>JAIGNY010001016.1:2107500-2137500 GCA_020152595.1 Chiridota heheva
ATGTTAAAAACTTGGATAATAGTCTGACCTTAAGGTATTTAAATGATTTTCCTTGGAAAACAATTTGGGAGGGGTTTCACCCCTTTAAGCCCCGAGGGGGAAGGGGTTTTAAACCCCCTCCCCCCGGGGGCCAAACCCGTGGACATTTTTTGTTCGAGTTTTTCGCCGACGGCCCTTTTTCCTTTGGGGCGTTTTAAGCTTTGTATGTTTTTCCCTCCAATCCCGGGGACCCCCGTAGGGTTTTTTCTGTGTTCCCCTTGAAAAAAAGAATTTAAAAATTTCAAAGTAATTTGACAAAAGGGGGAAACATATTCAAAGCTTGAAATACCACTAATAATGAATTTTTCAACAAAAAAAAAATAAAAAGGGCCCAAAGTTGAAATTCAAAAAGGGGAAAAAAAAAAAAAAGTTTTTTTTTAAAAAAATTTTTGGTAAAAACTTTAATTGAAACCCTAAAAAAAATTTTAAATTTAAACCGTTTTTGATTGAAAACAATTTTTTTTTTGGGAAGACCAAATTTGGAAAAATTTTCCAGGGGTTTTTTGGGGGAAAAATTAAAAAAATGTCTAATTCATTTTTCGAAGGGGGGGATTGTTAAATGTTAAATTGACATCGGGTTAGAAACCAAAAATTTTGGGGTTTTTTTTGGGTCTTTTTTTGGGGGGTTTGAAAAAAATATTTTGGGTTTTTTTTGGGGGGGCCAAAAGGGGAAGTTTAAATTTAATGTTTGTGTAAATTATTTTGGGGTATCTTTTTCGGGGGGATTCAGGGCCCCAGGTTTTTAAAAGGAAACTTTTATTCGTCCCCAAAAAAGGTGAGAATTCAATTAAAACCAAAGGGCCCTGAAAAAATCTTTGGTACTAAAATGCATGATTATTTTTTTTTCCCCAAAAAGATGTCAAAATTTTAAAAGGGAAAAAAATAAATTCTTTTCGTTTTTTTAAAATTTAAATTTTTTTAAAAAAAAAGTTTTTTTTTTTATTTTTTTTCCCATTTCTAGGAAATTTATTTTAAAAAAGGGGACCAAACCAATTTAAAATTCCCCCATTAACAACAAAAAAAAAATTTTTAAAATTTTTTTAAAATTTTGGGGAAATTCCCTCCCCATTGCCTCCCCCGGGTTTTTGCCCTAAAAATTTCTTTAATTATGCCAAATAAACTAAATGTTTGGAACTTTTTTTCCTTTTTTTAAGGGGTTCAAATAAATTTAAAACCAACCCCAGGATCCAAGGCCCCCCAAATTTTCAAAACCCTCCTCTTCCGTCGCACAATTTCGGGTTCTGTTTTTGGGCCGGGGCCCCTTTGAATTGTGAGGCCAAATCCCCCCCCCAGGAATCTTTCCTCGTATCTTTGAATTGGAAAATTTTTTTTTCAAAATAAAAACTGCCTAAATAAATTGACAAATTTAAACATTTTTGTTTTAAGGAAATAAAAAATTAAAATAAAAAAAAAAATTTTGTAAAAACCAAGATATTTAATTTTGCAACGACAATTTTAATATTGCTAATATTTGATTTGAGCAAATTTAATTTTTAAATTAATAATAAATTAAAAAAGCATTTTGAACCCCAAAATCATTTGGGGAAATTAAAAAAAATTAAACAAAAGTTTTTAAACTTTTTTAAATTTTTAATATTCCCTTGAATTTAAAGCCCCAACTTTTTTTCCCCTTTGGGCTTTTTCCTTTCGTTAAAAAAATTACCTAAATTGTTAAAATTTACCGGGAAAAATGTTGAAATGGAAAATTTTCAAATTAAAAAAAAATTCAAATTTTAAGTATTAAAAAAAAATTTCCTTTTTAAAAAAAACGAAGTTTTTCGGGTTAAAAAATTCCAAAACTTGGAAAAAAAATTTTTGAAAAAAAGCAACTTTTTCCAAAATGAAAATTTTCCCCAAATAAAAAAAAACCCCCCAAAAAATAAGAAAATCCCCGTGAAAAAAACAAAATAAAAGTTGCCGAAAAAACTTTGAAAAAAGAAAAACGGAAGGGGGGGAGGGGGGGGAAAACCTAAAGTAAAAAAGGGGAAAGGTCCAGGATTCAAAAAACTAAAGACTAAAATTTCTTAAAAGGATATTAAACATAAAGTATTTTTTAAAAAAAAAGTAAAGGGCTGAAAAGGGCTCTTAAATTAAAAACTATGCGATTTAAATGTTTTTTTTTTTATTTTTTTTTGAGGTTTTTTTTGCACCCTTTCCCACAAATTTTGGAAATAACAACAATTTTTTTTTAAATTTCCCCAAAATATCAACTAAAAAAAATTAACCTTTTTTGGGAAAATAGGAAAAATCCCAAATATATAACTTTTTAGAATTTTAAAGGTTTTTGAGAAAAGAAAAATATTTTTAAAAATTTATTTAAATTTTAAAATTTATAAAATTATTTAATAAAAATTAAAAATAAATTTAAAATATAAAATTTTTTTTAAAAAATTTTTTAAAATTTTAAAATTAAAAAAATAAAATATATTTAATAATTTATTTTAAATTTTAAAATTTAAAATTTTAATTATAATAATAATTTTAAAATTTTAATTTTAAAAAAAAAAAAAATTAAAAAAATTTTTTTTATTTTTTAAAATATAATATATTTTTTAAAAAATTTTTTTTTTAAAAAATTTTTTAAAATTTTATAAAATTAAATTAATAACCAATTAATTTTCTTTAATTTTTCTTTTACAATTTTTATCTTTTTAAATTTCTACACAAAATTTTTATTACATTAATTTTTAAAATCACATTTTATCATTTCCTACTTTTATCATTTCACTTTTCAATTTCAACTATTACATTTCACTTCTTTATTAATTAAACTATCATCTTCATCTACATATTAATTAATTATTTTACATTATCATCATCATCATTATACTTATTTATTTGTTATTTGTTGTTGTTGTTTTGTTGTTGTTGTTGTTATTTGTTGTTGTTGTTGTTATTTATTTATTTGTTGTTGTTATTTGTTATTTGTTATTTGTTGTTGTTGTTGTTGTTGTTGTTGTTGTTGTTGTTGTTGTTGTTGTTGTTGTTGTTGTTGTTGTTGTTGTTGTTGTTGTTATTTATTATTATAAGTTTGTATCACTTCTCGTGAATTTTTGCCTCAATTCTTCATATTCGGATTTTGCTTCAATTTTCGAGACGTTTCTATCAATTTCCTTTATTTTCGTAAAATTTGCTTTAATTTTCGTGCGGTTTTCTTTATTTTGAGAAAGTCCTTTCAATTTTCGAGAAGTTTCAATCAATTTGCTTTATTTTTGATCGAAATGTTTTTTTTTCATTTTCGTGAAATATGCTATTTTCGTGCAATTACCGTCATTTTCGGAAATATTTTCTTCAATTTCAAGAAGCTTTCAATTTTTTCAGGAAATTTTCGTAACATTTCATTATTTATGGGGAAATTTGCTTCAATTTTTGAGTAATTTCTTTCATTTTGGGGCATTTGTTTTGAATTTTTGAGAAGATTTTTTTAATTTTGGGAAATATTGCAAAAATTTTCCAATAATTCTACGACCCTCCCCCCTCCCCTTTCTTTAGATTTTTAAACCGTGATAAGTAACTCATAGCCAAATTTCAGGAAATTGGTCGAAATTTTGGGGAAATAATGTCCACATTTACCAGCGTTTTGAATAATTCTACCACAAACTGTACAAGTGGCGAATGACCAATGCCGTGTTGAAATTTAGACCCCAAGATGACGAATTGGATAGTATTTTCAACCCTTTATCTGCCTAATTTTCATGTATTGATAACGTTTTTTGTCGTAACAAAGCTGTAATCACCTTCGAAAAACAGCATGTTTCAGCTCATTATATATTCATAAATCTGAGTGGGCGGAATACGCACATATTAGCTACTTTACGCGAAGCTGGGAACTGACTGTCGTCGTCGTCGTCGTGTAAGAGATACTACCGTACTACCGATGGGGAAGTAAGCAGGAAATGAACAATTTGATTGTGTTCAACTTCTTGAAGTTCAACTAGCAGAATTTTAAGACATTTTCCAAAGCAGTAAGGATAATGCGGCACGTCGATATCTCCAGTAAGGTAAACATAAATAAAAAGTTCGCTATTGAAAAAAAACTCTGCCGTGACACTCAACCAATCATCAACACTGAGAACTGCTGGTTTACTTCCAAGTTCCAGTTCATTATCACTCAAGTAAAGTATCTAAGAGTATAGCAGTACTTTATCGTGCCAGTCATTTATTAAATAGGGATGTCCTTCGTACTTTATACTGCACTCTTTTCCTACCATATATTTAATATTGTGCTGAGGTCTGGGGTAATACATATTATCAAAATATATTACCCTTATTCTTCAAACAAACAAAAAGCTATTAGATTTGTTTTTAAGGCAATTTATCTTGATCACACTTCTGAATTATTCCATAGTATGAGATTATTGACTTTGTTTCAGATTCTCTGATTATCGAACTTAAACTGCCATTTTTATGTATAAGGCTTTTCATATGTCATTGCCATGTAATTTTTAATCTTTTTTTTTTGATAAACTACAAATTACAGTTTTAATACAACATATAAGAATAAATTTAAATAGAAATATGTTCGAACAACCAAAAAGCAGCACTACATTTCTATCACTGGGGTAAAACTTTGGAATACATGTGATGAAAACATTACCAACAGTAATAACATTAATATTGTCAGAAAAGGTATATGGAAAATTTAATTAATCTCACTTAGCAATTGCCAAACAACCTAATAGTTATGTATCACTGTAGATGTTTGATTTTTGCTTTATTTATTTTTTCTCTCTCTCTCTTTTCTTTCCAGCCATTCTAATATTAATTTGAGTGTTTGTATGTGAATTGATTTGGAGGAATTGATTAATAAGTATTATACTTCTTTCTTCTCTTTTTCCAGTTATGTTTATTTATATTGTTATGTACGCCTAAATTATTTTGTTAATGTTTTTGATGTTGATGTACAAAGCTGGAAATAAACTGTTGTCATTGTCATATCACTAGCTTAGGGTCATTGGTAGGCTGATAGTGATAGGCCTACGCAGCAAAGTAGTAGGTAGGCCTAGGCATAACTGACCTAGGCCTAATTTGAATTATTATTAGTTAGTATCAATTTACTTCGTTTGTTTTCATATGCAAACTTGCCCAGTACTAACGTTGCCAGTTCCAGAAAATATCCATACCCCCCTCCCCTTTGTTGAGCAACTGGGAATACCTGGGAAGGGGGTGATTTAGGAAATCGGGAGGAGGTATTTTGAATGGGGAAATCCTGGGGGGAGGGGAGGGGGATATTTTGACTTGGAAAATCCGTGGGGTATTTTGACTTGGTAAATTCCTCAGGAGGGGGTGTTAAGACTTGGGATATCCGGGGGTGTTTGGACTTGAGAAATTCCAGAGGGATATTTTGACTTGGGATACCCGGAGGGGGGAGTATTATGACTTGGAAATCAGGGAAGGGGGTATTTTGACTTGGGAAAGATAGGGGTATTTTGACTTGGGAAATGCCGGGAGGGGGGTTGGACTTGGGAAATGCGAGGGGGGATGTTTAGACTTAGGAAATCGGGAGGAGGGGGAATCTTGGAGGGTATTTAGACTTGGGAAATCCCAGAGGGGTGTATTTTGACTTTGGAAATCCCGGGAGGAAGGGTATTTAGACTTGGGATATCAGGGGAGGGTATTTGGACTTGGGAAATCCCGGGGGTATTTGGACTTGGGAAATCCCGGGGAGGGGGTACTAAGATTTGAAATATCCCGGGGGTATTAAGCCTTGGGATACTCCCTAGGTATTAACACTTAAGATATCCGGGGTGGGGTATTTGGACTTGGAAAATTCTGGGAGGAGAGGTATTTAGGATTTGGAAATCCGGGAGGGTGTTGGACTTGGAAATCCTGGGGTATTTGGACTTGGGAAATCCCGCGGAGGGTTTAAGACTTGGAATATCCTGGGGCGGTATTTGACTTGCATGAAATCCAGGTATTGTATTTTGACTTGGAAAATCCTGGGGATTTGAAATCTAAGGGGGTGCTTGAACATGGGGAAATCCCAGGGGTATTTTGTCTTGTGAAATCCGGGGGAGGGGGTAATTATGACTTGGGAAATCCGGGAGAGGGGGAAGTTTTTGACTTGTGAAATCGGAAGGGGTATTGTGACTTGAAATCCTGGGGCAGGGTATTTGGACTTGGGAAATCCGGGGCAGAGTATTTGGATGTGGAAAATCCGGGAGGGGGTTTTGGACGTGAGAAATCCGGGGGTAGTCCAAGCTGGGAATTACTTAGTTGGATAATTTGGACTTGGGAAATTTAAAGAGGGGGTCGAAGCTGGGAATTACTTGGGGGGGAAGCTGGGAATATCTGGGGAGGGTATTTGGCTTGGGAAGTCTGGGGTGCACGGTGTTTTGGCATTTTCAAGATCCGGTGGCTGGGGGTTGTTTTGACTTCTAATAGGATTTATTTATAGCCTTATTACAGTATCAGTGGAATCACAGCCCCTTCTCCAAATCCCATGAGTGGTCACAGTAGCCTGTAAGTCTATTATGGAAAGTAGGTGTCTTCACCCTCACATTCTTAATCTTAGCAATTGTTAATGTATTTTATAGAAAGTTTATTTAATTTTTTCACTATCTAAATTAGTTTTCTTCAAACTTTCTTCAATGGTGTATTATGAATACCCTTTGTAGATTAGGTTTTACTTCTTTTTTGACGTATTCCATGGTTTACCACAAAACTGCAGGACAAAATATGATAGAATATAAATTAGACTTTTGAGGAATCTGAGGTATGACATCACAACTAGACTTGATTTCAGTCATTTTACACAAATGATACCAAACTTAAAACTTAAATGTCTCCTTAACAGAATAAGATTTTTGAATGCTCACTATTTTGTTTATTTTTAAGTCCTCTATCATATAAGTTCCATATTTCAGATTAAATCTTAAATATTAGATTAAAACGTAATCTTACAAAAGATATATGTGAAATTGGGAAAACATTCAATGGTCTTTACCAATGTGTTGAACCTCATTGACATGCATGAAAGTTTTCATAGTTTAATCAATGGTTAAGTGTTAACTATGCTTCACACTATGACATTTTTAACAGTTATTTCTCTCAGCATGATTCTTGAATGATCTGCCATGTGAGGGAGCTGTCAATTATCAACATTTGTAACGTTTTTACAACTGGAAACAATACTTATATATAGAGAAAGAACTTTCTTCCTTTAGTAAGGGAGTTGTTAAAGAACTACAGATTTCTACTGCGAAGCCTAGAAAGCACATCCGATCGCAGCGCGACACATTCGGAAGCGTGTTGTTCGGCAATGGAGGGCGCAGAAGCTCGCGATAATTCATTGGTACGTGAAAGGTTTTTTTTTTTTTTTATGGTTCCCGCACGACTGATGCCTGAGGCGATTTATAAAGTACAAAACAAAGAGGAGCGTGGATGGTTTCGTGGCTATTTTCATCGCGGTGGGTTCGTAAAAATTAAGAGTAAAAACTCCATCTTAACAACTCCCTGTTTTACTGGGACCATAGAGCTATTAACTCAGTTAATAGCTCCAAGATGGGACAGAAGAATTGATGCTTTTTTAATTTTATGGAGGAGTTATGAGGCCAACGAAATCCTATTGCTAAAAACTTACTTAGTGCAGTGTTTGGTAAACAAAAGCAAACAGTTTTTTTTTTTTTTTTTAACTAGGGGAGGGGGGTAATCTAAACTTACAGTTTCTGTTGAGATATGTTTAAGGTGATGTTGATCTTTTTCAAAGAACTAGCTAGATTTAATTTGAATTTAATAATTATTTACTTAATTTGATGATTTTCTTCCTCAATTTTTTTTCTTTGCAGGATTTGTACTCGTTGTGTTACACTGCTCTTCAAAGCAACATCCAGAGTTCAAAACCCTGTGTCAACCTTTAGCAGAAAGTCAGGCGTGAGCTCTAGCAATTTGGAAATCCCTTATGCATCGTTTGCACATTTGGGTTGTGTACAAATTATAGAAAGATAGGAATATATTCATATGTTGGAGATAAAAATGTAGCATGCACAGTGTTTTCTTTGTTAAAAATAGTTGCGTATCCATATGCTGGAGGTAGAGAAGAATTCAGGCAGAAGATTTTAACCTAAAGAAACTTGTCATACATGACAAACTTTAATCAAAATTGTGGTTTATTATTGAATAATTCTTAGAATCCAATTAAGAGGCAAATTATGCATTTCAGTTTTGCCCATGCATGCTTATTTTTGCTTATATGAGAAGGATAAGTTAATTTTGGAGCAGTTTCAAAACCAATAGACTTATTTCCGACGTAAGTAATTTCTCTCATGTCTCTAAGTTGCGAATACTTGGTTTGTTTGACCACGCTTGAGTTAAGAAGAGTATGTTGGTTATTCATGTTTTTGGTTCACATGCTATCAGCATCAGGATCCTAACCGGTCCTGTTGGAGTGTGTGGGGGTGGGGGTGTGTATGTGGGTGTGTTACACCTAGCCTGTAAACATAATATCTCAAGAACGATATAGTGGATCCATGTCATATGTGGTATTCTAGTAGCCTATGGTCCGCAGAGGTGCCCTATTGTTTTGGTGATGATGCATGATTGAGTGGGTGGAGCTTTGTGTAAAATCTTGAAATGCTGATATTTCAACAAGCGCTAGTCCACTTCATTTCATATTTGGTATAGCAATGTTGTTAGCTAGTGTTCATATGGTCAAGGTGTACACATTTTGAATCTCATTAATATGAATGCATAGTGGGCAGAGCTAAACATGATTTTGCTAAGAATAGCTAATAAGCGTGAAATCTCCAGAACGACACATTGTGTTTATGTCATATAGGGTCAAGGCCATAGTCTGCAGATGTGTTCTATTGTTTTGGGTGATGATGTCATGCCTATTAATAAGTAGGCAGGGCTTAATGTAAAAAGCTTGAAATGCTCATATTTTAACAACCGCTTGTCCGTTATGTTTCATATTTGGCGTAGTAATGTTGTTAGCTAGTGTGTACAATTTCAAGGTATAAAATCGTTGTATCTCATTAATATGCATAGTGGGCAGGGCTTGATTTGATTTTAATCAATATAGCTCGTAAACATCCAGAACATCACTAATATCAATACTCTGAGAGCTGTTCTTTGGGAAGATGAGATAAGCATCATTTGTCGTGGATTTATATTTTTGGTTGCATAGCAGATTACTGAAATTATTCTGAATAGCCATTGATTCTGAAAAATTTGTAGAAAAATGATATGTATCACAAGCCTGCAAGGCCTTACTCATTGCTTTTGACCCATCTTACGGTTTGAACTGTTCAAATGCAATGGGTTAAAAGGAGGTAATGAAAAATAAGTACAATCAATGGTGTCAGAAATTGATAGGGGCATGGTTTTTCATGACAACTCAAAGTATAAAACCCAATATGAATATATAGATTATTATATTTGTAAATACATAATGCATAAATATTATACCAGTTTAAAAACTACTGGCGGTTACATGCCGAAAAGTTTCTCTTTAAGCCTACCTGCTCCCGAGACCTGAATTTATCCTGATAACTCAGGTATGACAATTACCAACCCAACTTCCTGTTCAGTGTATTGTGTTTCCACTCAAACAATGATTGTTTATCTGCCATTCCCATGCACACTACAGCTAAGTAGCCCAAAGCTATTTGTGTGTATACTGTAAGATTACATAAAGCAAGAGCTGAATAATCAAGGCACTTTTGTGATTGAAATCACTCATCCGTGTTAAGTGTCCTAGTGGGAGAAGTTTGTTTTCAAACTGGTGATAAGAATACATGTGTATCATATGCCTGAGGTGATGTGTGCATTAACTGTGAATGATTGACGGACCATTTCTCCTAAGGAAAGAATTGCTTCATGTATTACTGTTTGAAAACTAATCAATCACTATTTAAAGAATTTTACATTAAGGCAAGGCTATTCAGTAATATTTATGACATCATTTTTAAACAAAACATGAAATATGACCATTGCCCCACGAAAGCTTTAAAGATGATATGATCCATATGTTCAAAAAAGATAGCTTATTTTCTGTAGATGTCTCCTGTTATTTCATGCATATTAATGAGTGGACAGGCTTAATTTAAAATCATGAAGTTAAGTAGTGAATGAGCTACCGTATATCTGTTTAGCGTCATGCTCGCTGTGATGATATTGTCATAGCTCAAGCATATATACTTTCAACACGTTCAATTTCATTCATGCATGCATGGTGGACACATCATACAAATAAATATTAGAATAATATTGGAATATTAAAACAATATCTATTATCAGCAATCCACATTAGGGAAAAGAATGCATCAGAACCATTAATCAATTTTGATTTCTGCTTAAATTTTCCTATCTGGTAGTGATGCTTTGACTAATTCCTGTTATTTTTGCATATTTCAGCTAATCATGTGACATGTGGTAACAGTTTGAAGTTGACTAAAGACTTCTCACGAGTAAATATTCAGCGTTTTAGCTTTTTCCAAAAGTTCTTTATAAGTGGAATGGTTTTCCTGAGTGGGTGGTTAGCTTCATTTCTGTTCATAATTTCAAAGTAAACATTGTTCTTTGCTAACACTGGGCGTCTTTGATTTTGCTTTGTTTTGTTTGTTGTGGTGATGGTAGTATTAATTTAGGCTTTGTATGGGGTCACTAACTCTTCTTAGTCCGTCATCTTGTTATGTTATAAGGTGAACTGATTCAATGATGGCGAAACCAGCAGCTTGTAATGTACAGATCTGTTGGGACCTCAAACATGGATGATGTATACTCATCACATAGTTTAGATGTATCATGAGTAAGTGAAAATGCATCTATGATTATCATTTGTCTTAGAACTGATGTCTTAGAAGAATGTCTTAGAAGGCAATAAGCCAAGATGGTGCAAACATGCGAACACACTGATTGCTCCTCGATGTCTGCACATCAAGTGACAGAAACATAACCTTTTCATCCTCTTTGTGCACGTGAAGATTCCGATGAACATGTCTCGTAAAGTATGCTTTATTGGGGTTTATGTCACATTCTTAATACAAATTCTTGTATAAATTTTTTTTCTCCTTCATATATATATTTATAAAAAGGTTGTGTTTGAATTATTTGTATCCAAGAAATAGTTATTTTTCATTCATTACTCATGAGTATAAAGAAGTACTTTATTCAAGTTATTTTAAGATGTTGAAGTGCAGTTGCAATGTTTGCACTGTCGCATGACAAAGCGTAGTTGCGATTGAGTGCAGAATAGAAATGTGACTTCATTTTTTAAATCATTTTGGATGACGTCGTCAAGACGTCACAACACTTGTGTTGCCTCTCATGATTGCTAAAGAAAGAAATACAAGTTTCAAACATTTACATTTGTTCATTTTATCTCAGTATAAATAACAGTTGGTAGAGTGTTTTTGATTTGGTTTAGATAAAGGTATTTGGTAAAAATATTAACAGTTTCAAACACTTCCATTTAATCATATGTACTCAGTAGAAATAACAATGGGTAAAATGTGTTGATTGGTCAATGTAAAGGAACTGCAATCATACTTGACGATTTAGGTTTGAAGAGGGAGAATTTGTTTTAGATATCTTTCTGGTTTGAGCTTAGAGGCTTCAACCAACTCAGTTCACTTAAACAATTAAAATGTAACACTATGATGAAAACTAATGATACACTTCTGTAGTTTAAAAACATAAAACATTATTCTTTATGTGACACTTTCATTATTCATTCATATGTGTTTCAACTGTGTTTATCATGAATGTTAAATTCATTTTAATAGCATGATTGCTCAAATTAAATTCACTTAGCAAAAATCAGAATTTAGTCTTTTACAATTTCCATGAAAGTGTACTTTGATTCGAATGGTTAAAAGTAATTAGGTTTCAACCCGAATATTTTTCAATTACTTGAAGCTGGAAAATTGTGCTCAACTTATCAGTATATTTGAAATTGAAGAATTGACAATAGCACAAGGACTGATGTGTTGAATTATTTTACGTTTCTAAAGCAAAGGATGATAATCTCTACAGGTATATGTTGGTAAGAGCTCATATATCTGATGATGATGTTTGCATACTCCAACATAATAAGAAATATCTCTGGCTCGTAGTGCCTTCATTGACACAGAAATGTATACAATTGAGATTATTGTCATCATTCTTGGATATACGAGTGTTTCTTGTCCAATTTTAAGATCTGGTTTTTTATGATTGTTATAAGATGTAAATATGAGGCAATAAATTGTTGTATTTATAAATCTCTTATTCCATTCAATTCAAAATCAGAGACAACAAATAAAAAGTTCAACAAAAAATATCAGAAGTTCTAATTCCTAATCGGGTACCCTTTAGAGAATTTAAGAATGGTTTAATCTGAGGGCAGTAGCCCAGTGAATTAGGATGTGGTGGTTTTGTACTCAAAAGGTACCAGGATCAAATCTCAGTCAGGGCGCTGTGCTGTGTCCTTGTGCAAGACACTTAATCCCATTTGCTCCAGTTCACTCAGCTGTGAAATGAGTACTATGTTTCGGCTGCAGAGTAAACCTGCGATGGACTGGTGTCCCATCCATGGGGGAGTCAAGTACTGTATGATGGAAACTGGGTATAAGCACTTGCTCTATAACCCTCAGACTTGGGGATTTACCTTTAGAGGCTGAATTCCGCAGCAGGAAAAAAACGATCCTTGAAGTTTTGCATGTCTAGGTAATGTCTTATAATTTTGGTGGCAGAAAATTGTTTGAATCATAGAAAATGCACACCAAAAGATACCAATGATATCCCCCTTCGCCCCGTTTTCGGCAAGAATGTTATTAGGCCTATAGCCACGGCTTAAACTATTCCAGCTTGGTATTTTTCAATTTTCACATGAACACTGCACTATAGGGACATAATAAGTTCATCTTACTTTCCATACACCCATTTTCGAGTGTAAAGTGAGGGAAATTCCTTTCATTAGAAATTTTTTTATACAAATCTTAAAAGAATGCACCATGTGTGTGTGGTTGTACCTGCTTCCTTACCTCGCGATAATGGACTCGCGATTCATTTCAACGAGGAAAGCGTGGATGGGGAAGAGTGGTCCTTAAACCTTAAACACTCGGACTGGACGATCAACATGTCGCCCACTGAGGAATTGTCGCCTAGTTAAGAATGCCGGTCGAATAGTGAATGGAATGCACTAGGGGACCAAGATAATTCATTATACGTCCTTTCTAAGTAATATTGCAACAGATCTCTCATGATATGGAGTCAATTTCATAATGGAAAATGCTCCATTTGCAAAAATTTGAAGTTTAAAAAATCTGGGGATTGGCATGCCTTTGGGAGTTATGTATTAATCCTGTAAAATGCACTTCTCCGATTTTTTTAAAGCTGCAAATCTTGACGTATAAACAAATTTTAATTAGCTATCTAATGAAATGAACTTGGGCCTAAAAGACTACAGCGATTCACACAAATTCTATGCCTACAATTCCTTTCAATTACTGGCTAATTCTAGATAACTAAAACAATTGAGCTTTCGAGGCTTTGCCTCTGGGTCTCCACCTAGGGTCTGTCATTGGACCATGCCGGGCCCTTTGCGGTCTCCTTCGTTAATAGCTGGTTGCTTTACTTACCCTTAATGAACATGGCAAGTCTGTCTGCACCCAGAGGCGTAGCTAGGGTACTCTTGTGGGAGGGGGTTGAAATTCCCGACAAATTGTATATATGTTAGTTGGCGTCAGTGTGACCATAAGCTTAGCGGCATGGGGTCAAGGGAAGCCCTGCGATTTTAGGTATTCAGAGGAGTGAATTTCGAACAGAATTAGCATAAAATGTTCGTTCTTGAGTTATCTTTGTGAAAAAAGAGCTACCCATCATTGACGTCCAGCGGCGTAGGAAGATATTTGACATTGGAGGATTTTATTTTGTCCCAACAAATTAACATACAAAACTATTTGAGTATCTTATCACAATCCAAAAACTATTTGTAATCGGAGAAAAGAAGCGGGGAGGTTGGGGGGTTAAGAAAAATATTCAAAAATTGGCAAACTTTCCTGAAAATTAAATTAAACCTCACGAATTTGAAAGAAATTTCCCAAAAATTGATAGAAACGTTTCAATAATTGAAGAAAATTGCTCAAAAATAAAGGAAATTGCACGAAATTTGAAGCAAATATTTTACGAAAATGAAGGAAATTTACGATAAATAAAGGTAAATTTCCTGAAAATTTAAGATTTCCGAAAGAAAAGAAGCCATGCATGGAATCTTGATAGAAAAAATGTGAGTTTAGTAGCATAGTTTTCGAATTTTATGTCGATAATGATATGCATATCTTGGCGCACTGCATGCATTATGAGATATTTGTGGCTCTCAGTAAAAGAAGTTTTAACTTGCCGAAGTTGCATTCCCTGTAACCTCCTTATTTAAACGAGTAGTCTCAAATCCTGAAAAACTTAATATAGCAGGTACATTGGCGTAGTCAGGATTTTTCACTAGAATCCAGTGACCAAAACTTTGAAAAGCAAAAAAGAAGAAAGAAAAAGAGGGTTATCGGTACAAAAGCGGGGTTGGGGAGGGGGATGCATAAGTCGTTGCGAAGTCATGCATTTTTCAGATTTGCTATTTCAAAGTTTATGTAATACTTTGATTATCTGTTTTCCTTCTTTTTGTAAGTGTTTTTTTTGTATTGATGGGAGCGGGTAAGAGTGAGGGGGAGGGGGAGGTCGTAGTCAATGAGTAGGTGTCGACAGTTAGGTTTAGGTTCTTGTTCTTTTGTGTTTACATGTCGGCCTGGCTAGTCCAGCAAACCCGACAAATGAAAATCTCAGAAGTACAAAACGTACGAAAACTTCTGCAGGACTAACTTGAAGGGTTTGACGTTGTCATTCAAGACCTACGAATTACATGTGTTGGCTTATCTTTTAATGATTGCCCTTTCATATGAAAAACTGTGTTTTCATTATAATATTGTGTGTGTTAATAATGTTTTTCCTGATATTTTATTGCCTCACTATCACGACCTTGGTTCATTTACACAAAAATGTTGAAAGTTTTACAAGCAAGTTCCCAAGGAAATTATCCCTGTAAAATTTTCCCTATCCGTATGGAAGATCCCCACAAATTTCCCGACAGATCTCAAACTTTCCCGACAAAAATGTGGGTGACACTCCCACGGTCGCTATGCCCCTGCACCTGTCAGTGCGTCAACTTGTTTGCAGATTTTAAAATGGAAGGTTGGCGGGGGGCGGGGGGGGGTGGGCTGAAGTAAATTGCGAAGATAAAAAGGCGCCATCGCATTCATACTAAACGGTAAACCCCGTACAAACATTAACTCCGAACTATAATCATGATGCATATTGTTAGGCAGGGGCGTACGAAAGGTCACATCTTGGGAGGGGCAAGAACGCACCTAATTTCTCGGTCACAGGTGGACAAAATTGCGCTATTAAATCAAATTCTATCACAGACGTTGCTGAAAATTTTCAAGAAATTACCTTCATTTGCGGGAATGATTACCTTCTAATTTGGCCACTTTCCTTAAGATTTTATTGAATTGTTTGCAATTTAAGAAGACTGAAGAATCTGAGGCTGTGACATCACAACTAGTCTGATTTCAGTCGTTTTTATAGAAATTATACCAAACTTTAAACTTAAATATCTCTTTAACGGAATGAGGTGTTTGAACGCTTTTTTCGCCATTTTGTTTCTTTGAAGTCCTCTTTCATATAAGATGAACATGCTTGACCACCGAACTAAACCTTTAACAATTGAACAAATATTAATCAGTTAATTCAGCCACCAATATCAAACACCTTCCGACAGTATTGTAGATTGCTTCTGAGACTAACCCTACATTTTGTCTGCCCCAGGCATGCCTGGCCGCATTTTTCCCAATAGGAGAGCACTGGTACAAACTTTTGTCTGATTGACTTAAATTCTGGATCCTAACCTATCTTAATCATAAACTACCTCAAATTTGTGCAATTGCTATTCTGTTTGGGAAATATTAAGCTGACCGGCCCTAACATTAAAGGAGATTATATCAAGTCTGATATAATCCTTATTTCATATGATAAGAATTAGAAATAACAAATCTTCTGACCAAGTTTCATAACTCCCGAAGAAATCTGAAACATTTTGTGTGATGATTAAAAAGTACTAAATAGTACCATGGAAGCCGCCATTTTTATATAACAACATGCAGATTATGACGTCATCAGCCCAGCTTTGTACTTCTTCATAATCTATAATCCATCTCAAGTTTTCTAGCTTATCAAAAATTGTTTTCCTTTTGCAAACTGGCAAAGGTCACGAACATTTTTGTGTGTACACGTGAAAATGTCAAAACATGCTGTTAAAACTTTGTGTCACATAATATTTCGAATAAAAACATAATACACAGTTATAAAGAAATACATAACATTTCCTAGTCTTTGTTAGGGAAATAATGAGAGAGAGAGAGTTGAACACACAGTTACAATGACGGGGTCGTCGCCTGCGTATTCGGTTATGATAGTACAAATGCTATCACGAAACGCTTAATACGACCCAGACGAGAACACAGGTACGACGTACGGACAGACATAACATCGACAACCAAGTCAATGTCCACGGCCTTTGATAACCAGTTGTGGTACACTGGCGTGTCTACCCAACCCAGGCTTGAACCCGAGGTCTCGTGGTCTGTAGACAGGTATGAAAACCGCTACACCACAGTAGGTAGATGAGGGAAATAATGTCGTTCAGAAGATTTAAATACAAAAATGAGCAAGATGGCAGCCTCCATGTGTTGATTTTAACGATGGATAACTTGAGATAGGAATGAGATTTTTACGTGTGTTTTTGGTAGCTGGTTTATATTTGAATCTTCTATCATATAAAATAAGGATTATACAGACTTTATCTCTCCTTTAGCAATATTTAATTCGGTCCTGGTAGTCGTGTCGGTACACCGTTTATTTCCGAACCCACTTTAATGCACTTTCCATAACTTTAATCGCAACTAGAAGGAATTCTTTTAGCCAGCACAGTCGATGGCTCATTCGTCGGCTTTATATAATATGCGCTCAGTTTTGACTGATGGTCGTAACACATGTTATTGTGTTAAAACACAAGCCAGTTTTTACTGAGGCACGTTGTAACCATTTCCAGTATTGGCTGTTACTGCTATCAGGCTATGCGAATTGGAAGCACCGACTCCATATTAAAAGATTTGAGAAAAGAATTAAGAGCACGAAGGTTATTTCTTGTCCAGCCTAGCGTAATGCAGGGGTTTAGCCAGCCATTTGGATTTGGAGGGAAAAAGGGGGGGGAAGGGGGTTCGTAGAATAAACAAAAAGCTGATGGCATACCTTTATTTCCAAAACTGTGTCAAAATAGTGATCTCTAAACTCTTCGGAGAAAAAGTTTAACCGAAGAGCAATCAAAATATCGACACTTTAGCCAAATTTTTAGACCTTTTACCATACTTTCTGGACGTTATCTCAACTTTTCTAAGCCTTTTAGCAACGTTTCTGTACCTTTTTACATCTTGATAGCCTTTTGCAGTGGTCTTTGGGAATATCAAACGACCCGGTCGACACCCCTGACTGCACCCATGTGTAATGGAAGGCATTTTTTAACCTGTCTTTCCGTGCTCTGAAGCCCAGGGGAGATTCTGAGTATGAGTGTCAATTCCAGGATTAAGCCTCTTCATTATATCTGTTCGAGACAAAGAAGATACCGATAACAAGAGATCTCAGTGGCAGTGTGGATAGAGCGTCGGCATATTAAGCTAGCGTCCTGCGATCCCCGTTGGGTCTCCAACCAGTGGTCCACAACTGGTTGATGAAACGGCCATGAGCGTCTTGACAGGCCCGTAGCCAGGAATATGAAAGATTAGGGAAGAAAGGGAAGGGGGGGGAGGGGGGGTGTTCTTTTTTTGAATAAAAGGGCAAAAAACTTTGGAATTCCAGGTACTTATTTTTAAAAAAATAGATTTTAAATGGGCACTTTCCAACAAAAGGCCAGGAATTTGAAAAGGGGTTTTGTTTTTCGTATAAATGGACAACAAACTATGAAATTCCAGATGCTTATCATTCTTTTAAATTTGAAGTAGGCACTTTCTCAGCAAAAGGGGGTTCGTTCGTTTGGACGATCCCCTGGTTACGGGCCTGCTTGATGTAAATGTTCCAACTGAGTTCCAAACCAACAAACCTGCAAATGAGTACATATAGGGAAATCAAATTAAACCATTCCAATATAGCGCCACGTATTTTCTAAGTTTTTATCGTTTAACCATATGCGAAACTTTTTCAGTATCAGTCTGTGCCACTCGGTGGAAACTTATTAATCGAAACAAGGTCCCATTTCGTATGCCAATGTCCTAAGAATAAACACAACAAAACTAATTAAAAGTAAGAGAATACGGATAAAAAAAAAAATATTAAAAAATTTGATATTACTTATAAATGTTGAAAAATAAGGAATAGAAAAGTAGGTTCACAAAATAAAACTGATAAAAAGCAGTTACAACTTTTCACGATGTGTTTCAATGAGTTTTGTCTGAGATTGAACAAAGAGACCTGCTTAACAAAAACATGTTGAAAGGAAAGACATCAGGTGTAAGATTGTAAGCAAAAGTAATTAAAAATTCCATAGATATCAATTAGATTATTCAAGGATTGAAAGAATATATCGATTTTTCGGGTATATCGATTTCTGTGATGTATCGACTTTTTAAACGGCAACTGACCCTTCAAGAATACAAAACAACATTCACGAATTACTTGGAACGTCTAAATCAAGATTGATTTCAAAAGATACTTGCCGTGTGTTTTCAAAATGACAATAACGATGAAAACAAGTTTGGCTTTATATGAAATGTCTAAGTATTGTGGAAATGAGACCACTTCTCATCCGTCCAGTGTTTAAAATCGGACCGTTATTTTCCTTTCTTCTGGTCAGTTTCTCGCTCGATAGTACTCCAGGATCATTGAGACAAAAGTGTAACCATTTATGGTAGAACGCATGCAAGACTTTCTGTCTAGTCAGAAATTGATTATCAATACCTGGCCAAACCGAGACTGGTGACCATACACAATAGACCTTTTCATATCGGAATCGGTAATTTCCGGAAATTTTATTTAGATAATGTCACATGGTCGAAATTCACGTGACCATAATGGACCAATCAAATTCCGGGGAATCCTGATCGTCTGCACAATTTACTAGTCAAGCCCATTAAAAATACAATTTCACACAATAATCAACAGTATATAGGGGCCTACATACACAAATAAGCACTTCACTGAGACTTAAATGGTAGCGTAATTTGGTTAGGAAATTTTATACCAAACAGAAGACTTTGTATAAACTGTATCCTCTCCATTTACACAATTTTTCCGATATGCAAAACTAGTTGTCTCATTCATGAATAACAAGGGATTTATTGCCGAAAGTTCTCGATACTATTTTCACATTTCGTGCAGTGAGGTCAACGGCACAATTTTATACCTGCATTACGCTCTTCGCACTGAACATCCAGACATCAACATTTGCAAATTTGAACGATTTTTGCCAATTTCCGTCCTATTTTTATGTTTCAAATGTGCACAAATATTTTTAATGTTGAGGTAATCTGAAACCTAACGAACATACAATGTTCCGTTCATAAAAACAACATTTTAACGTGCACACTAGGCCTAGGGCCTACAACTACATGCATTGAATGTAACGTTAGTGTTATAAACGTAACTGAGGCCAAGTTTTAACTTGAAATCTTACCTGCTTGTCGCGTATTCCATAATTGAGACAATATGAATGGAAGACAGTACGGATCGTCTTGGAATATGACAACAAAAAACATTCCCATAATAAAAAACATAATCCAGGCAGAGCTTTGGATACTTTACGTGTGCATACAACTTACTAGTAAGATAAACATCTCACTCAGTATGCCCTACATGCTACACACTACTTGCAATACTGAGTGAGACAACTCAACACAAACTTCTATTGGGATTTTTATTTGGACCTATCATACGACCAACACTTTTAGAAATTATGATCTTAAAATCAATAAAAACAGAACTGACGAGCTACCAATTTGATGACAATTATATTGTAAACTTACTAAATACATTATTATCTCCTTATATACAACAAAAAGGGAATGAAATTAAATGATTTTCGGAGCTAATCGTTTACCTTGAGAACTTAGTCAGTTTGTCCGTCTGACTCGCGACGGGCGTACAAAAGTAACGCACAGCTCAGGCCAGACTACGCTGGCGAGTGTTAGTTTTCAGATATTCGCACTTACAATCTTCTTCGAGAGACAACAAGTCAGCAGCGCGAGAAAAAGTTGATATCACATATTACGATGGAGGAGCATGTTTGATATGCAATAAAATATCATTTAAGCGAAATAAAGAAAAGTGGCAAAACGGTAAAAAAATATGTGGGAAAAGAATTTAGGCCTATACAGCTAAAAAAAAAGTGTAGCTTAGTCAATATATGTTCATCAGGCAGTTATTGAATATTTGTTTTAATGAATTTCATGTCCATGTCGTGATGCTCAATGCATAAGTGTAGGAACGGGGAGGACAGGGGAACGGTACCCTACACACAAATGAATAAAGTGCCCCTGTTGAAAATGAAAAGTTCATGAGAATTTGAGGCGGAATTTGCGGATACTTTTAAACAAATATTCCAAAAGTGCCTTTTCAGAATAAATACTTCATGGGCTCAGAGATTATATCTACTGAAAAAAAAGAGGTGGGGAAGGGGGGAGGGGGGGGGGGGGTGTCTTCATTAATTAAAAAAAATGAAATTAAGACAATTATTAATTTGTCAATTAAATTGTAGACCTGTAACAAAATATTTTCTTTCAAACAAAATTCATATATTTTGGCTCAATAATTGCCATACTCCTTATTTCGCACCAATTCAGCCTCGTGGCGCATACCAACATGAAAAGTGGGCGGAATTTTCCTATCGAAAGTGGAGCAAAACCAAAAGTTTGAGGAGACAAAATCACGCTAAAATTTAGAAAATAGTCTTACAAAAGGTAAAAATTCCGGGAGCAGTGTGGGGGGGGGAAGGGGAGGTGGTGGCCTTCCTGTCAATTTCCCTCTCAAATCCCGCCTGTGTACATGAACAACGGTGACCGATATGGTTAATATTCTCGTTTACATCCAACATGTGTTATATGTTACGTATTGTTGTCAGATCTCGTTTATACTTTTAACATCCAAGCTTTGTTATTATTGGCACGCACGCTAGTTGTTCGATTTAGTGGTGTGCGCCCGCGGATTCTTTTGACGCTTGGACTTTCGCAGTGTTTTCAATTAATTAGGTACAGACACTTCAACGCTTTGTACCGTAAACCATCGCGGAGAAGAATTAGTGAAATAATCTCTTGTTTTAACCAATTTACAACAGCCATTAAGATTTAAAACGTAGGTGCCTATTAAGATTAAGTCTTTTTGAGTATGCTCATGTTATTTTTACATAGTTTTATTTAACTTATAATTACAAAAGGCAACCCACAAATTCGTCGCGGAAAGGCTTATTTCTAGCCGTGCGTCGTCAATATTCGGTTACGCTATTATGTTGAGCAATGTAAACGTTTTCCACCTTATAAAGTATACACAACCTTCTGACTGTACAGCCGATGCATATGGCTACAGTACACAGTCATTATGTTATCTGACTAACAACTTACAAGCTACAACACAAAGCTTTACTTAACGTTTACGTTGTACGTCGTACATGTTATGTTGTACTATTATGTACGTGCGCACAAGCTTACGAAGGTAATACGCGCGCGTATTGTTGTTGTTTACAATTTTCCCTGCAGCTGATTGGTTGGTTAGTAAAAACGAAAATTCCCCGGCATTTTATTGGTTAAAGTACCCTGACTTTCCACGTTCAGGCTAAACTCGGTTTGAAAAGGTCTATAGACCTTTTCAAATCGAGTTTAGCCAAACGTGATTTCTCCAGTACTTCGACCAATCAAATGCTGGGGAAACTTGTTCTTTGTTTCCGAACCAATTAGGTGCAGGTTTGAGAAAAAAATGTAAGCAGCAATACGCGCGCGTATTTTCTTTATGCATAACGCACGTATGATACGTGCGCTTGAAAACATTTTTTCATACGCTTGATCCTATACCGTGCGTGAATTGTGCAGACGGTCAAGATTCCTCAGTATTTTATTGGTCAATAAGTATACGATTGGTCCATTATGGACACGTGAATCTCTGCCATGTGATATTATTTAAATTGGTTATGCGGAAATTGCCGATTAGGATTTGAAAAGTTATATACCTATTACGTTGTCTACTCGGGTAGTAGACCTATAGTTTTTTACTGACCATAATAACATTACATTAAAATCTAAATATTGCTTGAAATTTTCCTTTTAGTTTGCAGCGTTTGGTAGTCGTCTTTCGACATTAGACATGGCCCAAACTTTTGCCATTTCCATTCATCAGTGCAATATACGCGTAAGGATTCTTTGTGCCTAGAGGTCAGGAGTTATGCACCATCGAGCATACTTACGTAAAGCAAACACGTGCAGTGCGAAAAGTATTTTCCAAAGATAATTGTAGGCAATAGCAATTACGAGATATTCATACACATAAACTCATGCTTCTTTAAATATGACTCAATAAAATTATTTATTGGTTACTAAAGAATATACAAGAAATACACTTTACAAGTTTCTTTATGCCTAAAACTCCACAGACATAACACACATTGATGTTATTCAAATAAAAACTCCCCTCGTTTGCCGTTATACGGGAAAGAAATTTTATTGTTAGAATGCTGTTCTTGATATTTCTTAACTTCGAAATAAATTTACGTGGAAATACGAAATATAGCGTCAATTTCAATGTTCAAAGGTAGAATCTCCTAGCAGTTTGTCCAAATAAAACAAATTTCACATATTTCACACCTTTAGAGGGCAAATTTTGTTAAAACGCAAAGTGGAATTATTTGGAAATAAACTGGAAAATGCAAACCGCCCACTTGCGGTTACTGAAATGCCACAGGCACAGAAAATCAGGATGGAGTTCTGTTTAAGGGGCGAGTTCTGTAATATTCTGAGAAAATACGACCAAAATTAAATGAAACACACTATACCACGTTATACTGATACAACCAGAGGCGTAGGAAGCGGGGAAAGGGGGAGGGAGGGGAGGGCTTCCCCTGAAAGGATTCCATCTTCACGGTTGCATGCTTTCTTCACGGTTAGGATGTAAAATTTGTAAGATTATTAACACATAATTGAAAAAAAATGGTAAAATTGATATATCTATTGAAAAATTTCGGCAAATTTGATCATAGGCTATTATCTGAAAATTGACAGATTAAGAGATATCCCGAAATTTGCAGAAACTGAGTTTCCAGAAATGAAGGATATTTCCCGACAAAATAAATAAAATTTCTCGAAAATAAAGGAAATTTCCCAATAATGAAGGAAATATCGCGAAAATTGAAGATTCACCACTGATTAAAGGAAAATTCCATAGTGACAGTAACATTTTGCTGTAAATTGGTAAACGTAATTTACCAGTGCAATTTTCCCGTTACTGTAACCGGGACAATTTGGGAGTTATTTTTCCTTGAAAGGCAATCCTTCCTACGCCAAGGGAGTGAACCCTTCTCCTATCTCCTCAGGTCCACCAAGCGAATCGTGGCACCACTGTCAAGTCTAGAAGCGAATACTTGATGAGAGACACTGGGTATTCTTATGAGTGTGACATGCCTATACGAGGGACATGTTAAGATATTGGCTACACTGCCTTACCAGTTTAAAAAAAGAATCGTTTAATGCGCTCGTTTTAAGTTGTGCAGCATCTGTGGCTAATTTGTTTTAAAGCAAATAATCAATATTTGCTTACTGCTATTTACATGTATGTGTTCACACTTTTATGGATAGTTTTTTTTATTGACAAGGAATGTTCCCATGCAGTTCTGCCATTTAAACGGCATTGATTGGGTTTACAGTTTATCAACGGTGGGGTAATTAGGGGCCAGCGTGTGTCAAATCCATTCCAAATGGACCGTCAATCTTACATCTAAATTTCATTTGTCTCTTCAAATATGAAGAGCTAATCAGCTAATAAGACCTCCTTGGTCCAATAACTATGCACTGTAGCGAGTTTGCCTACATTGCTCGATTTCTTTAATATCCAGAATCCAGTGCACTTTTCAACGCATTACGTGATGCGGCTTGATTGACCATAGGGGAGGCCTGTTACCTGCATTTCTATTCAATTATAGTCCTAATTCAGCTTTTTTTTAGCCCTTTAATTTTTTTTTTTTTAAGTATCTGGCCTCGTACTCATTAGGAAGACACTTCTTTGCCACATCATCATCGTCATCGTCGTCGTCATCGTCAACGTCATCGTCAACGTCATCGTCGTCATCGACGTCGTCGTCGTCGTCGTCATCATCATCATCATCATCATCATCATCATCATCATCATCATCATCATCATCATCATCATTGTCATCGACATCGTCATTGTCACGTCGTCTTCATCGCCGCCGCCGTTGCCGTCGGCGGCATCGTCATTGTAATCGTCATCGTTATCGTAGTCGTTGTCATCATCGTCGTCGACATTGTCAACGTCGTCGCCGTTGCCGTCGTTGTCATCATCATCATCATCATCATTATCATCATCATCATCATCATCATCATCATCATCATCATTATCATCATTGTCATCGTCATCGTCACGTCGTCTTCATCGCCCCCGCCTTTGCCGCCGGGGGCATCGTCATTGTAATCGTCATCGTTATCGTAGTCGTCGTCATCATTGTCGTTGTTGTCGCCGTCGCCGTCGTTGTCATCATCATCATCATCATTGTCATCGTCATCGTCACGTCGTCTTCATCGCCGCCGCTGTTGCTGTCGGCGGCATCGTCATTGTAATCGTTATCGTCGTCGTCGTCATCATCGTCGTCGACATTGTCGTTGTCGTCGCCGTCGTTGTCATCATCATCATCATCATCATCATCATCATATTATCATCATCATTATCATCATCATCATCATCATAATCACCATCGCCACCACCACCATCATTACCACCACCATCAGAGGACAATCTCCCTTCTCAACGTGATACTATTTGAAAATAAAATTAAACATTTTAAGAATTAATTGTCTAATATGATTTTTATTATTCCATATATTAAAATGAATTGATCTGTTACGCTATCATATCAATTTGTGATATTATTCAATGTTTTCTTGATATTGTGGATTATAATGATAATATCACAGGCCCGTAGCGAGGAGAGTTCGTCCGAGTTGAGAAAGTGCCTTTTTAAAATCTAAAAGAATAATATAAGCACCTAGAATTTCAAGGCCCTTTTATACGAAAAACGAACCACTTTTCATGATAATTTAAATCAATGATGGGTTTCACGTATAATTATTTTTCTTCGTGTAATGATAATGAATATTGTGGTTATTCGCGGGGCAGCCCTACGAATTGCCCGGTAGTACGGAGTTATTCGCAGGGCAGTGACGAGGTGAAATTCGGTGTTCGGTGACCTCATTTTTGATGACGTTCACTTTTACTGTGTAGCCTATTTCTCCTAAAAGAGGACGTTTTTTTTAGACTGCGGGGTATTAAGCAAATACTCGCTGTGGTTCCTTTGAAGATTTCTTTGAGTTACACTGTAGTCCAAATTTCCATTAAGATTCCTTTAGAAATTCTATTAGATCCCTTTGAGAAACCCTTTAGGTCGATCCCTTTGAGGTAGTCCAATTTTCCAAGAAGCAGTCCGGTCCACACTCCCGAAAGGGAGATCTCCCAATCAGGTGATTTTTGTCACTCTCGCCTACGATGCATCGTTCCAAATTCAAATTTCTCTAAAGAAATTAAAGGTAAATAGGTTCTGGCCAAAGGTAGGAAAAATGCATGCGAAGTATTCTAATTTTATTGGTGCAACAGAACAATGAAATTATTTTCTCCATTTTCACCAGCGTAAATTTGACTTTTACCAGGGAATTTTAACGTAATCTTAAAAAATTCATTTTCAATATTTTTGAAGAGAAGATTTAAAACACTCTAATTACCAGCAAAAGCTTATATTATACAGAAATATCATTTCCAAAGTATGCAACTTTAAAATTACGAATATGACAAGCAAAAGAAAATTAACGGCTGAACTTATTCATGTTATTAGCAACAGTTTAAATAATGGTCACTGCGCAAAACTCTATCTGGAGATCTCTTGATTGATAACGTGGACCGGACTGATAAGAAACATTTAGAAATCTGAGAAACACATCAGGTCCCTTCGAGCTTCATTAAAAAACCCTTTGGATCCCTTTGAAAAATCCCAAAGTGATCCTTTCAGTAGTTGCCAAAAGAATTTCTCAGTTGGGGAGTTGGTCATGCACTTAATTGCCTTCTCCTGGCCTTTTATGGCCACTAAGAACCTAAGGAATGTGTGAACTTTGGGCCGCAAAGTCACGATTTGGGCCTCAAATCTGAAGAGCCAAAATAAAATGGTCATCAAGCATCGCATATGTGCATAAAATTCCTCCTGTGTGGGCCCCTAAGTTCGGGGTAAGTTCCTTATACCTCAGTAGGCCTACACCCATTGCTGATATAGACCTACACTATTATCTACCAAGGGGTGGGGAAGGCGGGGGGTAACTTAGGTGTAATTTATCAACTTTCTGCTCATTGTCCGATTTTCTTGTCAATCTTTTATGATTTGAAATTGCTGACTGCAACTTGCAAGCCTGACCGACACATCCGCATGGCTGTCCCGCGAATAAGAATTATGTGTTTCACAATTTACAGAGCTGCCCTGCGAATAAGAAGTACGTGTGATACAATTCGCAGGGCTGCCCTGCGAATAAGCCCCACCAAATTGATAATATTCATGCAACGAAAAAATTCTAAGATCACATAAGATATTTGAGGCAACGAACAATGGCTTACTTTCTGGTTGATATGAGTAATGGCCCTGTAACAACGGATTGTTCAAACTTTAGGAACACAATTCTTTAAAATTGATTGGGATTATTTTACAATAGGACCTCTGAATAGGGTTGTTATACCCTTTCTCGAGGACAATACCAAAAAAACTTTGATATACAGAATCGAATATTGATTACCTAATCCCGTTGGTGTCAAAAGGAAGGAAAGTTGTTTTTATACAAAGCAAGAAAGTTGTCATTGAGCAACACTTATATCTCGTATATAGGGCTACAGAATGTTTAATGCGAAAGACTGATTTGTTAGCATAGCATAGCAAGGTTTAACATCCCAACAGGATCCAGTGCTGGACATTATATCAAGACGGCCGCGGCCTTTGATAACCAGTTGTGAAGTCACTGGTTGCAGACCCACCGGGCCCGGATACGAACCCGGGACGTGCAGGTGAGAGGACAAAGCACTACAGCACGGAGGTCTAGTTAATTTGTTAGTTTGGTTTTTCGTCGTTTCTAACTTACGCCGCTAGAAACTATTTGTTCCGTTCGCTCAAGGTAAGATGATGAAGTCCTTTTAGTTATTATTCCCTTTTTACCCCAAATTATACTCGTTCCGTTCACTATATTCACCAGGTTGAAAGCTATGGTAGTTGTTGAAGTTAGTAATGCTATGTTTATTCAGATGTTGCACTACCTTAATAATACGTAAAGATAATGTTTTGGACTTGCATCTCAGTGTGTGTTTTGTAAAATTGTTTGTATTAATCTTAAAAAATAATCTTAACAATAGAATATATGATATGCATTAATAAGCACGAAGCCACAGTGCAACAACTGGGTAGGGTGATGTTCCCAGAAATGTTTTGCTGTCGGGACAGTCACACCGTTTGTCGGAAAAATGCTTCCATTATTCGGGAAGTTCAACGTATAAAGTACGTCTTGTCCTGTCGTCGGTGGAGATGATCGATCCAGGCTGTCGCCTGTTAAGTAGATTTTGGTTCACCATGATTTGTCAGGAAGGAATTAGCAGTGCCGTTCTAAAATTTATGGTAGGTCCAAAAGAGATTGTTACGGTTGTTAGCACCTGCATATGTCAGTTTGTGTTTTACGTAGCTACTGGGGATAAAGTGGGGAAAGAAAAGTTGATAAATGTATCATTCTTGGGTTAATATTGTCGAGATTAAAGCAATAGATCGTCAGTTTTCACCTTCATTGTAACCAATTTACTGACTATAAAAGTTTACTAAAAAGCAGCGACATTTTTGCTCGAGTGAGTCAGTGGTGTATTTTAAATAAATTAGGCCTAACGAATAAAAAGATATTCAGATTGGTGACTGGTCAGTTGATAGAAAGTTACTATTTGAAATTAACCTGACGCAATTGTTGGTAAGGGCAGTGGCCCCGCCAGAACAAATTCATTGGGGGGCATAAATAATATTGTATGTGAAAGTGTGTACACTCTATGGTGTTACCGGTACACGCGAGGGGTCGAGGACCCCAGGTTTTTTGTCAAATAAACGCAAAATTTTTTGAATATTTATAATCTTTAGCATAGCGGGGACATGCCCCTTGCCGGTGCCACTGGTTAAGGGGAGAGCATGCGATTGTTATCTCTCTCCAATTGTTATCATTTAAAATTTCAAGCACATCACTGATGAAGTAAACAAATCAAACTCAGTCTTGTCTTTCAGAAGAAGATCGTTCATGTACTTGAAGTACACCACATTCAAAATTTTGGACGTAAGTCTTATACGTCCTCATCTAGAATATGCCAACCAGGTATGAAATCCATTTTTGAGACGACACATTGATATAAATGAAGAAAAACAACTAGGAAGCTATGATTAGAGAGATTAAGAGAATTGCATGGATTTACCTTCTCTCAGTTATCGAAGAGTCTGTCAGTCTGTGGGGATATGATTAAAACTTCTAAGATACTACTGGCAGGTATGATGAGGAATTATCTAATTTGTTACCTCTAATACAAGACTCCCTCACTCGTGGGCACAGTGAAAATATATTCAAGAGAAGACCAAGCTTAAATATCAGAAAGAATCATTTTTCTTTTCGTTGATGTTATTGAATCACCAAGTCATTCAGGGCTTTGAGAGAAGGCTGTTTACATTTTGGAACCACAAGCCAATAAAGAACAGTGATGCTGAAAACCTCGAATCATCCACCAGACAACATCCTGTTGCAGAATTAAATGATTCAGAAGAAGACCTGGTACAAGAGGAAAAGAGGTGCCTATAATCTGTAAGATATTCACACTCCATGGACATGATTGAGGGATAGACAAAAGCGTTTTCAAAACATACAAAATCTATATTAAATGAATAATATAAAATTAAACATGAATGTTCATGTAACAGTTTCCAGGCACCTTTTTCTTAAAATTACCCTGCCGCATTGGCATACCGTCGTACTGATCTCAAAGTCGGCGCAGTGTCTAGGCATGCTTCTTTAACGCCATATTCGAATTTTCTGTTAAATCACTCATTATATATGACATGCAAAATATACATTTACCAATTAGTTGGATGTTAATCAGTTGGACTGGTCATTGTCACAATAGCACAAGAGTCCCTTGCTCGGAGCAAAGAGCTTCCACACAAGCTCTTTGCTCCGAGCCTCAGATGTCTCCTTCTTCTTCCTCTATATTGGAATGTATACGCCATCCCTGATATATTTAAAGGCATCAAAGAGCAGGGCGCCTTAAAGCATAGGTGTAGACATCAGGGGCAGAGCGGCACATACCAGCCTCCACTTCTCCAAAAAATGGCAAAAGTGCCTCTTTTGAAATGAAATGTGCCCTCAATTACTGTGCAAGATCTTGGGGAATGTGCGGTCAATTTTTTGGCAATATTACACAAGTGCCTCTTTCAAATTGAAATGCCCCTTTACTTTGTTGTTTTGAGCTCACAATTTCTATATAAAGACCTGGGGGATATATGTATTTAACTTGGGAAGTTCCCCCAAGGTGCGGTCGTGTCCCATCGTGCACCCATGCCCTATAAAGCGTCCAAGTCCGACCCTGTCGTGAGTTTTAAATTGCAAAGAAAACTTTAGATTATATTTGATAACA
>JAIGNY010001016.1:2147500-2192500 GCA_020152595.1 Chiridota heheva
AGAGCCTGTAGGAATTATATGGGAAAATGCCATGAGATAATACATGACCACATGTACATTTTAGAGATTAAAGTGTTTATGACCTTTCTTCATTGCCTTTCAGACATGGGCCATAGCGGTTAAAGGGTTCAGGTTTTTTTTTTTTTTTTTTTTTTGAAGGGGGTAGGGGTACGCCATTTCCATACACAGGAAACGCCCTTCTCAACTGTATCTTCTGTTATGAACTTTTAGAATAACTGTCGGCATTTGGAGGAATTGGAAAACCAATCGTTGCGAGAAGTTCAATACAATTTCTCTTTAGTCCCCCTCATCCCGCCGTCGCCACCTCAGCCCCTTGGCTCCTCCGACCCTGAAATTCCTATTGACAAAATAGAGATAGACCGAAATCAACATATGTACCTCTGGATTAAGATCTTGGAGGACCAGCCCAGATTTTTGACGGACTCAGAACCCCGTTCACCCTCCGCCCCAACTTCGTACCCTCATCCATCCCACCTACACCCTCATCCATTCCACCCTAACTCGCCCCTCCTCGTATCCACCTCCCTCCCTCATATGCCTCTTCTTCTACGCCTTCCAACACCCCTTATCACCTTCCAACACTCCATTACACCTCCCAACCCTCCCTTGCGCTTCCTGCCCTACCTGACACCTTCTCTCCCTTCCATACGCCACCCTCCTTCCAATTTGCTTCTCTTTCCTCCCTTACGCCTCTCTTTCCTCCCTTACGCCTCTCTTTCCTCCCTTACGCCTCTCTTTCCTCCCTTACGCCTCTCTTTCCTCCCTTACGCCTCTCTTTCCTCCCTTACGCCTTCCGTTTGATTCAGACGCCTCTATAGTCATCAAAAACAAACGTTTCAAATCATACGTGATATGCACTACCCGGAAATGCGCATACAAAATGTAATCCACACTTGTTTAAAGTAATGACTTAACGGATTCAAAACGCGCCTTTCGTTCGCACTCGCAAATGACAACAAACCTGGGGAAGGCGACACGTTATCTTAATTAGATCTTTATTTCATTCACAGAGAAGGCAAAGGATGTGCTTTCCGTTTCTCAAGCAATTACTCGGACAGCTGCATTTAGGAATAACTATTTCATCTGCTATTAACTGAGTTTGGGCATTTCAAGGTTTAATCACCAGGTGTGAGGTAAGTTTTTGATCGAAAATCGGAGCCAGTTTTTCTGCTTATAAAATGTTATCTTTATTGACTACACAGTAAATCCGGAGATGTGATTGCGTGCATGCTTCTGACCTTGATAGAAAAAAACATAAGTTTTAAAACATATATATCATTTATTTTGTCATTCAATGTAGTTTATTAATCAATATTTTAGGGCTATTTGGCAAAATTGTTTCTTTCTTCATCATGATTTTCATATTTTTCATTTGATGATTTTTATCTTTTTCTTTGTTTTTGTGTAATTTGCGCCCGAACTTTTAAAATCTTATTTTGGAGCATCAATTAATCAGTTAATTGCATTTTAAAGTAATAGATGTATGTTGTTTTTATCATTGCTTAGATTATAGCAGTGTATATTTGTTGTCATACAAGTGTTCTGAGGTTTTATTAACATGTATGTGAAAATAGGTCCACCATCTGTGGGGAACAGGAATTGATTTGGGGGAATGTAAGAGTTTAACCCCTCCCAACATGTAGCCTAATACGAATTTGTAGTACAACATTGGTCAATTAGAAAACTGAACCGTTTCATCGTAATTTGGTCATACTTCGCAAATATGATCAAAATTGCCAGAAATGTACAAATGCAATTGAAATACCTTCTTTTTACTATAAAGTATACAGTTTCTGAATAGTAGAAAGTTTATACTATCCAAAAATGTATACTTCTTAAAATGTCTGATGCACTCAATTGCACTTGGACACTTAAAGCAGCCCTTACCACGGTCCCTGAGTGAGCTGTATAGCTGTAGAAGAAAAGTAAAATACATCACTGACCCGGACCCAATTGCGTAACCAGAGTGGACCAACCCAGACGAAATGTGCGCCAAATTCAAACTGCGTATATAAGAAACTGCTTATCAACACTCTTTGTATTTTTGCCCCTTGCACGTTAGACTTTTACCTTTAAATTATATTTTTAAATCACTTGTTTTGTGTGTTTATGCTCTTCTAAAGAAGATTCTATTGTGATTCCATGTAATTGCTTGTTTTTAAAACTTGAAAAATGATGGGGCGGAAGTGATGGTGTCACTTATTCATCTAAATTGGATCCATTGAAGAAAAAAAATGAAAAAAATTCTTCCATCTCTGGCATATGCATGGTTTGGGATTTAAGTGAATTTTGAAAATAATCTTCAAAACGAGTGAAATATACCTGGAAAAATGATCAAAACAGTTGTGTGTATATGGTATACTGGTAACTCATCTACTTATTTTTTATTATTCGATAAATAATAGAACGCAGGCATCATCCCTTAACCGTCGAAAACACCTGAGACTAAAGTATCTTGGTAAAAAAAAAACCTCCACAAATAGCTATGCAAAACCACTATAGGGGCGATTGTGAATTTACACAATTTAAATTTGAATTTGCATGGTGTTTATTAAATGCATGTAGGTAGCTACGGTATTTTCTTTTAAACCAACCATGCTCTTTCAAGGGCCTCTTTTGCCGACAGACGTGACAATCTTTTAAAATACTGATGTGTCATGGACGTTTCTCTGTCATCCTGTTGATCTAAAATAAATAGAGTTATTTGTGTACACAGGGAAACCGCAACCAACAGAAAACGTCCTACCAGGAACGAGATGTTTTCAAAACATTAAGAAATTAAGATGACTTAAAGCAAAGAGCTTGGAAGCTCTTTGCTTAAAGCATGGAGGTAAAAAAACATCATCCATCAGTCCATGGTTAACTTGATTCTGTTCATACGAATGCTTCAAATATATATACTAAAATCTCAGGATGAGCGCATATAATCCATCATTAATGTATAGAATGATTTTGTTAAATCAGGGATACGTTACTTTAGCTAAAGTAACATATCCCTGGTTAAACAGACAAACTGACACACACATTGCATGGTCGTATGTAGAATGACAATGTCTGTGTGTGTGTATGGGGGGAGGGCTGTTAGCTATGAATGGAGCTACGTACATCTATTGATTTTGTCAGGTATTGCTACACTTTTATTACGGGATTTCTCCGCCACCAATGTTTGCTCAGAATATGAGTAATACAGGGATAAGAATGTCATAATTGTACTAAACACTAAGTTAACTACCGCTAAGTTAACTAATTTTGACAAATCGACCAGTCGCGTCACGGGTATTGTAATTCATTACAACTTCACCAATGGCATTGTCCAGAGATCTTAATTGATCAAGTGATTAATTTCTATGTCACAAAATTAGCTTTTCACTCATATAAAAGCACATGTATCATAGAAATACGTTTTTCGTCCGTCCCCAGATGAAGGCCGTCCTGGTGCAATCAAGGCGCTGGGTGCATGATAATTACCATACTATGTGCTCAGCTACTGGTTGTCGTGGTAACGTGAAAATAGGCCTAGACAGTCGCAGATGGTGATTTAATTAACACATTGTCATGATGGATGACATTAGGAAGTTATCTTATGTTTGTCAAAGAGTTCCGTTACCTTCACAGACGAAAACGTTGAATATATTATTCAAAATATATATATATATTTTTAAATTGATTAATCCTACATTTGTCACTCGGCGCGTAACAACATGTCACATTGCGTTGATAATCAATAATCATGAACAAACATGTCCAACATTCTTATGTAATGTTCTCGTGCAGAGATCGCCAATATTGCGCCACTGAAGTCACGTCGGCTATCTTTATGAAATGTTATATACGTATTTGAACAGCGTCCTCTCATACTCGGCGTTTGCCGAATGTAATGTTGGTGAAAGGTTTGTATATGGTGGTATACGTTGTTAAAAATTGTTGAGTTGGTATGCTAATGTAATTCGACGTTGGTCCAATTTTGTAGGCCTACTGTAACCATTCGTTGGCTACGCACGTTGGCACAACAATTTGCTGTTCATTTACGCACCTACAAGCACCCAATCTCCAAAAACCGTTCTCCCATGCATGAGCGAGATTTGCCTACCAAAAACAGGGGGGGGGAGGGGGCGGGATCTAAAGTCAAAAGTGAGGGTGGGAATTACAAATTCATGCTAATGCAAAAGATACAAATTCGAAAAAAAAGTGGGGGGGGGGGATTGCCCCTTACCCTCTCAAATCTCGCCTATGCTCCCACGATATAGCTACATAATTGTGCTATCTGGGTTGGTATATATCGGGTTTTTCGATCCCAATTTTTTAAAACTTTTTAACTGATTGTTTTTTGTTTTTTTTGAGACGTATTTGGCACACAACGTCTTCTTTGGCTTTATAGCTTGAACTAATAATTTAGTCTTCGGACTTTCTGGCGACTTGCTTGGCCACAAAAACTAAGTTATTTTGCTGCAAAAAAACTCATGTTTACCTTTTTTTTTTTTTTTTTTATATAAAAAGCTTGGGTGGAGAAGAACTTAAAAGTTTACCAACTGTGGTGTAGCGGTTATTATAAATGTCTACAGACCACGAGGCCCTAGGTTCAAGCCTGGGTTGGGTAGACACGCCAGTGCATCACAACTGGTTATCAAAGGCCGTGGACATTGACTTGGTTGTCGATGTTATGTCTGTCCGTACGTCGTACCTGTGTTCTCGTCCGGGTCGTATTAAGCGTTTCGTGATAGCATTGTTACTATCATAACCGAATACGCAGGCGACGACCCCGTCATTGTAGTTGTGTGTTCACTCGTCGTCGTCGTCGTCGGCGAGAACTTAAAAACGAAAGTAAGAACAATATATTATTTCGTTCGGAACACGTGATATTTTGAATGTTTAGGAAGTTACGTATTAAACTTTTTTGTTGCTTTCAGTAAATTTGACCCTCCCAGAAACAGCGACGGCGCTATGGGGAGAAGAGGGGGGGGGACATGGGGGAATTTTCCCCCACGATATCACTTTGCCCCCACTTCCTTCTGAACATTTTGTAAAGTGACATATTTTGTCCGATTTATAGGCTTTCTCCCCTACCCCCATGAGACCAAATTGCCCCTCTCTATCCCCTCCCCCATTACCAGATGACCAAAAATCCTGGCGCCGCGATTGCATAGAAAATCCTCTGGATCCGTCAGTGGATGATCTTTTTCGGATTTTTGTTAGTTTAGATTGCAGTTCGGTTTAAAAGAGACATAAGTCTGGTATAATCCTTATTTCATATGATAGAATTGAAATAAAAACAAATGTACTGACCAAGTTTCATAACTCCCGAAGCGATCTAGCACATTTTTTGTAATTATTAAAAACTTTAATACTACTACTTAATAGTACCATTGGAAGCTGCCATTTTGATTCCAAAACATGCAGATTATGATGTCATCAGTCCAGCAGAATGTTGAGGTGTTTCTTTAAAATCTACCTCAAGTTTTCTACCTTATAAAACAATTTGTTCCTTTTGTAAAGGTCAAGGAAAGTTGTGTGTACACATGAAATTATCAAAACATGCTGTCACATCATTTTGGAATAAAGACCTTAATCACATTTATAAAGAAATACATTATAAACCTTATGTTCCTATTGGGGAAATTATGTCATCATGCACAATATTTCAATACAGAATTGAACAAAATGGCAGCCCCCATGTGTCGATTTCAAACTTAATAACTTAAGATAGGAATACGATTGTGACTTGCTGTGTTTGGCAGTTGGTTAAGATTTGTGTCCTCTATCATATGAAATGATGATTGTTTCAGACTTTATGTCTCCTTTAAGGCCTTTTTCAAATTGATTTGGCTGTAATTGCAGAGAATGATCTACTAACCCTGATGTTTAACATAATAGCAGAAGTCAATGAAACAATCCTATAAAACTAAAAAAGAATATTTTTCATTAAAAATGTCCAGTTTTCTTACAAAACTGACGACCAAGTAGCGGCCAATCACAACAATTTGATTGTTTGATTAATATTCCTTAAATATTGATTGGATGCGTGACGTTGCATATATTCATATTTTTGTTGTTGTCAGGAATTGAATATTGCAATTGTCAGGAATTTAAATAGGCTTAACAAAACCGGAGGACATAGGTAAATTCAAAGGTTAAACCTAGTCTCGTGAGACTAGTCGTTCGTGCGTGTTTGTATGAGCGTAGGTGTTAACTAAAAGGTCTATTGATTACTGTCATAAATGAAGGGGCTTTGCATTTGGAAAATGCCTTTGAATTATTGAAAATAGTGTTTAAAGATATGTCTGTCCAAGTTTGAAGTCTTTTCAAATGAATGCATCATTTGTTATGCATGGGTGAGAGGACAGCTTAAAATCTTTATGATAAATAATATTCTACGAAATAAGCTTTTAAAAATTAAATCTTTAGATGAAGATTAAGAAAGGTTTCATTGCTCTTGTTTAAATAATTGTGTCAAAACAAGCGATCAATATATGTAAATAGAGCAGGCTGTGGAGACATAAAAGACCAATTTGCATGGTAATTTGTATATATTAAGACCTTGTTAGTTATAAAAGTTGCAAAAAACTTAGGGCTATTTTTCCGGGGATGACCATAATCTTTCTATCTAATCGACGATTATCAATCATTAACGGACACTCCCGAACCACCTCTGATTGTATGTACATATACATTTTGCGTAAGTTGCACACATCAAGTGAAAAACACTTCTTTAGGTTACCCCGTTAAGACTTTTATTTTTTAGCTCTATTGATTCCACCACCTCTAGAGCTGTAGAGAGGTTTATCTTTATTTGTATATACCTGAACATGCACGGTTACCCCTTTATTTTGCTAATTCTGTCTGGAATTTAGAGCTCTGAGTTGATGCATTTTCCGCACGTATAGCATTCAGTAGGACCAGCTCAGTATCACACGTACTTATTCATCTCTCATATTTTTTCTTCCAAGCATCGAGTCACTCTAACTGGTCAACTCAGTGATGAGTAATTAGTATAGAAAGTCTTCGGCATTTGCAAGATTGCTAGATTGATTTCATCATCATCTTTAAAGAGGTTTTCATATATACCTGAACCAGTGGCATAGCCAGCATTAAAAAAGTGAGGGGTCCAAATAGGTCTAAACCCCCTCCTATGACGAAGTGTTTAAATTGAGCCCACTTCTGATGGAAATTTTGTTTTTTTAAAGCAAAAAATATATTAAAAGCAGTTTAAACTAATTTGTGAAAATTTGCTTAAAAAAGTATGTGTGTGTGTGGGGGGGGGGGCGGACCTCCCCCCTTGGCTACGCCACTGACATCAACATGTTTATTCCTTTAATTTTCTACTTTTTGCTGGAATTTAGGATTATAAATTTATGCATTGACATTTGCCTTATTCACAAATATGCTAAATCTGATATCCATATTTGTCAAAAAGTACGATGGGAATACAAAAACGTAATTAGCTCCAAACAATTCACTTATTTTCCGCACGCATAGCATTAAAAAAGACCAGCTCAGTATCACAAGGACCAGCTCAGTATCAAACGTACTAAGTCATCTCACTTATTATTTCTTCCGAGCATCGTGTCACTCTTACTGGTTAACTTAGCGATGGGTAATTAGTATAGAAAGTCTTCGGCTATTGCAATTCCTTTCCTGTACCTTAGGGTCTATAAAAGACATGGAGTTGACCCAGGCTACTTACCAATATTATTGCCCTTTGGATGCACTTGATGTAAGAATATTGTAGTATCTGAAACAAAATCTTGCTATTTTATTGACGGTTATCAAGATTTATCTGTTTACCGACGGACTTTAACGAAAAGTCTCTAAATGTACGTACAGATAGATTTCGCGTAAGTTGCACACGTCAAGTGGAAAACATTTTGTTTTCTTTTAACCTTGTTTTTGTTTTGTATATATTCTATCTTGCCCTTTTATTCGCTCAGGCAAATAAGTGGGGTAAAGCGTTCAGACTTTTTTGCTGCTCTATCTAATTTCATCACCTGTAGAGAGGTTTTATATATAGGCCTACTTGAACATGTTTATCTCTTTACTTTTCTACTTTTTTTGTGGAATTTGGGTTTCTGAATTTATGCACTGACATTTGCCTAATTCACAAATATGCTTAATCTTATATCCATATTTGACAAAAAGTACGATTGGAATATAAATACGTAATTAGCTCAAAACAATTCACTTATTTTTCACACGCATAGCATTCAGTAGGACCAGCTCAGTGTCACAAGGACCAGCTCAGTATCACACGTACTGAGTCATTTCACTTATTATTTCTTCCAAGCATCGTGTCACTCTTACTGGTTAACTCAGCGATGGGTAATTAGTATAGAAAGTCTTCGGCAATTGCAATAAAGATCTTGTACCTTAGGGTCTATAAAAGACATGGAATTAACCCAGATTACTTACCAAAATTATTACCCTTAGGATGCACTTGATGTAAGAATAGTGTAATATCTGAAACAAAAGTAATAGAGATGCTTTGACTTTGAAGGAAGAGTTCAATTAAGTTGTTGAGAGCCTTTCCTATTCTGGTTCGTCTTACTTCGCTCATCTGTCTGGTTGGCAAAGAGGAAACTCGAGAATGAATGCTAATTTTCTTTTCTGAAGATAGTTTTTAATTAATTGGAAGATTAAGATGTGGGTCAATATCATGGTAAAGTCAAGACAGACAGAATTCAATTATGCTGTGTGTATGTAATGGTGTATAAAGGATAATCCTAGGTTATTTTTGAAATCATGTCTTATTCAAGGACGTCTACATTTAGGGGGATTGAGCGGTCTTCCATAACTTTACCATCTGAGTGGAGATGCGGTGCGGTAACCGACGGTGAGGTTTGTGGAAAGAAAAATAATTCTTTTAAATCATCATTAAGACTTAGAATCTTACATTTTGACAAATATAGATATAAGAGTTGGCATATTTGTGAATTAGGCAAATATCAATGCATAAGTTCAGAAACCTAAATTCCTGGAAAAAGTAAAAAGTAAATGGATAAAACATGTTCGAGTATTCAAGATTTGTGCGTGTTTTCCCATTGACTTTTGGAATTTGTTCGATTGCGCGACAGGTGAAATTTTTGGTAAAAAGCAGATTGTGTGATGCGACTTCTATTGATTAAAATCTACATAAATTAGCCACAGATATTGAATATAGCTATAAAATTAGCAAAAACTAATGCCCTCACTTTTCTGCCGACAGCACCTAACCTTTGCAATGTCAATATAAAAGAAAACGTAACCAAGTATATTTAGCACAGGCTCGCCTCCAAACTACATCCAAAGGAGATCCATTTACTTTATAGAGTAACACCGTAAATTCATACATATTCATGAGTGTTAATGGAAATTTCAGAATGGTGCATCAAGGATCAAATTATCTTCTCGACTTTTAACTGATCTGCAAAGACGTAATTCGTCTTCTATTTATAACATTTGCAATTTAAATAGATAAGAAAATGTAATTAAGTAGATTGTATTAAGCACGCGTTGAGTAATATTATGGTAACTGTTCACGCGAGGTTGTGAATCTGTCTAAACGTTTTTATTAGTTTATATATTTTATTATATTTTTTATATTGTTTTAACTTCTATTATTTAGCAATGCAGTAAATGCTTATGCATCGTGTATCGAATACAAACGTATACGGTTTCTTTTGGTTTAGTTTCTCCTTATAACAATCATAAGCACCAAACACTGAACGGTAAAGGGTTAAGTTTTAGAACTAATGTTGTGTACTCTTCAAAATTGTCTTTATCATCATTGTTTGATTTATCCGTATGGCCTTCTATCCGACATAATCGATATGGCGAGTGCACTCACCATTCAATCTTGAGGTATTTACGCCAGGTGGTGTAACTACTTTCTTCGTTGACCAAACTACTCCAAAGAATTTGATTGTTTTGTCAAGTTTGAAGGTTCTATTGCATGTTGGTGCACTTCTTGGTGGAGAGATGTTTGCAAGTTTTAACGGTTTGTGATGCATTTGCTATAACAGTATAAAGGGATTATTATTTTCGCTATGGAATACATTTATATTGCATTAATGAAGGTAAGATTTAAGTTGATATTACTCAATTGTACTTTTCTGCGACTAAACAGTCGCCTGTGTTGTTTTAGGTTTGACTAAGACAGTAAGATAAGTGTATACACCAATTCCATCTCAAATTAATGATTATTTTTTCAATACAATTGTCATGGAAACGACGAAAACGCAAAGGCATAAGTTAGGCAAAACCAATTAGTAAATTGCAATACCCAGCCAAATTCAGTGAATTAAAACAAACTAAACTAAACACATTTCTGTGATGGTTGTAAAGGGGATGTATTATACTGCAAAAAAAATAGTTTAAATTATTCACGGTAAGCAAGTAAGTTAACAAAGTTGATGTTGCTGAATACTATTCTTCAAAATAGCATTTTCTTATATAATTATTTGATATTCTAAGACTGTAAGATTAATGGTTAATCTTGTTCCTCAATTTCAGCTTTGTTCGTCAAAATGATGCTGAGAATGCACCTTCAAAACATTACGAAAAGTAGTGGCTTTTTTATCATCCTAACTTGGTGTGCAACTTTCAGATTCTTTCTTTTTAAAGAAAGAAGCATTTTACTTGTTGAGCTATTATTGAGCTCCTTGGTAAAAGCCAAAGGAATTTGAATTACACAGTTTACAGAATATACCATACATCTGGTGTGAAAGTGCTGCAAAATATTAAGCGCTCCTTAATTGAGTTCTGTGCAGCAATTTCTGTTAAAGCTGATAGGCTTTCAAATCAACCATGAAACAGCATCTTATGTTGATTATACTATTCTCAGTACGCTAGAAGGAAATCTGGATTGAGATACTCAAGCAAGTACGGGAGGGGATACTTTCTCAGCAGCCGTTTGAGTACAGTAAAGATACATCAATAATTTAATTTAGATGACCAAGATCGACAAGATTGAAGAATCAAAGTCAATAGATATCCTAAAATATTTAATAATATGAATTTCGGTGATGTTTGACTTTTAATATTTTGAGAATAAACGACAAAAAGAGATGTCTTAAATATTTGAAGTGAGGGTGAATACTGTTTCGGCAGTCAGAGAAATCTTGATATCAGGATCTTTACTCTTTGGTATGATCAAAATTGCGAATTGTATGATAGATTAGAGGGTAGAATTGATCAAAAATCTACATATAAACAATATTGTGTAGTTGTAGTAATCTCTAGGCCTAATCCATTTTAACCTTTTATACCTTTATTGGGGTTAACTATATATCGACACTTTTAAAGAATATTCATAAAATTCCTAATAAAAGATTTGCAAAGAAAAATCCATCGGGGGAAGATTATCTGACAGCAACATATTCCAATTAAATGTCATCCGCAACATTCTGCAGAGGTACATTACTATCCCCTCGAAAACAAAATCCTAAAATTTAGGACCTATGGTGTTTTGGAGGGCGTCATTAAGCAACATTACCCATACCGCACCACACGTCCTAAATACTGTGTAGACGACTATCAACCCAACATTGGAAATCGACAGAGTGAATATATTTCAATACATAGTAGAACATTGTAGGGTTCCAATAATATTTCAAAAATAGGAAACGAATTGCAAAACCCTCTAGCTAATATTTATTTTTAGAGATTCTTTAATTTAACATTTCATCAACACAGTATAACTTATAGTAGATTTTAGCTATTGATGTTGCCCACTTATTGATTGGCAAAAATTACCTTGTTGATTATTACTAATGACTTTGAATTGTCAAATAAATTCGGTTGCCAGATAGTCCCTTCTTTTACACTTTTAAAAAGGAATGGTCAAATATTGACCATGCCATATGGGGTCAACTATGCACCAATCTAACTATTGATCAAATTGAATAACAAATTTGACCATAAATATGATCAAATTTGATCATATTATGGTCATGATTATGTTATGGTCAAATGTGACAATATTTTGTTGTTTAATTTTGACCATATTTAGATCGGCGCATAGTTGATCATGTCATGGTCAAATTAGACTATCCTTTCTAAGAGTGTAGATTCTCTACAAATACAGAATACAACGTTATCCTAAAACATTAAGGTTGCCCCCGGAATGGTGTTATTCATCTCCAATATTCAGCCCGGGAGCATGGCTATTAATAGGAACCCACATGTTCCTAAAAAGTAGGAACATTTTGCTACATGAAAGCATGTGCTTTTCCCCATGATCCTTTGCTATCCGAACGTTAAAGGGTCTTATGCAATGTTATGCAGTGTATCATATTTCAAATTTGAAATACGTCTGGGAAATATTATCCACTCCTTTTTATATGTTTACCAAGCCGTTTTTGAAATATTAGAAAAATGAACAATATAACTAGCCATTTAGGCGCAATTTATACGGGATCATTTCCAATTGAAAAAAAAAATCGTGATATGCAATACACTCTTAGCCCTAATCTATCGAGCTTCTTTCTTATCGTTACTAAACTGTGACTATCCATTGCAAGGACGATTGTCGCCAGCAATCGGAAAGCGATATTCAATTTAGGTTTGGAATAACATTTCAGGCTCACGTCTGTAGTGACCTTAGAATCAACTTGCATCTTTGCAACCTACATATGTCACATACTCTCTTAGAATACACATTTTTAGCTTGTTCTCTATTTGGAACTTTCTCGAGTTCTTCAAGGATTATTTGAAAGAGTTACTGAATAAAAAAAAAGGTTAGAGCTTGTCATGTATTTGGAACCTTCCTTCTCTAGAACTCATTTTTTTATAAAGAGTGTATTTTAGAGTACTAACAATGAAGTTAAAGCGAGAATACAGATTATATTCTGATAAACATGTTGGATAGTATATAATACAAACAAGACAATCACCTCAGTGAGTGTCACATGCTGTATGAAGATTTTGTAATAGTCTTCATCCAAACAGAAACCTTTTTACTTTTTTATATTCAGCCTAGACGTACACCGTCCAATTCATTCTCATCCTTCATTCCTTTCTACTTGACTTCCATTTCAGTTCATACTTCTGACAGATATCTCATATCCATCCTCTATCAATATGTAGATGTTCTACATACATATCCACATCTCCTCACCTCCTTCAATTTAACTTCGCGTCCTTGTTGACCTGGTCAGTCATTTCGGACTGGTCACTTCATGTTCACTCTTAATCACATCATTTGCTTGGAAATATTCTCACAGACATAATTTGAACTTGCAATCATTGTGTTGGAAAATTTGGTCACACAAATCGACACACTATATAAATGTAAGGTAATCTTAGGCAGCAAGTACCGAAATGTAAACTAGTTGCAAGTTTGCAAATGGTCGGATATAATATTTCCTCGTAAAAGACAACAACGATTTTTGGAACCCAGAACAATGACAGAACAAGTATAAAACAATTGAAGAAACATGTTGGTAAAGAGCACCGTGATATCACGTTTCTTTTAAAAATATCGAAAACTTCACACGTACGTTTTGAAAGTGCTGATGAATTAAGTAGAATTCAATAGTGTGGTGTCATAAAGCTTCCATGATAAATTGTATGTATTTCTTTGAATTTACTCTTACTTAAATGATTGAGACTATCTTTCCAAATGATTGAGACTGTCTTTCTAAATGATTGTGATGGGGTAGGTAATAAGTCTTCATATGATTATTTTTCTCCACCTGTTTATAATGGTACTATTTTTTTATTGGAATACACAAATACATTCGGGACCGTGATTCCTACCAGAAGTTTTGTTCGATAGTTGTATCCTGTCATGTAATATGCAAATGTATGACCACCCTCTTACATCATAACACTAAAAGGAAATGCGTAAAAAACATTTTTGTGCTAATTACTTTGAAGTCAGTAGTGTCCACGACTTTACTGTCACTATGTGAGCCTCTGGTGATTTTGTGCACCACATATATAAAGCTCAACTTCAGACATTTAAAAAAAAATCATTTCGTGACTTATTCCATGTTTTTCATTCAGTGACGAAATGTTTTACTCAGTGAAGAAAAAATCATTACCCCAAAGCATTAAGCGGCGGTGCAATTTAATTTCTGCTGCGAAATGAAACTTAAGAAGGTGATATACCTTGCAATGATATTTTTGTTTTCTATTTGCGAATATTGTGAATATATTGCATAGAGGTCTAAAGAGGGACAGGAAGATTAAAAGGTTGCATAAATTTGCATGTAGCAGATGTAACGGTGGTTTTGAGTGTGTCTGTCGTTACCTTATATATTGATATTAAACTGAACATTATTTCTGTCTGGATTGTTTATTACTTTTCTCTCAAAACATGGAAATGTAGGGACCACCACGCGAAATTAAGTTACATATTACAACATTTAAGACTTAAGTTTTTCACGTCTCGCAACTTTCATGAACTATCAAAGAAATATGTGATGAAATGAAAGATCTCACTATTTCCCTAAGTAAATCCATTGTTCTCTAATCATATCTTGAAGAACTAGTTCAGTAGCCGAGCGAGTTCATCTTATATAAACAAAAAGAACCAGAATGGTTAAACAAGCATACAAACATCCTATGCCAGAGATATTTAAGTTTAAAGTTCAGTATCATTTGTGTAAAACGACTGAAATCAAAGTAGTTGTGACGTTACAACATCACATTCCTCAAGTTTTTATGTAGGCCTATTATAATTTTTTTTTTCCAAAGATTTTGTGGCGGAAAACAATTAGATATGTAAAAAAAAAGTGGTAAACAGAATTGACTAAGGCCCATAATGATAATTTTCTATCTGAAGAAATATCAAGGAGAAAAAATAATCTAAATAGTAAAACCGTTAAATCAATAGTTGGGAATTTAATTATAAGGGCGCCAACCTGCTACCGTAGACTAGGCTACACCAGTCTTTATACTCAGATGACACATAATTTAAACGTGAATGTCTTCCTAACGGAATAAGATATTGAAGTAGTTTTTCACCATTTGTTTCTATTATAGTCCTATTTTATATAAGTTGAACGTGTTTGACCACATAACTATTTCTTTAAGAATATCTTATTTCACGATAATTGCCCCTTTTGACAATACTCGAACAATATAAGACCAGTTTGAAGTTGCGTCGTGATTGAAATGACATTTCTTGCAACAAAATAAAATAAATTGATTGTCATACAAATCACCTCTTACTAATATTCAAAACACCCCGTTACTTCTACTTACAAGTGAGTATTCCTTAAGAAAGCGTAATCATTGCCTGTTCAGTACCACTGTAAAAGATAAAGACTGAAATTTGTAATAATCCTCATCCCATTTACATCGACTTGATATTTCCGATGAATGGAGAAAAGTATAACGTTCTGGCATTATATATTTCGAAATCTGAAAAGATTTAATCTTTGATAGATCAGTTTCTTGTGATAAGGATACAAATATGCTATTGATTTATTAACACGCTAACATATTATCATTATATGACCTTCGTGGCTATTTTATGCTAAAAGATATTCCCGTGGTCAAAAATGTGTATTTCTTAAATGGGTGATATCGTTTCAAAATATATCAAAGGGATGTCATACATTGCAGGAGCCGTTCTTACTGACGTGATCAATTTGCTGCCAGGTAGCTTTTACCTACCGTAAAAATATAAAGAACAATTCGGAATAAAACATAATAATAATAATAATAATAATAATAATAATAATAATAATAATAATAATAATAATAATAATAATAATAATAATAATAATAATAATAATAATAATAATAATAATAATAATATAATAATAATAATAATAATAATAATAATAATAATAATAATAATAATAATAATAATAATAATAATAATAATAATAATAATAATAATAATAATAATAATAATAATAATAATAATGATAATAATAATAATAATAATAATAATAATAATAATAATAATAATAATAATAATAATAATAATAATAATAATAATAATAATAATAATAATAATAATAATAATAATAATAATAATGATAATAATAATGATAATATTAACAACATCAACAACAACAACAACAATAACAACAACAACAACGTTGATATAATTATAATTATAATTAACGTTATTATATTATATTATAATTATGATTTTTATAATTATAATTATAATTATAATCATAATTATATTAATTATAATCATAATATATTATTATTATTATTATCATTTTAATTATAATTATAATTGTAATAATAATAAGCGATGGCGATGATGATATCACTCCTTTAAGTGAAAAGTGATGTTAAAAGCATGTTGAAATATGATTATGTTTGAAGCCACTCGAAGTGGGACACCACACCATTATATTCCCCAATGTATGTGTGTGAACTTCTAGTAATAGCCTAGGATATTTTCGATTAAGATTAGGCACATAAACAGATAGGAAAACACGTTAATATAATTATATGTTAGAAACTCTATAAATCAAATAACATTTTGGCCATCATTTTGGAAGATTTAATTAATTTTTAAAGAAATATCAAAATCTGTCATAGCAGTGCTTATATGACACAACACTGTTGAATTAGACTGTATAACCAGTCATATTAAACATACTTATGGAATCTTTTTAATTTGATATCGGAACCATAGCTTTTAAACCATCATGTTTATTTATGTGCCCTCTATTATATGGAATGAACATGCTTTCTGTTACTTTATGCCACAGTACACAACAACATCTGGTAAAAATGTTTGCAAATAGACATCGTTTATATTTTCAGTCACTAATCAGCTCCTATAATACAGGCCTTGTAAAACTCCTCTCAAAGTATATACGTCATAGATACTGAATAAGATGTATCAACGTAGCAAATTCATTTACATAAGTGAAATAAAAACAAGTACTTGTTTTTTTGAAATGTCTTGTCTTAAGCTTGTTATTGTTGTTGTTTCTCCCTTCCGGGAATCACGTGCATCGTAATGATTTAAAGCACTGTAATGTAATATCTATTTCATCGTCAAATGCTTTTATTTTGTTGTTCAATACCCCCATGAGATTAAAATGAAGTACCATCCGTTTCATTAAACTGATTTATAAGAGGGAACGGTAATGGATGGTTTCACCCAACCATGCATTTGCGCATATTTCTACACATCCTAATTTCTTATATCACTGGCAATAACAACACTCAATCTATCCGTCAACACCGTCTTTTCGTCAATCCACTTTGAAGCCAAACTTAAAAAGAGCCCAAGAATGACGCCGCTCCCATGGGAATAGCAAATATCGTTCGAAAGTAAATATCAACTAAAAACAATTACATTAGACCGGATCTGTAGCCAACAAAAAACCTGGGGGAAAATATGGGGCGCCGGGATTTTCTCGAAGGGTTGGTTCAAGAGAATGGTCTAAAATTCGAGGGGGTTTCTGTTTTGGTCAACATTTGTTCTTAGTTATCATTGTTACCCGATAGATGGGAATTGTTTTCTTTTCTGAACAGATGAAAGGTGATATAAATCCTGATTTTCATCCCTGTCATTACTCCCTTTGACGCGGTAGAAGACCATTCTAATTAAGTCTAAAGGTTTTCAATGGGACGTTTTAACTCTCTCTGATCGGATTATCTGAGAATGATACAGCTGAGTATAGAAGTAATGAAAAATTTGGCAGATATATACTAAATTTATCTGATCATTCTCAGTTGTTGAGATTGTATTGCAAATAAAACATGCCTCGGCATGATCATCTACACCTGCAAAATGTGTGCACCTTCTTCCACGCTGAAGTCTACGTTGTTAGAAATATAAATCCAATCAATATAATAACTTCTTTATGATATACCAATACATCAACATCAGAAGAAATGAACTTCCACAAAATATTCCTCAAATATACAACAATCCAAATTGCTAACAAGATACCTGATATCGTTCGACTGATAGGTAAACTTTTCATAGGCACGATCTTTTATTTCAATAATCCAGTGCCATTTAAAAGGAAAGGTACATATAAAAGATATAATTATGAAAATGACATTTATCAAAATGACTAAGCAATATATCCATTTCATCCATCGCAAATTTATAGCCTGAAAACTTGAAGATTTGTAAACCTAAAGAATGCTTCTTCTTTCTCATTAGCATAACTTGGAACTGCACAATGCAGTCCCCTTAGGATGTGTTTTTGTGATATTTTTCGTTGAAAGTGGATTAACCTGCTACTTATTCAAAAAGGCATGACTCTTAAATAAACAAACCGTACCCTCTTCAGATCTTCCCAAATAAGAGGGGTTTTGTAATTATTGAAAGTATCATTTCAAATATTGTATAAGGTGTTATGAATGATGATATAAAGTATCGTGTTTCCCACACGGTGTTTCACCTTTGACAGTTGTTTGGCAAGCCTCACAAGTTAACACTTTGCATTCGGTTTTGATACATCCACGGTAAATTTAAAGGAGACAAAATCAAGTATTTTAACTTGATATATTATAGAGAATTAGAAAACAAACCAACTACAAAAACCCCGTTAAGCTCTCATTAAACAAACAAACAAAGAGAAACCCCAATAAGAAGTTAAAAAAGGTGAATTGTTTCATTTTCCCTACTTTAAAAATATTGATTTTCTGTTGAGTTTATTTCACACTTCTTACTACCAACTGGCTAAATTTAGCTGTATTGTATAGTTGTAGAAAAACAGCTTAGGTCTTCAATTATTTTACTCTGATTATTACATATCAACCTACAGTACTGGTACAAGATATACAGCACAAATCTTGCATTTAAATCATCTCATTTGGATGAACATATACTAAAAAAAAATTTTTATTTTTTATTGATTAAGCATTGTACAACTAACTTAACTGCCAAATAAAACATTATAGATAAAAACGGAAATGATATATTTGTACTGTTGCCTAGGGTGATGATTTTTCAACTTTTAGATGAAATTAGCATTTACACACTGAGATGTTACTCGCAAGTATATATATATATATATATATATATATATATATATATATATATATATATATATATATATATATATATATATATATATATATATATATATATATATATATATATATATATTCTATAGCTAGTTGTACTAATTCTGATCAGTGTTTTCAATTTAAGGGTTATGTTAAATTTAAGGGATATAATACACCACAATATAGATAGTATTCAACAAAAATATATCTAATATTGAGAAAACATTTTATATATGTAAATAAATTCAACATCACTTCACTTAATAAGAATCTAAACTCACATGCTTTATTACAGTTTCACCAATACATTTTATATCTGCATGTACTGTTGAATAAAATTAATGAGTTTAACTAGTATCACTACAACTAGTATCACTATCCTTGCTTTATTATTATTTTTAATCAGATAGGTACTTTATTCACTTCACCCATTCAGGAGTAATACAGGTTATGTGACTTTCAGTACCATTTCACATTTCCTTATTTATCTTAATTAAGTATTTATAGGTTTTGAGGTAAAATATATAGTATGTAACTTTCATAGCTAAAACCAAGTTTAATTGTATACCAATAAGTAATTGGCAAAACCTGCCTACACTGTAGTGAAATTGACATTTGAAAGCCCTGGGCAGGCTAGGCTATATTGAAAATTTGTCTTCCAAAACTTCCTCCAAGAAACATGCTGCATTAATTCTTCCGCGTTCATGCTTTTGTGTATGCTCATACTTGGTACCTCACAGAGATGTGTGGAACGTCACAACAAAAATCTAATTAGTTCTGACTTTCATTTGTAAGTAAGATTGCTGATGTTTAAGGCTGTCACATCACTCAACTGAACATTTGAACTAGGGTTATGTCAGTTCAGGAGCAACCCGAACAACTAGGTACTTTGAAATACCCCACAAATTGGGTACTTTTATTCATTACGTCATCGCATGAGCCTACACATTTGACTAGCCCACACTAAACATATGAGGTTTCTTATTTTTCGCTCCGGATTGTCCAAAATTTCAATGGATATCCTGAAATTTTGGAGACTGATAGTAAATAGATATTTAAAACTTTTTGCCGCTGTTTTTTTAATTTCACGGTTGTATTTTTGAGAAAATCAATAAAACAGATTATAGGCAGTCTGTTTTGTTCATTTTCTCAAAAAGGCCAAGATGAATTTCAAAAAGCAGCAGAGAAAAGTTTTTAATATCTATTTAATATCCGTCTCCAAATTTTTCGGATATCCATTGAAATTTTTGACAATCCGGAGCGGAAAATTAGAAACCCCGTATCTTTAGTATGGGCTAGTCAAATGTGTAGGCTCATGCGATACAGTAATACATAAAAGTACCCAGATTTTGGGGTATTTCAAATTACCCAGTTTTTTGGGTTGCTCACGAACTGTATGTTTAGCCTTCGTAATATTTGTCTGCACCCATGACAAATTTTTCGACATACTGGCGGGGTGTACAGTGGGGCCAGCTATTGTCTAAACGACACCAATCACAGAACGTTAGCACATAAATAGACTAAACATGAAAGGAATGTTGGACGAACGACAGTAAATGGTTCCATAACTGGACCTAGCGTAGTATAACAGAAAACATTTTCAAACAGAGGCTTTTTCCAAGTAAAAACTAGGGCTTAAATTGGTGTTGATGTACTTCATATTTTAGACCTGAAACTTTTTAATGTAAAAGAATTAAAATTTTAATATCTTTTAAATGTGACCTATTTTGTTTAGGCCTTGGCAGACATGCTATGAATTATTGTTGATGGCATGCAAATTATATTTAAGATTAGAACCCAATAATCACATTTGTTCTACACTTTAGGAAATTTAAGTCCGTTTAAAAAACCAGAATCGCGCGCATAAAAATATTCGCAGAGTCCCTGGCTCCTAGGTGTACTTACTCAGCCAAGTTACCTAGGCTAGGCAATGCTGCATTGACCATGTAAGAATAAAAGATGCGTTTTAAAATTTATTCTCAATTTATTCTCAATCAAATTTTATTTAAAAATTATTCTCAAAGAAATAATGTATCTTTTAAACTCGAAAACTTAAAAAAATTATATAAGAAAAAGTGAGAAACGGTGCAAACTAGACTAAACTTGAAACAACACCGTTGTATGTGGAAGTCCATTTACAACTTACGCTGAATCATTTTCGCAAAAACGAAAAAATTTGGTAAAATATTTTTTCATCATTTAAACTCAAGAAAGCGCAAATGACATCCTAACTGCCTTTAAAATATATGCAACGAGAATATTCAGACGAATTTCCACGAGTTTACCAAAAAACTTTACAAAAACGATCAAAAGAAAAAAAATCACTACAACAGATCACACAGCGAGCGCAGCTGACAAGGTAGAAAAGAAAGCTGGTTTGTTTATTCTGCTTTTTTAGTTTATTCCAAATAGACGTCCAAACCGTGTAATTGTGTAATAATATTTTAATGAATTATAAAAATATATACTAAGCTGTTTTCTTAGATATAAAATTTATTCAGATAACCTAATAGTTATTATTTCTATCATATTGAATTATGAAAGAGCCAGACTTTATGTCTCCTTTAATGTATAAATATTTGTGTTTACAGTGAGAAACAACAATACGACTGTACGGAAAACATAATCACGCGTGTAGTCCGGTAGCATGCCTATTAATGGGAACATAAATGTTCTTATTAATGTGAACATTTTGCTACATGGAAGCCGCCATTTTGTGATATTTTCCATGATCCTTTGCTATCCTAACGTTAAAGCCTTATGCAATGTTACATTTTTTGAAATTTGAAATACGTCTAAAAAAAAATATCTTTGCTAGCAAAAACTTAAAACTAATGAAAATACCTTCATTCCTATCATGGCTACAAGTTTTTTACTCCCATTTGATATGTTCACCACGCCGTTTTTGAAATATTAGATAAATTAGACAACAGAACTAGGCTTTTAGGCGTGAAACGGCCATTTTGAAATTTCAAACGTTTTTCGACACAATAATTTTAATACTTCAAGTACATAAGTTAGAAACTATGACATTTTATCGCAACACCTGAACAATATGGCTGCATGACTTCAATATTCTCGTGTGCTATAAATGTTCCTATTAATAGGCATGCTGTGCCGGACTGGACAATATGGCTGCATGACTTCAATATTCTCGTGTGTTATAAATGTTCCTATTAATAGGCATGCTGTGCCGGACTGGACAATATGGCTGCATGACTTCAATGTTCTCGTGTGTTATAAATGTTCCTATTAATAGGCATGCTGTGCCGGACTGGACAATATGGCTGCATGACTTCAATGTTCTCGTGTGTTATAAATGTTCCTATTAATAGGCGTGCTGTGCCGGACTGGACAATATGGCTGCATGACTTCAATGTTCTCGTGTGTTATAAATGTTCCTATTAATAGGCATGCTGTGCCGGACTGGACAATATGGCTGCATGACTTCAATGTTCTCGTGTGTTATAAATGTTCCTATTAATAGGCATGCTGTGCCGGACTGGACAATATGGCTGCATGACTTCAATGTTCTCGTGTGTTATAAATGTTCCTATTAATAGGCGTGCTGCCGGACTGATGGGGATTACATGGCCCAAACCTTGATTCTAATTGGGAATTCGAAGAAAATCAGTTTTAAATTTGCCATAAATTTATTTTACTACTTAATTAAGATAACTGGTGAAAACTAGTTACATACACATAGTGCTGTAGTGACGCGACAAACTGTTTTTAAGTGTCTTATTTCAATTATTTGAATATACATTGTACTAATTAAAAACTTTTGGCTACAGCTCTTTTAGGCGGTATTAGAACTATCACTTCCTTAGATGGTATTTGACTAATATGTTACGAAATTGTACACTTGCGGTGTCCTATATATACTGATGTCACCGCTGGTCTGAAAACAACCATTTCTTTACAAATATGTCAGAGTTTTCTGTTTCTGATTGCTGGAAAGAAATAGAACACTATTTATTCACTGCAGCTGCCTTTGTTTTCTACATCGTACATTATATCCTTCACATGTTTGTAGGTTTTTATTTAATCGTCTAACAAATCAGAAGCTTCGACAATGCTTTTGGCACATCGAAACATTTTCTTGAGTTCGGAAAATGTCAGCCTTATGCAAACACTTTATGCAAGAATGATAAGGCTTAAGAAATGCTTGTGTTAATGTGGCTTCATTTTAAAGTCATTTTCTAATCATCCAATATTATCAGATTATAGTTTAATATTCCATTAAACAGTTTTTCTGTTAAAGAAACGAAGTATTCCTTGTGTGGAGATTGACCTAATTATAAAGTGGCAGCGTATCATGAATAAGTATAAGTATAGCTGCGTCTCATTTCATAGCATTAAATGTTTAGATAATGCTCTTTTAATTTTGGAACGAGCTATGTAGACTTTGTTATGTGTTCTGCTAAGTATTTATTTTCTTCAAGGATATAGTGTTTTCCCCCTCACTTTTGTACCCTGTGTTTAAATGTTTACATTTTCTTTTTTAATTTTATACCAGAGTGTGGTAATGTCCATTTTCTGTGATGCCTTAGCTACTTCTATTTGCTTTATAACAATGCATTTTCATTTCTTTTGCAGGTGTACCCTGACACTCAAGTTTACAACTCATAACACCAACACGAAACGGTGATCATTCTTTATGGAAAACAAAGATGTACAAATTCAGCCTGAACGTTGTAGACTGATATATGCCTTTCACTCATTCACACAGAAATACTATGCTCGGAGCTTTCAAACATGTTTAAAAAAAATTCACAGCAACGTGTAAATCCACTAACGTCTCCTTAAGTAACTGCCTCGCACTTGATAGATTATGTAAATATTTCTACCGAAATTTCTTTCATCGATGTAAAGTTTGAAGTCTTTTTCAGTGAATGCTTTCTAGTGCACAGTAAGGAAAAGAATTCTCGCAGACAGGATAAGACAATATTTACCAGGGGAGACGAAATGTGCTCTCCATTACCTAGTCTTCGAGGAATCAAATTTACGCATTTTAGTTAAATAGTTTGTAAAATGCAACAATCTCTTGTGGACGAAAAATGTATTTTTGTCCACATGACGGGTTATGTTTATAATTTTCTCAAGCATAGGCCTATAAGAAATGCTTGTTTTGATGATTTTCTTGTTTTGACTTAAATATCCTCATGAGGAATGAAATAAAACGTCCTGTAGCCTTGAAATGTAAGATGCAATCAAGAACCAGCAATACTCTTCACATATTTTCCATCTTGACAAGAGGGCTATTCTGAGCATTTCTCTTTTAGATGATGGATATCTCAATATTTCATTAATGGAGAAGAAGTACATTCAATTGGAAACCTTAATCTCCGAGGATTTTGTTTAAGCAATGCAATCATGAAGCTACACCGAAGTTAATAACGTTAAATAGTTTCTTGGTTGATACAGGAGTTTAGAGATGGTTGTTTCCGAGCCTGTTACTTCGGCCCCTAAAATGGATGCACACAGTGAAGTGTGTCCTTCCTTGCCAGATTTTAAAGGCGGGAATGTTGTACCTAGTTCAAATTCCAATGCTACATTAATGTTCGCTTTGCAACCCTCTGTGAGGGTAATTACACCAATAATATTGTTTGCGACTGGCCTGTGCTTAAACATAATCGCTACAGGAGTGTTCAATTGTAGCAGAACAACCCACAGGTATCATGCCTTCTACGTTGTACTCCGCGGTATGTTTCTAACAAACATTTTGGGTTATATATCAATATATCCTATAATGATTGTTGGACATTTGAATGGTCTTAAATGGATTGGTAGCCAAGGCCTTTGCAATTTTCATGGATCTGCGATATTAAACTTTGGAATCTGTTTAGTATACTTGACTGGCGTACTAGCTTGGGAACGCTTTTTGGCCACCGTACGACCCACTACGTATGATAAGAAAATTGAAAGAAGGAAAATGCCGTATGTCGTTGGTTTAATGTGGGTTGTGGGTACGTTTACGTCATTGTTACCTTTAGTTGGATTCGGTCGTTTCACAGAACAGTACCCGCACACATGGTGCTTCCTTGACTGGCGGTATGAAGAAACAGTTGGTCGTTTATTCTTTAGTATATTAGCAACTATAATAACGGCAATTTTGCTTTTGGTGTCAGTTACTTTAGTCGGATCAGTTATTATATCCATATACACAATACACAAGAAGAGGACCACTCGGACCCAACATAGACCAAATTCTGGGCTGGACCTAGATGGGTTTATTGCAAACTCTACCCCAAATTTTACAAGACATACTCATTATTCATACAGACCATTTATAGGAATGCAACACAGGCTAAATCGGAATTCAAGGAAGCTTCTTATATGGACAACTTTTCAGTTTATTTTGATTTCTGTTGGATTCTTTGTCTGTTACACCCCAGTTGTAGTAAGTACTTTGTATGCAGTTTATTTTTTGACAGCACAATTGTATCGTATATTTTGTTAGCTATATGCGGTTAAAGATCAATTATTGTATTGGCATACAAAAGAATGTGTTTTATTTGGAATGTTTTGATTTGTAGAGATACATTGGGTCAGTAAAATATGTATCAATTATGTTACAGTTACTAATACTTTTGATTATATTCATGTTTTTTCGCGAAAGAAACAAGGGAAAATATGAAATTATGAAATTGCTATTTACCACTGCAAAAGTGCAGCTCGATCCTTTAGACAGTCCAGGAGCAACTCGAAAAATTGAGTCATTAGAAATACCCAAAATGTGGGTACTTTTATGTATTACCGTACGTCATCGCATCAGCCTGCACATTTGACTAGCCCACACTAAACGTATGGGGTTTTGCATTTCCCGCTCTGGATTTTCCAAAATGTCACTGGATATCTTGCCATTTTGAATACAGATAGTAAATAGATATTCAAAAGTTGCTGCCGATGCGTTTTGAAATTATTTTCGCTTATTTTGAGAAAATCAACAAAACAGATTAAGAGCAATCTGTTTTGTTGATTTTTTCAAAAAGGCAACGATGAATTTCAAAACGCAGCGGCAAAAAGTGTTGAATATCTATTTACTATGTCTCCAAAATTTCAGATATCCAGTGAAATTTCGGACAATCCAGAGCGGAAAATGCAAAACCCAATACGCTAAGTGTGGGCTAGTCAAACGTGTAGGCTCATGCGATGACGTAAGACATAAAAGTACCCAAGTTTTTGGGTATTTCAAATTACCCAATTTTTAGGGTTGCTCCCGGACTGTTAGAGAAAAGACATTATAAATGCTTAAACACATGACTTAAATTCATACTGTGGATAAACCGAAATGGATTTTCATATTGAAGAAACATCTAACTATTTATTAATGAGTTATATCAACATGTCATTGATCATTAAATCAGGTTTATTTTAGGTTTGCTATTTTAATATGAAAACATTCAAGTGTTTATCCAAACTAAAGGGTCCTCAGATATTCTTACTTTAGTTTCCTGCTATTTGAAATAAACCATTTTAACCAAAGTCTAGAATCAGCTCCCTAGTTCAAAACACACTGGATGAAACAAAAACCCTTGTGTTGTTAATAACATCTGCAACTAAACACATTTCATGCCATAAAAAGTAAAAACCATAGTCAGGATCTTGATGCCTCAACCGTGATTTTCGTCAATGTTAAATTTTAAAGCTGTATTGCAGTTTCCCTTATATTGTATACGTAAGCCACTAAGAGATGGCTAAGGTGGCAAATAAAGATAGTCACAATCATTTATTGAGTATTACAAATGAATGATAAATCATTAGGATGCCTGAGGCTCTACATGATGCAGCTTTGATAATACGCCGTGTGAATCTATATGGCCTATGTTTCTTCAAAGAATTGGCTCAGAAAGGATCAGGATAATGGATGTTGTCAAGTTATACAATTGGTCTTTCGTAGTTGGAACATTCAGCATCATATCGATTCCTAGACAGTTCTAAAAAGATATGTTGTTAACAGCCACTTCCACAAATCATGTTTTGGGGAACTATAATTCTTAAGGATCACTATGTATTTCTAATTTTTTCTCGAAAAATGAACTAGGCACCAAATTCATAAATCTACCCTAAAATAAGAGACATACATGGGATACCCGAGCATCAGCAATAGTACCCTACTAGTTTTGTTTCTTTCCACAAATCTACCCTAAAATAGGAGACATGGGAGACCCGAGCATCAGCAATAGTACCCTACTAGTTTTGTTTCTTTCCACAAATCTGCCCTAAAATAGGAGACATACGGGATACCCGAGCATCAGCAATAGTACCCTACTAGTTTTGTTTCTTTCCACAAATCTACCCTAAAATAGGAGACACGGGAGACCCGAGCATCAGCAATAGTACCCTACTAGTTTTCTTTCCATAAATCTACCCTAAAATAGGAGACATACGGGATACCCGAGCATCAGCAATAGTACCCTACTAGTTTTGTTTCTTTCCACAAATCTACCCTAAAATAGGAGACATGGGAGACCCGAGCATCAGCAATAGTACCCTGCTAGTTTTCGTTCCATAAATCTACCCTAAAATAGGAGACTTACGGGATACCCGAGCATCAGCAATAGTACCCTACTAGTTTTCGTTCCATAAATCTACCCTAAAATAGGAGACATACGGGATACCCGAGCATCAGCAATAGTACCCTACTAGTTTTCGTTCCATAAATCTACCCTAAAATAGGAGACATACGGGATACCCGAGCATCAGCAATAGTACCCTACTAGTTTTCGTTCCATAAATCTACCCTAAAATAGGAGACATACGGGATACCCGAGCATCAGCAATAGTACCCTACTAGTTTTGTTTCTTTCCACAAATCTACCCTAAAATAGGAGACATGGGAGACCCGAGCATCAGCAATAGCACCCTACTAGTTTTCTTTCCATTAATCTACCCTAAAATAGGAGGGATACGGGATACCCGAGCATCAGCAATAGTACCCTACTAGTTTTCTTTCCATAAATCTACCCTAAAATAGGAGACATGGGAGACCCGAGCATCAGCAATAGTACCCTACTAGTTTTCTTTCCACAAACCTACCCTAAAATAGGAGACATGGGAGACCCGAGCATCAGCAATAGTACCATACCAGTTTTCTTTCCATAAGTCTACCCTAAAATAGGAGACATACGGGATACCCGAGCATCAGCAATAGTACCCTACTAGTTTTCGTTCCATAAATCTACCCTAAAATAGGAGACATGGAATACCCGAGCATCAGCAATAGTACCCTACTAGTATTCGTTCCATAAATCAACCCTAAAATAGGAGACATGGGAGACCCGAGCATCAGCAATAGTACCCTACTAGTTTTCTTTCCATTAATCTACCCTAAAATAGGAGACATACGGGATACCCGAGCATCAGCAATAGTACCCTACTAGTTTTGTTTCTTTCCACAAATCTACCCCAAAATAGGAGACATGGGAGACCCGAGCATCAGCAATAGCACCTTACTAGTTTTCTTTCCATTAATCTACCCTAAAATAGGAGGCATACGGGATACCCGAGCATCAGCAATAGTACCCTACTAGTTTTCGTTCCATAAATCTACCCTAAAATAGGAGACATGGGATACCCGAGCACCAGCAATAGTACCCTACTAGTTTTCTTTCCACAAACCTACCCTAAAATAGGAGACATGGGAGACCCGAGCATCAGCAATAGTACCATACCAGTTTTCTTTCCATAAGTCTACCCTAAAATAGGAGACATACGGGATACCCGAGCATCAGCAATAGTACCCTACTAGTTTTCGTTCCATAAATCTACCCTAAAATAGGAGACATGGAATACCCGAGCATCAGCAATAGTACCCTACTAGTTTTCGTTCCATAAATCTACCCTAAAATAGGAGACATACGGGATACTTGAGCATCAGCAATAGTACCCGACTTCTTTCCATAAATCTACTCTAAAATAGGAGACTTACGGGATACCCGAGCATCAGCAATAGCACCCTACTAGTTTTCGTTCCATTAATCTACTCTAAAATAGGAGACATACGGGATACCCGAGCATCAGCAATAGCACCCTAATAGTTTTCTTTCCGTAAGTCTACCCTAAAATAGGAGACATGGGATACCCGAGCACCAGCAATAGTACCCTACTAGTTTTCGTTCCATAAATCAACCCTAAAATAGGAGACATACGGGATACCCGAGCATCAGCAATAGTACCCTACTAGTTTTGTTTCCACAAATCTACCCTAAAAAGGAGACATACGGGATACCCGAGCATCAGCAATAGTACCCTACTAGTTTTCTTTCTTATTTTCGGTTTAATGTCTTAAGAATACTTTAGATAGTCCATTGTTGATGAATCAAAAGTAACAAGTTCACAAAATGTTCCGTACTTGAAATGCAGGGAATATATCCATATACAGAAGATGTATTGCATTGATTTAAAAAATACACAGTGATACAAACGAACCGTTATGCTTTTCTTCCACAGATACGAATATTGTTTAACGTTTCGGATGGAGATAAAAATGTTTGGAAGGATTTAGAAGCAATGCACCAAGCCGAATTTTACCCAATATGCCTTCCAGTTGTATACATTGTGCTACATAAACAATTGTGGATGAAAATCACCAGAAAAAAATCACGAAGGCGTCGTTTTCATCACCAGCATCTTATTTCTTTACAAAACACTAATCGAGACGTTCGCGAGCTTTCAACTATGTACAGAAGCTACCATTCAGCGCATAACCACATGAACGGAACATGGGGTCGTTATCCCACCCCTAAAGATGCAGTGAAAGAATTACACCAAAATAATATTCCTCGAGGAAGTGAGACAAATCAGGAAACTGAAACAGGAGCAAAAAGAAGGCTGGAATTTCCAGGAAGGATAGTCCAAATAGAGAGGATGTACTTACCAGAGTAAGTTTTATTTTTATTTGATTTGTTGAAACGTGAAAATAATATTAAAGGAGGATCTGGTCAACAGATGAGGGGGTAATATTCTGGGTCTCCAGAATAAACAGTATTTTTTCTTGCATGCAACAGCATAAAATGTGATCGTTGCTATTGGCAGATTTAGTCCCGTGTTAACTTTTTGACTTTTACTGGTATTAAATGCAGTTTCAAAAAAGTGGTCAGATCGCAGATTAACACTCAAAATTTCAGTAATTGCATTTGACTTTTTAGGAGTGTAACAATCCCCTATTAACAAATCTCATTTTGTTACAATCATTAAAATTGTCATCTAAAGTTTTAAATGCGGAATCCTGTCGACATGTATTTTTTAATCAAGGAAGTTTAGAAACATCTTAAGATCTATTTCGCATTAATTAAAGCTACAGTTATAGTTCTGTAAGATGTGCGTTTATTCTTTTCGCAAAATGTGAAACTACCTGAAGTCTCCCTCTCAGATCAAATCATGTTATTTGATTCTCCCTTGACAGATGTACATATACATATTGCATCTTAGCTGTCATTTAAACAGCTATTCTCTGTAATAACATCTTACAAAATTAACTGACATCTGTTATTTATTATTTGTATGTGTATATGTGTTATACATTCAGAGTTGTAAATGCATAGGTGTATTCTTTATTTATGGGGTATAACATACTCTTTATAGGTACATGCTTTGTCCATCTGCTCATGAGCCTTACAATTTAAGTAAAAGAAACACTGTTTGTTTTTTCGTTTGATAGAAATACATATAATTTTTTTGATTTGCCTTTGTGACATCATTCTGCACACTGTGAGGTCACTTTTTAACACACTCGCGCAATCTTTGAAATGCGTAAACGGAAATGGATATCAGCATGATTTTTACACCAAATTGTTTCGTTAATAGTCCTCTATCATATATAGGAAAATACAATTTACGGGATTTTTAATTTAAGTCTTGTGCGCACCGTCAAATTGGTTAACGTGCAAGTCTCTCTCTATTAAGTGCATACACCATGGCGTTAAAAGCACCACTGAAGATGCCTTTCAGAAACATTAATTATGCAATCAATACCTAACTTGCATTAATGTTATATGAAAAATCTGTTTAAATGACGACGAAAATATCGAAATATATGCCTCAGGGGAATAGCTTCACCTATTCAAAATTTTGGAATACGGTGCTTATCGATTATAACTTATTTCGTGTATATTAAGTGTTTAACCGAAGTAGAAAAGGGATATGACGTGCACTACATCATCCGCAAAGCAACTGTTCGCTCTTCCACTTCCATTAATACTAGTAATACAAAGAAAATCTTGAAATTTTGATGTTTTGGAATAATTTCAGAGTAATCGAAAATTGGGTAATATTTTAGCATGACTTGAAGTGGTTACAATGGAGATGTAGACTAAGCAGTAAAAAGTTGGTAGACTAATCCACAAGCGGAAAAACGTCAGAACGCTTCAGGATGGCATCTGAAATAAAGATTATTCAGAAATAGGCTTGGGAGAGAATAAAAAATGCGCGAAGACAGCAGGGTAGAATGAAACTATATGAAAGGATTGACATTAACTATTCACAGTTAAATTTGTTTATTGTCAAAGCTGCTCAGTGATTACTTCCTGAATAACCTTTAATTAAAAAGTTCAAGTAGGATCTCGGTAATTTACAATCCGTCTTATACCAAACAATTCAAGATTATAATCCTAAATAAATTGGAACTTCAAATTTAGCAAAATCTGAAATCTGAAATCTTGGATTGAATTTAGATAGCGTACTTCATCTAACGCAATCTGGAATCGGCTGTGGTAATCCCTTTGACCATGATGAAACACTAACCACTGCGGAAATACCTTGAACAATAATACTAGTGATAATAGGGGATTATACCTGCTCCAGATTGCAGATCCCAAGGGAATAACAAAAGAAGATACAAAAGTATGTAGTGTTTTGATTAGACACGATTGTCACCAAAATGACCAAATGCATTTTATTTTCTAACACACATGATTCGAGCTTCTTAGTCTGGGTAGCTTTTATGATTAAATTTCGAAAGGCTATGGCTGATAATCCTTTGCGCAGCCACATAAGCATCACCAAGGGTTATTTTTTTGCTAGCAGTACTTACTACAATTCAAACGTTGTACTATAGCAGCACTTAAAACCATTACATATACCTCCGTAAGCTCCAAGGTTATTTATTATATAGACACAAAGATGAAATGTCTTTTGACGTTTCTGATTGGTCCAAATATTTACACAAAGACTGACAGCCAGACAATAACAATCACTAGTATGTGTCAGATTTATTGCTAACGTGTCAGGCAATTTTCTTAGGACTGTATTCCTCCTTTAATTAAAATGTTTAGTTAAACATCACCTTGCAAACAGTTAAAGGTAAGTTCTCGTGTCAATGTGAAGAAAACTACAATTCATCATTTGTGATTGGCAAACCATATTAACACGCTTACTGACAAGCAATCAAAAACAGCGGAAGTGGCGTCGCTGGTATGTACAGATTCACTACTGATCTTGTGTCGAGCAATTTTCTAGTGACGGCGTTCCCTCTTTAATCGACCGAGAGAATGGGAAAACAAGAAACCAAAAGTCCGGTAGTATGCCTATTAATAGGAACATAAATGTTCCTATTAATGGGAACTTAGCCGCCATTTTGTGATATTTCCCATGAATCTTTGATATCCTAACGTTGAAGCTTTATGCAATGTTACATTTTACAAATTTGAGATACGTCTGGGAAGAGTATCTTTGTTAGGGGAAACTTAAAACTTATGAAAATACCTTCATTACTGTCATGGCTACAACTTTTCAAATCCCATTTGATATCTTCACCACGCCGTTTTCGAATTATTAGATAAAATAGACAAAATAGGCTTTTAGGCGCTAAACGGCCATTTTGAAAATTCAAATGTTTATCAACGCAATGATTTTTAATATTTCAAGTACATGAATGAAAAACTATGACATTTTATCGCAACTTCTGAAGATATCCTATTACAGGATGAAATTGTCAGTCTCCTTTGTCATCTGAGTAAGATGGTTCAAGAAAATTTTATGAACTTCAAAAGGAGAAACATTCGATTTCTTCTGCGTGAATTGATGTTAAATTTCAAATCAAGTAATACAGAAATGCAGGATAAGGCATTGGTATACCGCTAAGTGTTAATTGATATCACCATAGCGGTAATTATCTGGCTTTCTGATTGGGATAGGTTATTAAAAAGTTGCCCGTAATAAACTGAATCCATTTCGTAAGGTTTGAAAATCTAGATTTTATCCCAATTGTTTTCTCAATGTATCCTAATATTACCAAAAAGTTTATAATAGGGGTTTCCTGAAGCAAGATGGGAGTCATGGTATAAGGAGGGTACAATGCATTTTGCACTTGGTATTCTAAAACTCTTAAAAAGTCACAAAGACAGATCATAAATAATGTTCTGTGGTAGTAATTACTTCACCGTACCGCTACATAAAACACCTTTAAATAGAGTCACGTAAAGTCATTTTGTGAACTTTTCGGCAGTGAGTAAGAAGCTGGTGGTCAAGTAATTGCTGAGTATTTACTCTTTACCAGGATTGTTGATGATGCTAGGGATCCATCACTTTTGCAAACTGATCTGGATAAGTTAGTTTCTTGGTCCCAAACAAGGCAGATGTCATTCAATGTTAATAAATGTAAAGTTATTCATTTTGGTCAGAACAATTTGGCTTTTGATTACTACATGAATGGTTCAAATCTTGGTTGTGTTGATCAAGAAAAGGATCTAGGTGTTGTCATTACTAGCAATCTGAAGCCCTTTAAACAGTGTACTTTAGCAGCTGCAAGGGCAAATAGGATGCTTGGTTTTATTAGAAGACATTTTTGGTTTCTTGGTAGTGAGGTTGTTCTTAAGTTGTATAAGCAGTTAGTCAGGCCTGACCTTGAGAATGCTATTCAGGCTTAGAGTCCCTTTTATAAAAAGGAAATTTCATTTGGAGCAGGTTTAGCGAAGAGCCACTAGACGTATTCCCGAAGTAAGGAATCTCTCTTATGAATCTAGGTTGCGAATTCTTGGTTTGACCACGCTTGAGTTGAGAAGAATACGTGGCGATATGATTCAGGTTTTTAAGTTCCTATTTGGTAGTGATACTTTGACTTCCTGTTATTTCTTTCATGTTTCAGCTAATCCTCATGTGACCTCATGTGGTAACAGTTTGAAGTTGACCAAAAAGTTCTCACGGATAGATATTCAGCGTTTTAGCTTTTGCAAAGAGTTGTTAATAAGTGGAATGGTTTGCCTGGGTGGGTAGTTAGCTTTAATTCTCTTCACAATTTAAAGGTCAACATTCACAAATTCTTTACTAGCTCTGGGCGTCTTTTATTTTATTTTTGGGTGGTGGTGTTTGTTTGGGCTTTTATGAGATGCCTAACCCTTCTTAGCCCGTAATCTTGTTATGTTATGTTATTTGCCTTATATTTCAAAACCAGTCTTGTATTTTACCAGTACCTGGTCAGTTGCTGGAAATAAGTAACAAAATGGTGTTACTCGAAAAGGAACTGCTAACAACAAAAAACGCTGTAAAAGATCTGGCAGAATTCATGGATTTCATTGATAATGAAGTTGCTAAATTAAAAGGCTGTGTAAAAAATAAGGCTGAGAAGCAGGATATCAATACCTTAAAGGACAAAATGGAGGGGCTTGATAAAAAAAAACAGCAAAAACTTCGAGGTTTTTGAAAATCGTTTTAGATGACAAAATTTGATCTTCCATGGAATCCGGGAAGGGGTTGAGGATGAGTATGGAAAATCCTGTAAAGCATTTAAAAAAAATCAGATTATGGGATCGCTCATGAGACTAGCTAGATAGCATTGACAGAGCTCACAAGATCCCCCCACACACACAAACCCCCCACCCCACCCCCACACCGAACAAGTGGTCCTTTGCCGAGTATTGGATGTCGGTAAGGGAGTCTTCGTGAAAAAGATCTAGGGAGATCCAAATGTTAAATTTGTTTGTGTCACTTAATCGGTCCCAGCTAGCCTTGGCATTGTGAACGAAGATGGCACTCGTACATACATCCGCAGCTGAATTTGTACAACTTTCAGAACGCTTTGGTTTCTCCTCTGCCTGTCTGCTAAATAATTATGTTCCTATGACTTATGAGCTTTTTAATTCTTTGGAGAAAAAACTGGATTTAGTCATAAAAGAATAAATAATAATAACTGTTTCCCAAATAGAGATTAAGAAGGGACTTCGAAAACTTGTGTAGCTTGTAAAATTGATCTGCAGTGTACATTTTGTTCGCTTTTTTTTTTTTTGGTCAGGAGTTTGTCATGCTTCAAAGATTGTCATGTTTGTCATATTTCTTCTTTTTTGTATTTTTTTTGTTTGCCTTTGTATTTTTATGTTTAATTTTTTTTATTGTTTGTGTTTTTCGTTTTTCAGCAGTAAAAATCATCTTTTGATAATGGTTTCATTTGGTGACATATTTATTGTATTGGCATTGATATCCTACGGTGACATACTTATTTGTTGAGTTTTTTTCATTTGAAGCATATTCTGATAATTGTCTTTGACAATGATCTGTGCTTCAAATTATAATGAGTTGTGATATCACTATTAAAGAGGCGATATCGTCATTTGTGCACAATATTTAGAATTCCTTTCAAATTTTTTGATTGGTGAAATTTTGCTGCGCGATTCGTTGTCTTGTATTGCAAGGTATATAGTTATTTAAAACATTGAAGATCACCATACGAGTTAGCCCAGATGTTTGCGGCGATCGCAAGTAACGTTTTTTTTTAAATCATGCCGTGAGTTCAAGCCCCGGTAGAATCGTTTATTTTAACTTTTTGCTTCCATCCTCTTCTTTTCTTTCTCAGTAATTTTCATTTGGTGACTATCATTGTAGTATTATAATACTAAAATTTCACTTTCGCTTTCTGGCAAAAAGGCATTGAAAAAAACAAATAGTTTCTCGTCACAGTAACGCAATGCGCTGTGTACAGATGTAATCCTGCACACACAACGTACATGCTAGTGTCTGGCTGTACTGTGTGGTACAAACAGACAGAGGATCAGATCTTGCCTCCACAACCGGAAAGTGACGTCAAAATAAAGTAGTCCCCATTGTTACCGTATTTTACTAAGACGAGCTTCCTCTTTAATTGTAAAGGGATGCACGACTATAATAAGAGGAAAGATGTTTTTGACTTTTTGAAACATAATTGCAAAAGTAATATTTATTGCCTGCAGGATGTACATTGCGATCCTGGTATGATTGAGCTAATACACTCAGATTGTGGGAATGATTGCTATATGGCCACCGGTTCTAGTAATGCAAGGGGTGTAGCCATACTTTACCATGTCAACTTTGATTACACTTTCTAAATCTTTTATTGAGGGCAATGGGTAATGGTAGTAGTAATGACAATGGTATTGAGGGCAATGGTAAGTCTTCTTGCATTCTCGGTAAGACTTCAGAATCATAATTTCCACCTTGATTATCATTTATGGTCCTAATGTTGATTCACCAACTTTTTTTTAAAGTATTACTGACATCATAATTGATTTTGATAATTTCTTACAATCTAATTGTGGGTGATTGGAACAAGACATGGACTCGATGAACTATTTGCATATTAACAATCCCAGTAGCCTACAAAAAAAAAATTGATATCATAAACGACTGATTTATATGATGTCTGTCTGGCGTTTACAGCACATTTCTGACAAAAAGTTTACTTGGCAGCAGAAGATGCCTCTCAACAGAGTCGTCTCGATTTTTTTTCTTTTGCCGTCTGGCTTGTTGAACAAGGCTAGTAATATCTCAATTAAATATGGTTGTAGATCAAACTATTCAGTTATTTCCTGTTTTTGAAGTTAAATTGGGAAATTCAATAGTCCCTGATAGAGGATGAGTCTTATACAAGTATGATTTCTATGTAATAAATGAATATGCCTGTTTTTCGTATGTAAAATGTAATGCACATAAACTTCAAAGAGAGGTTATTAGCTTTACAATCTGACAATTGATGATCAATTGTTTTTTGAGATAGTGCGTTTGAAGTTTGGGGTAAAGCTATTGCCCTTTCTTCTTATAGAAAAAGAAAGAGGGATGACAGAGAGAGTTTTCTGATAAATGAAATCAATTTCATAGATAACAATGTAACCAGTAACTCATGGACGATTAACTATGTTGATGGACTTAAAGAAGAACTGGAGAAAATTAGGAGTTATAAGTTACAAGGGATGTTTATAAGAGCTCGACTTCAAAGGATTGAAGAGGGTGAAAAATCGTCAAAGTTGATCTAAAACATTGAAAAGTTTAGATATACAAATAAAACTATTCCATTTTTGGAGACTGATAATAATGATTACGTTTATAATAATCTTGGTATTCAGAACGAAGTGTTTCGTTTCTATAGTGACTTAGATATTTTACATAAAAATGATATGTCAGGTAGTGTTTTGAACAATGATGCCATTGGTTTAATCTCGAATCTTTTAGAGGAGCTTTCTGCTTCTTTGGAGGGACCATTAACCTATTCTGAAGTTTGTTTTGCTTTAAAAGCAGTGAAGAATAATAAATCTTCTGGTCCAGATGGTTTTACAGCAGAGTTTAAAAATAAAAAAATGGTTGAGCTTGGTTCTTTTATTATACGGTCTCTTAATTATGTCTCTTCACTTTTATCTTCCTTTCAGAGGACTGGACTTATTTCCTTAATTCCCAAGAGTAACAAACCTACAGGTTATCTGCGGAATTGGGGCCCAATCTCCCTTGTAAATATTGTTTTAAATTAGCTTCCTCCTGTATTGTAAATTGTATTAAATGTATCCTGCCAAATTTGATTTAACGTGATCAATGTGGCTTTTTTAAAGTTAGATACATTGGTGACTGAATACGTACAATTTATGATGTAATGCATACCCTTGATGAAGATGAACTTCCTGGTGTACTTTTCTCTATCGATTCTAAAGACTTTCCGTCTAAATTTATTGTAAATGTATAGTTACTTCATTTTGGTCCCTCCATCATCAAATGGTTTTATACTTTTTTGTAGTTTCTGCAGTTATTGTAAATGGTTTTATACAGTTTCTGCATTTATTGTTAATAGTTTTATAATCAACTCTTTCAAGTTACATTGAGGACATAGACTAGGTGACCCCTTGTCCCATATCATTTACTATTATGTGCACAAGTTCTGAATACAATGGTTTATATTAATACTTCTATTGGGGGAGTTGTTGTCGGAGGTGAAGAATTTAAAATAACACAACATGCAGACGACACTACTTTTATACTTGATGGATCCGAGGCCTTTGTTAATTACAGTAACATTTCTGGACTGAAAATTAATTGAGGAAAATCTCATTTTATTGGTATTGGTAGTTTAAAAGGTATTTCTGAATTTATTCCGTGTGATTATGGTGTTTATTGGAATAATGGTGAGAATTTTACATTACTTGGAATTGTTTTTAATACAGACTTGAGTAAAATGGAGTCTTTAAATTATGGGCATGCAGTAACTAACCTTACAAATTTAATTAACTCTTAGTCAAAGCGTAGGATTCCTGAAATTGGCAGAGTTGAATTTTTGAAAACCTTGATCCTTCCGTATTTGAATTATTGTTTGTTGACTCTACCTCCTCCATCACTTACTATGTTAGATGAGTTAAACCACATGTTTTGCAAGTTCGTATGGAATAATAGACCAAACCATGTTGAAAGAAAACAGCTTATTCAGATTTATGCAGGGGAGGTCTGAAAATGGTGGACATTTTCAGCCATGCCAAAGCATTAAAAGTAATATGCATGAGAAGGCTGATCGAAAGTTTTTATCATAATAATTGTGATACATATGGATATATTGGGAAATGTGGGTATATTGAGAAATGTGGTTTAAGTTTGAGTAATATGATCAAGAATGGCGATTCTTACATTTGAGATTTTAGTTCTGTAATTGGTAATCCGTTTTGGAAAGATGTATTCTGTTGCTTTTATGAGTATGTTTCTAGATAGAATTATTTACCATCCGATTCAGATTTGATTTTGAGGCAAAGCCTTTGGAATAATTCAAAGATACAGATTGATATACCAAGAGTTTTATCGTCACTGGTTCTATTAATGGTGTTCATGTTATTAATGATTTACTTGATGTCAATGGTAATTTTCTTACATATGAAGGTTGTTGTAATACTTACAAGGTAAAGAGTAACTTTTTAGAGTATTACGGTATCATGAATTCCATTAAATGTGCCTGGGGAAATATTCTAGAAAACTCTGTGCTTCAGAATTTTGTAAAAATTATTTATGTTGCTTTGACAATGGGAGGGAATTTAAATTGCAAATCAATTTACACCAGTTTGATAAGCTCCAGTTATTGCATTAGTGTAGCATATAAAGAAATAATCTAATCTGAGCTAATATAATCGAATCTAGAGCTAATCTGTCAAATCTTAAGCCTATTCCAGAGTTTGTAACTACTGATGGAGATCTTAAATTCTGCCTGTGGAATGGGCAATCGATTAGGAACAAAGCTACATACATCTGTGATTGTATTATAGAGCATGACATTGATGCCATGATAATAACTGAGTCTTGGCTTCGCGATGATGATGGGGTTGTTATAGGCGAATGTACACCCCCTGGCTACTCATTTCTTAATATGCCACGATCAACTGGTCGGTCTGGAGGTGGATTAGCTGTGATCTCCAAGATTTCACTCAACTTATCCCCTTAGAACTAAACAACTTTCAGTTTCATTTTGAATCTGCTTATCACAAACAATACTAGGGACTTAAATCTTATTGTAATTTACAGACCACCCCTCCCTGGCTAATGGCTTTAAAACAACTGACTTTTTATCTGAACTGGATAGCTTTTTTGGATGATGTAGCTATCTTGCCTGGTAAATTACTGATAGTGGGTGATTTTAATTTCCACTGGGATAACCAAGCTAGGTCGGATGTTAAACAATATGCTGAAATAATTTCATCTTCACATTTATACCAACATGTGACTTTATCAACTCATAAAAATGGTCATATTTTGATCATGTTATAAACCAATGAGGACAGTGATTTGATTAGCCATTGTGATGTTTTTAAGAATTTAATATCTGATCACCACATGGTTTGTTTCTCTCTGAACACACCAAAAGCTCTTCCATGCAGGACTACATCTACAGTCAGAAATTATAAAGATATTGATAACGACTTGTTTTCACTTGCATTAGAGAGGAGTTTGAACCCAGTTCCAAAAACCAACTGCCCAAACGAACTTCTTCGTTGGCATAACACAATTGTTACTAAAGTTTTGGATGAATTTGCGCCCAAAGTGACACGCACTCGCCTTATTAGAAGGCGTATGCCTTGGTACAATAAAACCATCCATCAAGTCCGCCAGGAGAAGCGACGGGCAGAACGTAAATGGAGGAAGACTCGCTCTGAAGCTGATCGCCAATCATTTGTCTCTGCTAATAAACTTCTGGTTTCCAAAATCATATATTCAAAGCAGTTATATTACGCTAGCAAACTTAACAATGCCGACAACAAAACTGTCTTTCAGATCGCGAACTCCCTTTTAAACAACCAAATCAAACTCCTTCCCAATCACATCGAGCCTCATAAGTTGAGTGACTGCTTTGCTGATTTCTTTTCGGACAAGGTTGAAGATATTCGTTTAGATATGAATAATTCCAATGTGACACTGGACCCTCATGCACTGGATGATCCATCTTACGATTGTTCAACTTTTTCTGAATTTAACCAAATGACTCAAATGGATGTCCATAAACTTATTTCACTCATGTCTAATGCATCATGCTCACTTGACCCTCAACCAACTTGGTTATTGAAAAAACACATAGCTCATTATCTACCAACCTTAACCAATATTGTCAACGCTTCACTTGATACAGGAGTCTTTCCTGATGATGCACATTTGCTATCATCAAACCTTTGCTAAAAAGCCAACTTTAGATAAGGAGGATCTAAAGAATTATCGGCCAGTTAGCAATTTGGCGTTCAATGCAAAGGTAATTGAAAAATGTGGCCACTCAATTCATCAACCACCTAAATGACAATAATCTGATGGATCCTCTACAATCAGCATACCGTGCTAAACATAGCACGGAGACGGCTCTCTTAAAAATTCAGAACGACATTTTACGAGAAGTGGATTCAAAAAGAGTTGTTTTAATGGTCCTTTTGGACCTTACCTCTGCATTTGATACTGTAGACCATGCTACCCTACTTATTCGTCTTGAGAAACGCTTCAAAGTAACGGGAGTTGCACTAAGGTGGTTCTCGTCCTACCTTACAGGATGGAAGAGCTCTGTGAGTGTTTCTAATGAATTATCAAAACCAAAAATACATAACTATGGACTCCCTCAAGGTTCCATATTGGGACCCTTGCTGTTCCCGGTTTACACTGCACCACTGGGTGACATTGCAAAACAACATGGAGTGAGTTATCATATGAATGCTGACAATTCACAATTATATGTCTCCTGCAACCCTCGCAACACCAGCGACGTAGAAAATGCTATGACAAAGTTATCCTCCTGTATTGATGAATGAGGATATGGATGAAAATAAATTATTTGAAATTAAATGATACTAAAACTGAATTTTTCATAACTGGTTCACCTCATCTTCTTAGAATACTACTTGAGTTGGAGATCACTGTTGGGTCAAGCAGTATCAAACCATCCAAATCAATCCGTAACCTTGGTGTCACTTTCAGTTCTTCGCTTTCCTTATCCAGCCATGTTGACGCTCTACGTCGGTCAATAATTTACCACATCAGAATCCTCTGGCGTATTCGAAGATTTATCGACACAAACACATGTCACCACCTAGTTCGTGCTTTAATCACATCCAGGTTGGACTACTGCAACTCACTCTTTACTGTTATGTCTCGTAGAGACTTGACAAGATTGCAGCGTCTCCAGAATAGAGCAGCGCGTCTGATATTCGGTGCTGGTAGACAAACTGATCCAGGTCCATTGATCAGCAAGCTACATTGGCTACCAATATCAAAACGGGTCACCTATAAAACACTTCTCTTCATCTACAAAATCCTGAATGGTGAGGCGCCTTGGTATTTAAAGGATATAATCAAGATAAGAAAACCCGCACGTGAACTCAGATCTAGTAATGACTCCACCCGACTTCACATACCCATATCCAATTCTGCCATAGGTGACAACAGATTTGAAATACTTGCATCCAGATCCTGGAACACTTTACCCACCCACATGAGAACTTCTCCATCCACCACAGTATTAAAAAAACTCTTAAAGACCCACTTATTTTGATATTTTTCATTTTGTTTTTATTTTACTTTGTAAGCGCCATGGTACTTTGGTGAATGGCGTATTTAAATAACATTTATTATTATTATTATTATTAAATAGGTTTCAATATTAGTAATTACTTGTCCTATTGAGAAGTGGCGCTTTTATTGTTCTTTACCTTTATGATGCACAAATGATGTTAAACTGAGGTGGTTTCATTATAAGTTACTTCACCGCTTTCTTCCAACAAATGTATCATTATACAAGATGGGCTTTGTCTCTAACAATTCTTGTTCCTTTTGTAAGTCTCATGTTGAGTCATTGCGACATTTATTTTTTGATTGTTCACTAGTAAGTCCATTATGGATTTATTTTGACAATATTCTTAAGAAAGGTAGCATTTGTTCCACATTAATATCTACAGAGTTAATTACACTTGGTATTGATGGAGATAAGTTGCTAAATATGATTATAATTTTAATTAAGTATTACATTTTTCAGTCAAAATTAAAGGAAGATACCTTTAGTTGTTGGAATCTACAAATACTTAAAAGATTATTTCTTATTGCGAAAGGTTATCATAAAGGAAAATATATCTAATAAGTGGCAAAAGTACTGGTCACCTTGGTTTGATTTGATCTGTAAGAATTCTTAGAGTGTGCATAGGTACGTGTTTCTTTATTTTTATTATTTCTTTTATAATATCAATTATCTATTCTTTTATAACATTTTTTTGCAATGGTCACAATAAAATGACGATTATTATTTATTTTTTCTTTACATTTATTGTATATTATTATTTTATTATTATTATTATGATTCAAAATCATTATTATTATATTATTATTATTATTATTATCATTATTATTATTATTGTTATTGTTGTCGTTATTGTTGTCGTTGTCGTTGTCGACGTTATTATTATTATTATCATCATCATCATCATCATCATCATCATCGTTATTATCATCATCATCATCATCATCATCATCATTATTATCATCATTATTATTATTTACTAGAGTTTAACAAAAATTCAACATTCTTGAGGAAATGCACTGTGGAGGAGAAAGAATGTTTCCTTTGGCATATTTGATGATTTATCGATACCTAGGGCTTAAATGTAATTGAAACACGTATCGTTTTCGACATTCTAGATGTTGGAGGTCTGTTTGTCATTGGTCGCTTAATTTTGGTTTATTTTGGCTTCCTAATCATAAATGGTAACGACACACAAAGCAATTCATTTTGATATTGTACATATGTTTTAGTGTTTGGTTGTGTGTGGCATGAATCGATCGATGCTTGACATTTGATATTTTTGATACAAATTGGTCTTAATTTCCCCGTGGAAAGCACCCGTGAAATGATAGGCAAGGTTTTAATCGTTGAAGGCTATCCTATGTCCCTTGGCAAGAACCACTGATTATGGTAATAAATATCTTCATACATTCACTTTGCCCCTTAAAGTGCATAAGTTTGTTTAGGGACTTTACGAAATATTGATACTACACTGGAACATTGTCTAACTAGGGAGTTGCTATTTTGAAATAAAATCTTTCTTGTCTGACACATTAAATTACACTAATGAATCATGTCTATTGCTTACTTCGCAATTAACGTCTCTGAGTTACGAAATAAGCCACACCCACTATAGCAACACGGTAACTAGGTGGGGAAAAATAAACCTCAAATCCGCAATCGTGCATTACCAATGCATTGACATTTAGATGTTCATGTGGCCTGTCACAAGCTTTGATCCATTTATGGTACTTCTCCGGATCTTTAAAGTTTTTAGCAAAAGGGATAAAAACAAATCAGTTTGCTAACTGTTCTGGGTAACAACAATCAGATTTACAAAGGCGAGCCCGTAAGTGCAATATTTGTTTACCATTTTGCCGTCACTCAGTCTGTGTGTGCAGAAAATTGTTTTGTGCAGTAAATTGCATTGACTACATGAGTGCGCGCCGCTAGCTAGCTATACTATACCAGTACCGCCTAGGATGTTTTTCCCACTTAATTACGCAAATTTTGTTGCTAGTCAAATTCATGCGGTGATTGGTTGAAAAAAGCTGTCAATCATCAACTCAGACATTGTGTGGTATTTCATTAATTCCTTTTTATGTATCTATATAGCAATATTAAATTCATAAAACGCGTTTTGACACTGCTCACAAATGCGAATTTAAAAAGAAAATAAACGTGTCAAATATTCCGTAACAAATATATTTTGTGAAAAGTTTTGAAAACAATATAATATCTAATAAAACATTTGTAAAACGTTCCAAAGTTACTTCATTTGTGAGAAGTCAACCTCACCAAGTGGAGAACATTTTTAGGCAGCTTTAGCCCTTAATAACCCAAAATTAACGAAACAGGGTAACCTGCGTGCCTTGAAGATAAATTGTGTATCACAAGAGTTTTGTCTCAAATGTTATACATTTTCATCTAGTTTACATATATTTTGATATTTTAGGCATCTTTACATGAAAACTTATAAGAGTCAATCACTCTGATAACAATCATTAAGGTAGCTTGACTGCCTGAGGATATCTAGCTTAGAATTTGCCTTACAGTGGGCTCAACATTTGCGATTGTTAGTACCCAATACTACATTAATGAATACTATGACCTATATATTGAAGTTAGTATCTTTTAATTCCATCTTCATTTCCCACAATTTCATCAAAACTTTGATGTCACTTGGACATCATATATCCTTATGTCTGAATATGGTTAGTGTTAAATCGTAATCATCACATATGGTAGAGAACAGTACTGTATACAATATGATAAGGAAAACTTACTTTCTTGTCCATCTAAAAATATGAATTTGTGAGTAAATG
>JAIGNY010001016.1:2197500-2295000 GCA_020152595.1 Chiridota heheva
CCAGGGGAACGTGTAGTGTGGGAAGAAGAAGGATAGAAAATGTGTACCGTGATGTTTAAAGTAGTTTTAATTTATAGTGAAATGTGGGCGACTTACGCTTACGCGTAGACTGGTAAAAGTAGGGTAGATGGGAAAAATTTGACTTCCATTTGGAAACCTGCAATCAGATACTTTTTAAGCTCACGGGCATTACTTACAGATAATTAGCCGTAATGTATGAAGAGTGTATTTGCATATCATATATCATTTTCATTATCATCATCAACAAAACAAAACGGTAAAGATTGATGTAAACAATACATAGAACAATTTTAAACAAATTGAATGCAGTGAGAGCGACAGAAAACAAGGAATAGCATAAGGCGTATGACGTAGGCATAAAATAAGGCAAACAGAATGACGTACAACATTACATAGCTGTACAAAAAAAAGATGCCAGAAAATAAACACGACCAGTGGTAAAAATACGGCTGGTTTCTTTAACAAGATGGGTACATGGCGTCTATTATTTTTATATTTTAGTTGCTTAAAATATAATATCTCCTATAGACTGTCCATCGTGTGAGATGGCGTATTTTACTATTAAATAGGAAACATCGATTCAAGAGTTGCTTTACACATCACCAATTAATCAGATTCATAATAGTCACATTACTTACCTTACAGTTATTTTATGTAAAAAGTATTTATTTATGTAAACTTCGACTAATCAGAACAATTTAATTAAATTGTTTATTTTCCCTCCAGGTTAACAATAAACTAAGTCTTTTAATTGTATATATAAGTGATTATCTCTAACTCTGTTTTACTCTCTTCTTTTTTTCAGATCTGAAGATTCTCAAACTCAGCACACAACCACAAACGGGGAAAGAACCGACTCGTCCTTCGATTCATTGTTGAACATGCATGATCTTTCAATGGGATCGCCCTCAATTTCCGAATCTTTTTCTTCCTTTCGAGATAATGAAAAATTCGAAAGTGTAAATCTTACCGTCTTGGAGAAACTTATGGATTCATCGGACGGTTTTAAGCCATTTTCAATTCGTTCTAAACCAGATAAGCGGGAATCTGCGTTTTGACTACCATTTTCCGCCGTCTAATGTGTGTGATACTTACTGATGGGATCAAAATATTTTTACGAATAGACGTTTTAGTTGACAGTTGGTGTGGTAATACTGTTGTGCTGTCACGGTTGTACTTGAGTAGTACTGTAATTTAATTTTTGTATTTGTGAACATAAACTTATAAAGCTTGTGCTTTATTTTGAAAAATGACCAACCACTAGATCTTAATTAGTTTTTAATAAATATAGGGGTTCTTATTCACCGATAGCAGCATTGTTACATACGTTAATTCAACACTTATTTCATACCAAAACCTATGATTCATATGCATATCAAATGGAAATGTATGAATTGCATTATCAATCAAGTTAATCTGTATTGATAAGACTATAGCATTATAGTGACACCTTGGAACATTTTGTATCACTACTCACTTGAACACTCCGGCACGTTCCCGCAACTGAGAAATATCAGAGTTTCTTATTTAGGGAAATTAAGACATGTGCAGCAAGGATAGAAGATTGGTAAATGCACAGTAAGGATCGTAGCAATCGCGAAACTTTGCCGTGATCTACTGCGCGTTCGCTTTCTTCCCTTATTTGATCAGAATGTTTCGTTTTGTCAACACAAATAATGTAATAAAGGTATGATTTGACTAATACAAATTATCGATACAACGTTTAGAATGCTTTTTCAGAAAATTCTCAAAATGTCTCGAAAATGTGGCAGTGTAACTCAAAAGCGAACAATAAAATTATATTTATATGCAATAATTTTATTTTCTGATGTAAAATGTGAATATATTCAAAAACTATAAATGTTTTTGATTCAAGTATAAATGTATACAATTTGAAGTTGTATAGACTTACTGTGGGATCTCATGATTGGGAGTTCGAACCAGAATAGTAAAGAAATACTACGTTATGCATGTGTAGAAGAGTATAGAAAGTAGAATACAGGTTTTGAGTTCATGCGGACCAAAGTTGGAGAAATTTTTAAAAGTGAAAAGGTAGAGCTTTATAAATAAGGCAGCTCTTAGACTTAGCCAGTGCACCACAACTGGTTATCAAAGGCCGTGGACATTGACTTGGTTGTCGATGTTATGTCTGTCCGTACGTCGTACCTGTGTTCTCGTCCGGGTCGTATTAAGCGTTTCGTGATAGCATTGTTTCTATCATAACCGAATGCGCAGGCGACGACCCCGTCATTGTAATTGTGTGTTCAATCGTCGTCGTCGTCGTCGACTTTTAGCATTCTATTTTAAATGAAAATCCTCGAAAATTGATTAAATCATTTGAAAATGGATAAAGACAAGGAATCTTTTGTAGATAAAACGCCAGGACATAAAGGATGTAAAATGAAACTTGGTCAGAAGATTTGTTGTTTTTATTTGTATAAGGATTGTGTCAGACTTTATGTCGAGTCCTTAAACTCCTGCGAAAATCAATTTGAAATACGAGGGTGGAACTTTCTGTGTATGATTGCTCAGATATTTAACAAACTTTCAGATGTATTGCTGCCATTCATTGTTTGAACGATTGAGGCGAATTAACGTAATATGAAAAACTGCTGGTGCTGGGGTCAACAGAGGGCCAAAACTGCAAGTGGCCTTAGTACCTCTTTAAACAGGTATCAATGACCAGCCTTTCAGAGACTCAAATATTAGGGGCCATGTACCATGTTCTCTTCATGCCCATGGGTTTTCTATGGACTTGTTATATTTGCCATTTTAAAACCATATGGTCAGTAGGACATCAGTTACAATATTCCAGAATCTGATCATGTGTATTGCGAACCTATCATATATATCTTTCAGATAAAGTTTGAAATCGTTAAAATATTCATAGTACGAACACATCAAATGTATTCCAGCAAACATTTTATTATAATTGAGCATTATATTCACTTGGTTGGTGCCACGTTACATCCGGTAGATGACGTCATTTTCTGGAGTGAAAACAAACCTTTGCGCGATATACGTGAGCAAGTCCGTATGCGTTTACTGTGTGCTGTACGTATGGCATGTAAACAAACACAGCTGATCGCTTTGTTTTCACTCCAATGCGGGGTGAATGCGCTTGCTTGCTATGCGGTCTGATGACGTAAGGTCACATTTCCAACCAAGTAAATATGCCATATTCAAAGACTTTTTACAGATAAGTGGTCTTCTAGTACGTCTTAGTGAAGAACTTCAAAGTAAACAAAACGGCGGAAAAAGCGTTCACAAATGTATTATACATTAAGGAGATATTCGACCTTATGGCTCATCGAAGTAGGAATGACTAAAATCTAACTAGCTGTGATATTATATTCACACATTCCTCAAAATTGTAAGCACAAAATTGTACTCTTCAAACTATCTAACATCACAGATGAACATCCTGACGTATGTGATGTAATTATATATCAAAAACTTTAGATCTTGATATTTCATGTTATTGGCAGAATCATCATCTTAATCTTACGAAACTTTTTTAGCATTTAAATGTAAACCCTGAAGATATTTCTATTGTCTTCATACTTCGTCTTCGTCACCATCTTAGCAGCGTTACAGCTTCTGGCGACAAAACATTCTAGTACAAAGTAACTTTTTATCACTAATTGATCTGTTTATATTGATGCTTAGTTATGTATCCGTTGGGTAAATTGTGAGAATTTTGTTTTATCTTATGATAGTTTTCATATTTCCGTGTATCAGAACCTGACAGGTTGTACAAAGGGTGAGTTACAAGTGAAGTGTACAAAGAGGAGTTAGAAAATACAATATCATTCAGAAGTAAAATTGTCTGTTTTGTCGATTTATTGTTAATTATGGAACATAGAACTTGTAATATAATGGATATCGACCGTGCTAGGCTTGAGCTTTTGACTATAACAGTAAATAGGGTTCATAATAAACCGTCGTTCAGGGTTTTTCAAAGCTATGGAAGACGCCATTAAGGAGTATTTCCCAGTATGCAATGCAAGCCTAACACAGATTGTTAATGGTGTTACAGGTGTATGATTATAATTAATAAATCGGGAAAATTATGGAATTTTGTGAATCATGAAATTTGTCATAAATCAGTCGTCATAATTATTCTCACACATTATCCAGACCCTTTTTAAAATCTACGTACAGTCCGAATATTAAATATTGAGAGAAAATTAAAATTGTGGCGGGAAATAGGTATCTTGAAATATAAGTATCATTAAATGGGAATAAATGTTCAGACTCTTTTTTTCTTCTTTAAATAATTGGAATGTAGTAACTGGTACTCAAAAAATAATTATACTACATTCCCAAGGTATTATAATTGTTTCTTCCACTCAGCTAATTTGTATATTTTGTTACCAAATTAAACAAGGTTTTGCCAGCCTGCTATTTGAGAAACAAAACTCTCGATCGAGGGTATCTCCCGGATTGACTAAAATCTATCACAGCAACTTAATAATTGCGATTCACTTATACTTTACTTTACTTAAAAAATGACAAAATCAATCCTGTTAAATAATGATATCTTGAAAACAGATCAGGACTTTCGACGGCATCTACACTGGTCTGGTATCTTGTTTATCATATTTAAAATGAATGTTAAGTTCAAACCTTTACTTCCAGGTTTTAAATAATCCTTGAACTCTTGAAATTCTAGCAAGCAATTCACAAATCAAGTTTAACATCACTTAACATACACACATAAATGTCATTAAAATATTTGGATGTTCATGTTTCGTGTTATTAGCAAAACATCATAACCTTATCACGTGCCAATTTTAACGTCAAATATACCGACCTTGAAATTTCATTTTAAATACCATGCGCCATCTTAACAACGCTGTGACTTGAGGCGACAAAACAGGCTCCCATATAGAACCTATTCCTGACTAACTGATCTGTTTACATGCAGGCCACTATAATTATTTATTTAGCAGTGAAATTATTGAAGAGAATTTCCTCATGCAGTATGCATATCTTTTATTTTTATTTCTCCTACTGGCAAATTGGAAACGATTTATATATTAAAATAAAAATCATGAGCATAATTAACTTTCATTGGTGCACTATACGCGCTTTATACTTACAGTACAAAAAGGTAAATATAACATACTTGAATCGACAGTGACCTTTATAATCTCATATCACACGAATCAACCAGGAAACCAGTGCCTTTCTTTTAAAGAAATTCTTAGTGAAGAGTGGAAAGGATGGGGGTGGGGGGGTAGAAGGGAGGGGGGGAGGGGGTGTGGGGGTAGGGTGTGGGGGAGGGAGGATTACACAAAAGGAACCTTTTCGATTAGTTTTTGACTCGTAATACACCCCCATACCAAATTACTTAGCTTAGTCAAGCTGAATATAGCTTCCTTTTTTTTTTTTTTTTTGGTTTTGTATTTAACAAAACTATATTGTAGCAACATGTCTTGTTGAGGTATTTTCATTTTTGTATAAATTCATAGGGCCTAGCAGTTGAGGAAAATTTTCCCTTTAACAGGAAAAAGGACAAAATGAAATCAGACATAGGACGTATGCAGGGTGACAGATTCTCTACTCGGGGGGGGGGGGTCTCCACTCGGGGGAAAATGGGGGAGGGGGGAACTAGACACACAAACTTTCCAGGATACAAGCGAAAAAACTGTTCTGCTAAAATAAGATTATATAAACGTTCAAGTTGCTCCTAATCGAAAAAATTTTGGGAAATTACACTTAATTTTCGGGAAATTTTCCTTCCTCTTCGAACATTTTCTTCACTTTTGGAGAAAAAAAAATAATTCGCGGGCAATTTTATTCCGATTTTCGCTAAATTTTCTTTCATTTTCAGGTAGTATTATTCGTTTTTTTGATATAAATTTCCTCTAATTATTGAAAAAATTACTCATTTATGGAAATTATTTGGTTAATTTTTGGGACATTTCTTTATTTCTGGACAATTTTCTTCCATTTAAGGAACATTTTTGGCAAATTTCCATCCTTTAAAAAATCTTAAGTTAAATTTGTTTGTTATATATATATATATATATATATATATATATATATATATATATATATATATATATATATATATATATATATATATATATATATATATATATATATATATATATATATATATATATATATATATATATATATATATATATATATATATATATATATATATATATATATATATATATATATATATATATATATATATATATATATATATATATATATATATATATATATATATATATATATATATATATATATATATATATATATATATATATATATATATATATATTATATATATATATATATATATATATATATATATATATATATATATATATATATATATATATATATATATATATATATATATATATATATATATATTGATATATATATATATATATATATATATATATATATATATATATATATAGATATATATATATATATATATATATATATATATATATATATGATATAAATATTCATATATATATATATATATATATATATATATATATATATATATATATATATATATATATATATATATATATATATATATATATATATATGTTATATATATATATATATATATATATATATATATATATATATATATATATATATATATATATATATATATATATATATAGATCAGATAGATAGATAGACACATATATAGATATATATATACATATATAGATATACACTATATAGATATATATATATATATATATATATATATATATATATATATATATATATATATATATATATATATATATATATATATATATATATATATATATATATATATATGAAATATAATGTTTTATTGTCAGTCAAAAACAGACTGAGCTGTACGGTCAATTCTGATAAAAATGAATACAAATTCAATGTTTGATTTTGAGCTATCTTTTCAATCATACATCCATTTTCGGATCTAAAAATGCTATCTTTTCAATTCAAAACCTTTTACTTAGAATTTAAAGATCGCTTTATAGGTCACACAGGGAAGGTAGTTTCAATTCGTACATCGTTAGTCTCTGTAAAATTAGGGGACGAGACCTTTCACGTCCTTTCCGATTCTGGAACGCACAACATCCCTGTCCGGTGTGATAGTAATTTTTGCCCCCCGTAAATTTGGGCCCCCGGTCTTTATTTCTTAAGGAATGTCTAGTGAATTTGGTCCCTCCGGACTGATTTTACTAAGTAATTTACTTGTCTGTCTGTATGGTTCCTTTAGTTGATTTCGTGTACTGAAGTGATCACCTAAAACCGAACTTGGTAATATTCATGTACGGAATAAAGCGCCGCTGTACTAGTAGAATTTGCCCACGAACAGAAAATAGCTTGCAGTAAGCACTTTGGTGAAAAAGAAATATAATAATTTCTTTGATCTGGGCAGTACTTATTGGGATACACCAACAACAAAAAAGCGTGCTTTACGCAAAAACGGCAGTGAGACTTAGGCCTACTGTGAAGGGAGAAGAAGGGCTTTTTCTTGCAGAAGGGGGTCAAGTTGTTGTCTCATCCGTTGAGGAGAGAAGGAAATGCTTAGCATTGCTTCATTGCGGTGTTGGAGGTAGGCCTAAGTCATGGGCTTACCAAGGCATCAACTGTAAATTGTAATGATCATTGATAATCTTACGTTAGTGTTAATCCTTTGGGCCCAGTTCCTAGTCAAAACTCCCAACAGTACGGTCATTAATGCTCATGGGAGAAATAGACTTAGGGCTCATGCCTACGTTAGGCCTAGGGCCTTAATCGTTTCCTAGGAAAGAAGGGCTTGTGGCCCAAATTTCCTAGCGGACCGTTTTTACTATGAGGGGGTACCAAATTGATTGGATGGCTATGTCCTCATTGTCTGGGGGGGGCCAAACTTGACTGGGGGGAGGGGAAAAAATTTACATTTACACCGGCACATGTCTGTTTGTACATGTGCATACGTATATAGCATTGTGTGTGTGAAGATTTAATTGTAGTGCATAACGTTATTACTAATCGGGAAACTTGTGTTTTCAACGTATTTGTTAGAAAGAAAAAAGTGAAAGATTAGTAACATAATAATACATTAGTTGTCACCAGAAGAAAATTACAATGAGTGAAGGAAAACAAAATGAAGGGAAATGACGGTATTCAAACCAAAAACTGTTGGTTCGAAAAAAAAGTCCATCGCCTTAACCGACTGGGCTAATAAATATAACAAGTGTCACCCATGCCATGAGTTTGATCAAGGAGCTTACCGTGTGTAATGTTCAACGAATCGTGTAACACTTGGTTGAAATTTCAACCTATCAAACAATTTGAATCGAGTTCTAAAAATTGTGTCTATATTGCAATTTCGCCTCTTTAATCATCTAACGTAAAACGACATGGAGGACAACCGTCGAAAATGAAAGAAACAAGACAGGGTGGAAAACCCGGAGTAAACCTGGACATAGCCGCAGCCTACAGGATTGAGTGGAAGCATTGTGTGGAGGCCGTATGTTCCACTTGGCATGAGGTAAATAGGTGAGGTGAGGTCATATGTTAAGCATACGTGGACCGGTGGTAAAGTCTTCACTGTGAATGCCATTGGGAACCATTGAATTTGTAAGAAAGGTTAAAGGGGTACTAAACCGAAAAATGAGGTCGTAATTTTCATGAGACTTACAAATAGCAAAGCTATTTGACCCTCATGAAGAGCTACAAACTAACACCAACATTTATACGAAGTAGTATCTGAGATTCATAAACAATAACATTTTATCACTTTGGAAAACAAAAGAATCAATAAATATCATACAAAAATTACCAAAAAGACGCACCAACATATGGGTCTACTCCACTTTTAAGTCTGTTTTTCTTAACGTTTAAGTCATTTATAAAATATATATGAGATTATAGCAATCCGGGCTATTGGTAGTGAACAAAACAGGCGATTTTTAAAGAATAAAATGATCTCGTCGCGCTGTAGGCTTCTTCATCACATTATGGTATGATTCATTCGTAACATTTTAATCACTAACTTTCCGTTTACATTTTAAATAGCTAAGTGAATATCATTGTAAATCACTGTCATGAATAAAATATATCGCCTACGTACAGACGTAAAGTTTGAAGACTTATGGGAATGGCGAAATCATCGTATAGTTTATGATGTATCGACTATGATGCAAAACAATGGTCAGATTTGACTGTGCGCCGAACCAATATTGGTCAAAATGATTGAAACGACCATAACGTGGTCAAAATGAACCATAATATGATAATTATGGACAAATTTGACCATATTGTGGACAAATTTGTTGTTCCATTTGACCAAAGTTGGTTCGGTGCAGAGTTGACCATGTTGTGGTCAAAATTGTTGTTCCATTCGACCAAAGTTGGTTCGGTGCAGAGTTGACCATGTTGTGGTCAAAATTTGACCATTTCTTTTTTTTAGAGCGAGTCAACATCTTAAAGATATATGGTCAGGTAGCGGCAACATACAATAACAATCAAAATCAAGTTTGGCAAAGTTGTTGAGTATTGTCCCCCTTCTCACCCACATCATATTTTGTACATGAACTTTTGTCGTTTTCAATCAATTCTGCAGTAACGTACACTGTAAAGTGCGAACTGTGCCTAACAAACATGAATTGTTTCGATTCCCACCCTCCCTTCCCGCTTAATCACTTTTTTGATCCCACCCCTCTCCTCCCGCTTAAGCATCGTTTACAATCCACTGACAATTCGCTAATTATACTTTAAAGTCAAGAACAAGAAACACAACAAAATGTAGCGTGTATTCAGATATGGGTCATACTGTTAACGTACCTATTGAAAGCACTTTTACTGTACTAAATTGTCCTTCTTTTTTTTCTTTTTCTATTTCATGCCCTCGCTGCATTTCCTTTTCCCTTGCCCTTAATTCCTTTCGCCACCCCTAAATGCCCATCAAACTTCTAATCGATAACATAATTTGTTTGCAAACATTCTCAAAGCAATCACTATTTTCAATGTCTCCAAAGGAAGTGAGACTTTGTTTTTGATATGATGTTTGTAAGAAATAATCTAACAGCTTCTCAAAACATTGTGAGAGGCCTCGAAATTCTCAGGTGGCTGTTTTACACTCTAAGGACGATATGTTGTTACATTCATACGATAAGAGTTTTCATGCCGTGATACACCGGAAGACGCAAAAGGGGCCATTTCCAAGGAGGATAAAATAATCCGGCATATATATCTTTAAAATATAATTTTTCTTAACACTGTTAAATACACGCAATTTTTTTTTTTTTTTATACGGATATGACACGATGTGAGATCCAAGAAGCATATAATTTTTGTAAACGATCAAGCAGTCCAGCAGCATGTCTATTTATGGGAACATAAATGTTCCTAAAAATAGGAACATTTTGCTACATGGAAGCCGCTATTTGAAGATATTTCCCACGATCCTTTAATATCCTAACGTTAAAGCCTAATGCAATGTTTCATATTTCAAATTTAAAATACCTTTAGGAAAAATATCTTTGCTAGGGGAAACTTAAAACTCATGAAAATGCCTTCATAACTGTCATGGCTAAAACTTTTCCACTCCCATTTGATATGATCACCACGCCGTTTTCGAAATATTAGAAATAATATACAAAAGCTAGGCTTTTAGGCGGGAAAAGGCCATTTTGAAAATCCATTTTTTTTTTCAACACAATGATTTTGGATATTTCAAGTACATGAATTAGAAACTATGACATTCTATCGCAACATCTAAACAATATGGCTGCACGACTTCAATATTATCGTGTGTTATTAATGTTCCTATTAATAGGCATGCTCCCGGACTAAACAATATGGCTGCATGACTTTAATATTCTCGTGTGTTGTAAAACTTCCTATTTATAGGCATGCTTCCGGACTGAACAATATAGCTGCATGACTTTAATATTCTCGTGTGTTATAAATGTTCCTGCTAATAGGCATGCTTAGGGACTGAACAATATGGCTGCATGACTTCAATATTCTCGTGTGTTATAAATGTTCCTATTAATAGGCATGCTTCCGGACTGAACAATATGGCTACATAATTTCAATATTCTCGTGTGTTATAAATGTTTCTATTAATAGGCATGCTTCCGGACTGGACAATATGGCTGCATTACTTCAATATTCTCGTGTGCTATAAATGTTCCTATTAATAAGCATGCTTCCGGACTGATCAATACGGCTGCATGACTTCATATGCTCGTGTGTTGTAAATTTTCCTATTAATAGGCATGCTTCCGGACTGACTGCATGCCTTCAATATTCGCGTGTGTTAGAGAAATGTTCCTATTAATAGGCATGCTTCCGGACTGACTGCATGACTTCAATATTTTCGTGCGCTATAAATGTTCCTTTTATTATGTGTAGGGTGGGTTTGGACACGCACGTTCGAAACGACTGATCTGAAACACGGAAATGCAAAATGAGTGAATTGACAAATAATTAATCTCTTTGGTTCCTTCCTAACTTAACCCCCTCCCCCTCCCACCCTACTCCATCACAAAAAGAATAAGAATAAGATAGTTTCGACGTGATATTGCTACAAATGTTTATTTTGTTATGAAACATGGAAAAACAAATAGGCCTACATGTGAAAACGTCAGCGGCGTAGGACTCGATATGACGTTTCGTAATTATTGGACATTTTGGTAAAATTTGGCAACATATCTTGAGAACTGAAGCAAATTTTCCGAAAATTTAGCAAATTTTGAAAAAATCAGAGAATTTACGCGAAAATTGAAGGAGACCTCCCGAAAAATGAAGAAAACTTCTCTAAATTTGAATAACTTCTTTCTCCAAATGACGGAAATTTCACGCGAGGTTTTTGCAGGGTTTAAGAAGTATTTGTAAAGAGGGAGAGGGTTCGTGAAATGCTTGGAAAATTTGGAAAAATTTGACTACATTTCTTAAGAATTTAAAGACAATTTCTCAAAAATGAAGAAATTTTCACAAAATAGTGAAGCGAATTTCACGAAAATGAAGGAAATTTACAAAAATTGAAGAAAATTTCCCAAAAAATTGAAGAAAACTTTTTAAAAATTACCTGAAAATGAAGGTATATCCCGAAAATTGAAGATTTCCGGAAAAAAAGATTTCATGGAATCTGACTCTTCGAAATCAATTACTTAAACCTTCATTTATTGGGTGGCCAAAATGGTAGTTCCACTCCACCCCTCCCACCCCTATCCCCTCCCCTCCGCATCCAATGGATTATGAATTATCCCACCTGGCACGCTTGGTTCCTACGCCACTGCATGTTGTCTTTGTTAGCTTAGAGTTTAAAACGACATCGTAGTGTAGTAATTTAAAGGTGCTCTCTGCCGAAAGTGAGGGCGTTAGTTTTTGCTAATTTCCACAGATATATGATGTATCTCTGGCTAATTTTAGAGATATATGTTATATCTGTGGCTAATTTATGTAGATTTGAGCCAATAGAAGTCGCATCACGCTTTTTTATATAATTTTTCACCCATCGTGCGCAAGCAAACAAATTCCAAAATGTCAATAGGAAAACACGTACAAATTTCGAGTACTCGGTCGGTATTTAGTTATGTTTATGATATTGCGTATACCGCAAAGAATGTTCGATTTATTGTAAGACTCACACATTTGTGGACTCACATGCATTAAATACGCCCTTACTGTTTGGCCAAAAGTAAGTTAACCAAATATTTTGCCAACATCATTCACCTTTTCAGTTCTCGTGGTCTTCACTTCTTACTTAAAAAATAATCACGCCCTAATCAGATGGGACATTTTATTTGATTTTTCTAATGATCAGTTTATAGCGGACATGATTCGTTGTTCCCATCTCTTGCAACAGTAATTGTAACTAAATTGCAGGTCATCGTTATGATTTGCGAAAAAGCGGCGGGGATTAGTTCGGTCAGCCAGTGGTCAAGGAAGTTTGTTTGCTTGTTTTCTGTTTTATTTATTTTGGCGTTTTTGAGTTTTACGCAATGTTGAAGTTCTGGGACTGAAGTTTGTATCCTATCGTCACACGCGCGGAAAGCAAACGAAAATGTGTCTTTATTTCTTGCAGTGGCGTAGGAACGGGATGGGGGGCAAGGACCCCCAATAACTGTATTGGGGTGGGCCAAGTACCATTCCCCCCAAGAATTTTATTGGGAAGCCAAGTACCATCCACCACCCCTTACCCCCTTTACCCCCACCCCTTTACCCCCTCCCCTTACCCCCTACCCCCAACCCCCAAATAACGAATCGGTCAAACAAATTGATTTTGAAGACTCAGATTACATCATGGCATCCTTTCTTCCGGAAATCTTCCATTTTTGTGCAGTTTGCTTCAATTTTCGAAGTTTTCACTTTCAGGATATCCTCTTCATTTTTGAGAAAATTGCATCAATTTTCGTGAAATTTTCTTCATTTTCGTGAAATTGTCTTCATATTGGGAAAATTTCCATTAATTTTTGTGAAATTTCCTTCTTTTTTGGGAAATTGTCTTCATTTTAGGGAAATTGTCTTTATTTTTCGTGAAACTTGCATTAATTTTAGTGAAATGTCTTTCATTTTCAGGAATCTTTCTTCATTTTTGTGAAATTTGCATTAACATTTGTGCAATGTCCTTCATTTTCGGGAATATTCTTCATTTCGGGAAATTTGCATCACTTCTCGTGAAATTTCCTTCAAATTTCGTGAAACTTTCTTCATTTATGGGAAATTTTCTTTATTTTCGTGAAATTGTCTTCATATTGGGAAAATTTCCATCAATTTTTGTGAATTTTTCTTCTTTTTGGGGAAATTGTCTTCATTTTAGGGAAAATGTCTTCATTTTTCGTGAAATTTGCATCAATTTTCGTGAAATGTTTTTCATTTTCAGGAATTTTTCTTCATTTTTGTGAAATTTGCATTAATATTTGTAAAATGTCCTTCATTTTCGGAAATATTCTTCATTTCGGGAATTTGCATAAATCCTCGTAAAATTTTCTTCAAATTTCGTGAAACTTCCTTCATTTTTGGGAAATTTTCTTCATTTTGGGGAAATTGTTTTTATTTTTCGTATTTGCATCAATTTTCATAAAATGTCCTTCATTTTAAGTAAGTTTTCTTCATTTTTGTGAAATTTGCATTAATTATTCGTGAAATGTCCTTCATTTCTGGAAATTTTCTTCATTTTCGGAAAATTTGCAACAATTCTCGTGAAATTTCCTTAAATTTCGTAAAATGTCCTTCAATTTTATGAAATCCTTATTTTCGGGAAATTTGTCCTTATTTTGGAAAAATTTTCATCAATTTTCTGGAAATTTCCTTCATTTTTGGGAAATTTTCTTCCTTTTCGTGAAAATTGCTACACTTTTCGTAAAATGACCTCATTCCATTTTCAGGAAATTTTACCTAAATTTAGAATAATTTTCAACGTTCCCCCCCCCCTCCTTTATTATTTTTTTTACCGTGATAAAAGGCTCATACATTTTTGTTTGTTTGTTGGGTCAAAAATCAAAATATGGCCCCCAAATGTCAAATATCTTCCCACGCAGCAGTCTAATGTAAATACACGGAAGAAAACAATTGTTATTATGCAGCACCTGACCTTTAAACTTTATTGTGTTTAATGCATCACGTATAAATCCAGCTAGTAATTATATTATCAAGAATGAATAGACAAGTTAACAAAACAAAAAACGTACTATATGTTGGAAATGTTATGTAGTGTTTGAATAGCTCATGGTTTGATATATTGTGTAGAGCCTAAACTCGCCGTGCACAACAACGTCTACAAGAAAATGAATATGGAAGATAAGTCTGCTTTTGTGCAGGCAGTGAAAATATTCAACGCTTCACTTCAAAAACGTTTGGATAAAATAACATCTTTGGCAGGTAAGGTGCAAATATTCTACACTACAATGTCACTACAAGCTTGTACAAGCTTTTTGACTTAGGCCCAATCACTCTTAAACGGTATAAGATCAACACATGTCTTACTAATTCGTTTCTTAAAGGAAAATTCCCGTGAATTTTCATTTTCATATATATGATAGAAGACTATTACAGAAACTATTTGGTGCAAAGAGCATGTTGATATCTTTTTCCATTTAGGAGTTGTTGCATTTCAAAGAATTCCGATGCATTTCTATAAAACAAAAAAAAAATGTTTTCCTTTTACTTAAAGTGTAAGGCTCATGAGCAGATGGGCAAATCGTGTTATGATAAAGTGTAGGCTATACCCCGTCCCAATAAATGTCTAATAAATGTCTCTAATTTAACTAAGTCTATTGTAAATGCTGGACTAAATATGCTAAAAAATACAAAAATGGAGCTTGAAAACATCGCAATAGGTTTAGTCAAGAAGCTTTATTTATCGCTCAATATATGTAAACAAACAAAAACTACTTAAAACAGACTACACTTAAAGAGGCGATATCGTCATATGTGCACAATATTTAGAATTCCTTTCAAATTTTTTGATTGCTTTGAATTTTGCTGCGCGATTCGTTGTCTCGTATTGCAAGGTATGTAGTTATTTAGAAGGCCCAAAGGTCACCACGCGAGTTAGTTCAGACGGTTGCGGTGACCGCAACTAACTTTTTTTCAAGTGTCGTACGTGAGTTCGAGCCCCGGTAGAATCGTTTATTTTGACTTTTGCTTTCATCTTCATCTATTTTGTTCTCAGTAATTTTCATTTGGTGACTATCATTGTAGTATTATAATACTAAAATTTCACTTTTGCTTTCTGACAAAAAAGCATTGATAAAAACAAATAAGTTTCTCGTCACAGTAACGTAATGCACTGTTTATGTAATTCTGCACACACAACGTACATGCTAGTGTCTGGCTGTACTGTGTGGTACAAACAGACAGAGGATCGGATCTTGCCTCCACAACCGGAAGTGACGTTAAAATATAGTATCCTTCATTTTTACCGTATTTTACTGAGACGAGCCTCCCTCTTTAACACACATTAATCATATAACATTAACATTGCATTCTACAACCCAACACAACCCACCATCATCCAATCAATGATCTGAAGCAGTGCGTTAATAAGCCACTAGGATTATGGTGATAAATGGTGACGACATTAAAATCTACCAATGAGCAGCAAAAGTCGCAAACCACGACGTTTTGTGGTTGCGATCCACAAATATTGAATTGTAGTGTGGGAACATCTTATTATACTTGTGCACTTGAGAAAATCACAATATATGGAGAAAATCACAATATATGAGATGTTTTAAAAACCAAATGACCCTGAACACCCCTGAAAACATTTTAACCAAACAGACCCAATTGTAACACGTAGTTTGAAGTACCACAACAGCAGTTTCCCTGAAACTGGGAGCATTTAGGTCTATGATTTGCTCAAACTAATCTAATGATTGTTTTTCTGTATTTCTCTGTGAATTCTTTGGCTCACTTAAGTAAAATGGGTAAATTTACACCCATTAATTGCCTACAAATATTCTTTCATTCAGCTATCAAACTGCATTGACTGGTGCGTAAAGAAAGAAGTTAACATATATCCTTGATGAAAATTTACTGCATGAAAAATTAGAATATACTGAAACCCTACCGTCCACTCTCAAATCCTACCGTCCACTCTCAAACCCAACATCCACTCTACAACTCACCTTCCACTCTAACACCCACCCTCCACTCAAAAATACACCCTCTCTTCTAAAAACATCCTCCCTTCACCTACCAGTTTTCCACTCACCTTCCAACCCAACTCATATACGGATATACTGTAATTGATCTCCCACCTCATCTCAACTTGCTGTCCCTTTTTTCACTCATTGAGCTATTAACTAAAACATTTAATAGCTTCGTGCTTCACTGCACATCAGCTCTCTCAATCTGTCTATCAGATAACTAATAAAACATTAAAACTCCTTAACTTTCATTTGATTAAGCCCATTACAAACAAACATGACTTGACATGTCAAGTTACAAATCAAATTATCTTCATAATTTCCGACTAAAAGCTCACTGCAGATTCACCTGGAATCCTTTTGAAAGACAAATTGATGTAGATGGATGGGCAGATCTACAGGCAGACAAATGGTAACGATGGTATACACCATTCAACAACCTTGTTGGAGACAGGATAATTAGCATTTTCATTCTGGAGGTTTTCATGTTAAAATATAAGTTCAAACTCTTCAAATTCAAACTATTTTATCTAGTTTTCAGTCTGAAAATGAAGAGTTAAAATCAAATGGAAAAAATTAAACTGTTCTCATTCAAAGAATTGTGACAGATTACAATGAAATTACATAATATTATAAAGAGGTATGGTATGGCCATTGACAAATAATTCAAGGAGCACTGAACAGAAATTTAGGGCGTATTTTTAGGAGTCTCCAAAAAATCAAATGCTTATCTAGCACGCAACGGTATAGCAATATTCTGGTTGATATGAATATTCAAGTGACCTTTGCCTTCACGTCATCTGTGGACTATGGAAGCATGAAGTTTATAAATCTGTTGTGGATGATATATTTTTGAAATTTGCAAAACGAGTGCCCTCACTTTTTAGTCGAGTGCTGCTTTAAAAAAAAATGAAATGGCCATTTTGAATAAATTTTGAAATGTTTTTGAAGTAAATAACGCTGTCATTACATGTTCATAACCCCTTTTTAATCCTTTTTTAAATGGCTAACTCTGTTCTAAAAAGAAGTATTCCCATGAATTATCATAATCATGTATATGATTGAGACTGTACAATAAAGGAAATACATTTTTTTATTTTTCATTTTCCTCAATAATATAACAGATTATGAAAATTCATGGAAATAATCCTGTAAAGAGTTCCACCCACTGTGGAAGTTTGTTATGGTGTGTTTGGCCAAGGCAAGTACTTTGGTGCGAATGCTTCAATACTTCTTTTCTTTTCTTCTTTCTGTTTTGACCCTTTCTCTGGCCCTGGGTTGATTTGCACACAAAAATCTGAAAAATGATATGACATGAATATTTTATTAAGATTTAAAAACAGGAGAAATATTGAAAATTAATGTTGAAGGAATATTTTCATGAATTTGACGTTCATTTGCTCCTTGGACCCATTCCAAGGGGCCCTTAAATGGGACTTCTTCTCATGGATCCCTACTTTTGCTTAGCCCCCGGACCCCAAAATTAAGAAATCTTCAGAGCTTCCGGGGTTTGGTCCCTGGACCCAAGCTAATTGCAAGGCTTTGCCTATGAGCCCCACAATTTTGCCCGAATTTACTCAATTTTCAGGGATTTCCCTTCTGCCTGTTTAAAAATGGTAATTCAAATGATTATCTGAGTAGATTTTAACATTAAGATAAAAATTGTCTTCCTTTAACCAATCAAACTATCAAACTTTATGTTGATATTCAGCTATTTTGGAGCATCAAATACAAGAAATCTTTGGGCCTTCTGGGGCCTTCGCCCCCTTGACCCCAACCAAGGCTTCACCCTATAAGTCTTGCTAGAGGCCCGTAAGCGGGCCCACGGTGGAACGCAGTACCACATTTGACACTGCAGTTTGACCGCATTGGTGGGGGAGGGGAGGGGGTTGCTCTGCCCCCAACTGTTCCATATTGTGTGATTATATAGACACATGTAAATCTTTTTTGACAAGTCAGGCAATTGCAAATTTTCGTCGGGCAAATTCAACTTACACCCCCCTGGGCTTGAAGTTAAGATACGCCCCTGGGTGCATCAAATATTACTTTGAATGATTTTGCAAGGGCGAATTTTCCCTGATATATGTCTACGGAGAGGGAAAAAATAAAGTAGCATCAAAATGCAAAACAAACCATCAAAGCCCAAAAATTTCAACTTTAAATTTGAAGACCTACATATGGAATTCCAAATTCATTAATGGTATAAGCAGGAGACAAGCCTCTGAAAAGTATAACCATTAATAATGTGACATCATGTGGTTTGTGCTATTTTCATCTGCTTTAAACTTTGGGCAGTGTGGAATGTCCTTGGATATTATTCAATCGATAATTTGGAATTCATTATGATTTGCAATATTGACAGTATTAATCTGGTAATTCGACCAAATGTATTTTTTAGGAAGCATATATTCTCACCTTTCGAATGAATTCCTATGTGATGGCTGCACCAACAGGATATTCACGATGATAGATACAAACTGATGCAACCATTATCGCCACTGAAGCAAAACATTAGGTGATTCTAGCATTGATTGATGTACCGTCAATGAAAACAGAAAGCCTTTCTGCCTCTGCAACACCAGTTCCTATGCAAATAAAAGAATCCATAAACAAAACACTTCTGTAAATGTCTGTTAAACCAATATCTTTGCTAGGAGAAACTTGAAACTTATGAAAATACCTTTATTACTGTTATGGCTACAACTTTTCCACTCCCATTTGACATGTTCATTACGCCGTTTTCCAAATAACAGATAAAATAGACAATAGAGCTAGGCTATTAGGCGCGAAACGGCCATTTTGAATATTCAAATGTTTATCAACACAATGATTTTTAATACTTCAAAAACATTAATTAGAAACTATGACATTTTATCGCAACATCTGAATAATATGGCTGCATGACTTCAATGCTCTTGTGTTTTATAAATGTTCCAATTAAAAGGCATGCTTCCGGACTCTTAAACTTAATAGTTAAAGCATGAAGCAATTTTGATTTTGATAAAGTATTATCATTAGTTGATATTTTCGATAGTATTAATAGAAGAGTATACTTAAAGTTCATATGGAGCAGCAATTTTATACTGGAGAACATGGGTTATGATTAGGAGTGAAAAAATAATTATTGCTCTACTTGGGAAGAAGTTCAGGTAGGACACACATTATTGTTTGTTTGTTTGATAAAGGCTTATTGGCACCACGACAGCGAGGGTCAAATTGTGCCTGAGAGGTTAAATCATTCCAGAGGTAGGAAGAAAATAAAATAAGGGGAGACTGAGAGAAGTACGGGGACTAAAAGCCAGGAAGCTGGGATCGAGGGAGGAAGCGCATGAGTGCAAAAAAGGGCCGCAGCTGAGCGAAAGAATGTAGAGCCAGAAAAGCAAAGCTTTAGTGGTTCCAATGCATTATTTTATCATGTTTAATTTGCAAGTTTTATATTAAGTGTCATTGCATATCATGAAATAGGCTAAATAACATATATATTCATAAGCCATGCTCATCATTATATAAATAAAATAGAATCTGTTGATAACATTAGCATGTGCATAATGACTCACAACATTATTTTACAAGTATAAAGCAAAACACAGTTAAACAATTATCACCATTTGCAGAATTTACATAAAGCTCTGCCAGGCCTGCCTGCTCATTAACATTCATGACATCGCTACCAAAATAATAGGGCATAAAAGTAGACCATAATCCGTATCAGATATGATATGAACCAAATGTATTGTTCTTGAGATACTGTGTCAGCAAGCAATCTGTAACACACCCACACACACAGATAAACACACACACCATCATGACCTGATGCTTATCATATCTGAACCATAAATGGTGTATGTTTATTTTGGCAGCTAAAATTAATTGGTACAGCAGCAGGGTTCATAATAGGAAATTTATAATCCATGAAATAATAACAATAGAATTTGAAATTTTGACAGAAGGGAAAGTCACGTCTTTTTTTTTTAATTATCTGGAAGAGCTAGGGAAGCCATCAAGTAAACACATGTAACAGTAAAATACATAAATTTGAATCAAACTTACTAAATGCAGCTATGAATGGTGTTTGTGGTGTATGATTATTTACCAAAAAAACTCCTTCTTATCGAACAAAATTGGAAAAAATAGGTTTTAGTTAATTTAATTCTTTTTATTCCAATAACTGCAGACAAAACACTTTTCAACACAGAACAGACAGTAAGGCACATATGTTACTAGCTGAAACTTGGCACAATTGTTTGGTAATATAAATTTGCATGCTTATGATATATTAAAGGTCTATGGACAGGAATAGCTTTCTGCCAATCGTGTAGTGAAAAGAACATTCAATTCTGAGTTTAATAATCTATCTTTGAATTTTGAAAATAGTACATGTAGTTTTCAAGCTCTGAGTAATCAAAGGTTGGAAATTTTGTAATATATTGAAAAATGTGATGTATGAACAAGACAATATCTCAAAATACTTTTCTGATTTTTCTTCACTTAATCTGAGACCTTGAAAATGTTCAAAATCTTCAGCTTGAGGTTGGTTGGGAGGTATGGTAATCCGCTTTACTAGAATTATCTTCCCCTTTTCAAAGAGAAATGGCAGAGGGCTCAAAACAATGGATATACATAACAAAATAGAGACTGTGCTGTTCACACATTACAAGAGTAACAACATTTTGTTTGCATATTAACACAAAAATCTTCAAAAGCTGTAAAATGACAAATAATTAAACGATTTCGATTATTTTTTTGCTTTGTGTGTTGTAGTGGATATAAAAACAACACTTAATGCTGTCTCTCTCCATAACTTTAACTTTGATAAATTAATAAACTACATCCCCCAAAAAACTTTGATATTATTGCAGAAAGAGCAAGAACCCAATCTCCACTTTTATTAAGGATAGTGAGATGCTACCTCACTTTGCAAGCAACAAGTTTTTGCAGCAGTCAGTTGCCAGTACATTCCTTCTTCAAGCCTTTACCCTTTTGTTCATCTTTGCTTAGGTCACTATTAGGTCACTGTTTTGCTATTCACCAAGTGTCCATTCTATTAGACAAAGTTTCCCCAATATATATATTTTCCCAAACATGTAAATTCTTAAAGCAAAAGATTGACCTGGCAAAGAATTCTTCTGAACTAGATTCATTAAAGGGTGAAAATTTGCTGTCTTCGTTGTTTTTATGGTCAGTATACAATATTGCCAATACTTCTTCCAAAAAAGTGTGATACACTTTTAAGCCATTACAAGGTGTCAAACTTGTACGCATTCATGATTTCTGATCCAGAAAGCCGTAAAATAGTTGCTGGGTATATAAAACATAAAATGAAATTTGAGAACCTTAAATGCCTTAACAAGAAGCTTAACGTCTTCCTTAAACAAAACTGCGAAGATGCAACACTGGCATGGAGATGGGTGTTTTCTTTTGCAACAAGTTACATTCCTGTTCATGGTTGCCGATGTTCTTGAAGAATCTATGAAAACAGCAAATATATCATTTTAACTTGTTGCTCTAACTGACCGAGTTATGATTGATCAAAGTTTTCATGCACGCTTAAGTTTGTTTCCTGCAATATGATTGGTTGAGAGAGGACACACCTCTATTTTGCAGTTCATTATTATTTCATGATATGTGGTCGTTGTCAAGTTGGTGAAAATGAATAAACATACTGAAGTTTAAAAAAAAAACAAGGAATATCCTTCACCAATCAGAATAACTTGCTTGGTTGCAATATATATATATATATATATATATATATATATATATATATATATATATATATATATATATATATATATATATATATATATATATATATATATATATATATATATATATATATATATATATATATATATATATATATATATATATATATATATATATATATACATACATATATATATATATATATATATATATATATATATATATATATATATATATATATACATATATATATATATATATATATATATATATATATATATATATATATATATATATATATATATATATATATATATATATATATATATATATGCATAATATGTGTGGGTGCGTCTGTGTGTGTGTGTGCCGCTCGAGCAGGTACCTTTTGCACCATTTTCGTAGTGCAGGTGTCTTTTTCTATAATAAAAATTACTAAAAAAAATATTGATTTTTTTCCTCGTCATTTTCGTGGTGCAGGTCCCAAAATATGAGGTTTTCCACTGGTGCATTTTTTACAATAATTTCGTTGAATACTCTTACTGCAGGTATCAAATTTGACTTCTTTTATACGGCGGGTATTATAATTGCATAATTTCATACTACAGTTACCAATAGATCTGTCATACTGCGGGTATGTTTTTCGCTTGGTGGGCTGCACACCCCTACCACTTTAAGTATGAAGTTCCCCCCCTCTACCCTCTTCCGCCGGGGATCTTATTCCTACAAGAAGTTATTGGATTTAAAAGATTGTTCTTGTCTGCGTGAAAGAGATTGTTAGTCTACGTCATCATTAAGATGTCATCTTAGCACTATCCTGTACTATTCAGCTATTCTTTATGTATTTCTTTGAAAGTTTATTTCCTGTCTTTTAAATGATTGGGAACATATTTTTTCCTCAAATTTGATTAAGAATAGCGTAGAATAACATTTACAATAATATTTTCCAATCTGTTCTTGTAACTTATATTAAAATCATGAAAAAATGGAGATTAATTTACAAAGAAATACTTCAAGATCAGTATAGGAAGCGCTGTGGTGACATTACGATGATGACTTAGACTCTGCACAAAAGTAGTTTTTATGCGGGAAAGAAAAATCTTTAAAGTTCAATATAACTTCTTCTAGGAATGAGATATCAAATTGTATTTTTACCAATCTATTTTTAAAGTTTTTTTCTCTGTTAGAAACATAAAAATGAAATTCCATGGGAATGTTCCTTTAATTAGAACATTCATTTTCAAGTTGCATCTTTTTCTAGATGTGACGTCAGTCGAAGAAACCATTAAAGCAAAACCGAAAATATACCAAGAGGAACAACATCAAGGATATGACTTCGCACAACTTTTTAAGAGGTAGGCAAAAGGTTTGATTATAGCCAATAAAGTCCTTTCCGAAAAACATCATTTGGCTAAAGACGTTAAGCTTAATCCTCAATAGTTTTATTATCATGTGTATTCTAATTAGCAAAGAACTAAGAAGATTGTTGGTCTCCAACAAGGTAACAATGGTGTTTCTATAAATAACGGAATTAGCAAAGAAAGAGGTTGTTGGTCTCCAACAAGGTAACAATGGTGTTTCTATAAATAACGGAATTAGCAAAGAACTTAGGACTCGTTGTTGGTCTCGAACAAGGTAACAATGGTGTTTCTATAGATAACGGAATTAGCAAAGAAATAAGGAGATTGTTGGTCTTCTACAAGGTAACAATGGTGTTTCTCTAAATAACGGAATGAGCAAAGAACTAAGTAGGTTGTTGGTCTCCAACAAGGTAACAATGGTGTTTCTATAAATAAGGGAATTAGCAAAGAAGGAGGTTGTTGGTCTCACAATGGCGTTTCTATTAATAACGGAATTAGCAAAGAACTAAGGAGGTTGTTGGTCTTCTACAAGGTAACAATGGTGTTTCTATAAATAACGGATTTAGCAAAGAAGGAGGTTGTTGGTCTCCAACAAAGTAACAATGGTGTTTCTATAAATAACGGAATTAGACAAGAACTAAGGACTAGTTGTTGGTCTCCAACAAGGTAACAATCTGACAATGGTGTTTATATAAATAACGGAATTAGCAAAGAACTAAGCAGGTTGTTGATCTCCAACAAGGTAACAATGGTGTTTCTATAAATAACGGAATTAGCAAAGAAGGAGGTTGTTGGTCTCCAACAAGGTAACAATGGTGTTTCTATAAATAACGGAATTAGCAAAGAAGGAGGTTGTTGGTCTCCAACAAGTAACAATGGTGTCTCTATAAATAACAGAATTAGCAAAGAAATAAGGAGGTTGTTGGTCTTCTACAAGGTAACAATGGTGTTTCTATAAATAACGGAATAAGCAAAGAACTTAGGACTCGTTGTTAGTCACGAACAAGGTAACAATGGTGTTTCTATAGATAACGGAATTAGCAAAGAAATAAGGAGATTGTTGGTCTTCTACAAGGTAACAATGGTGTTTCTCTAAATAACGGAATGAGCAAAGAACTAAGTAGGTTGTTGGTCTCCAACAAGGTAACAATGATGTTTCTATAAATAACAGAATTAGCAAAGAAATAAGGAGGTTGTTGGTCTTCTACAAGGTAACAATGGTGTCTCTATAAATAACGGAATAAGCAAAGAACTTAGGACTCGTTGTTGGTCTCGAACAAGGTAACAATGGTGTTTCTATAAATAACGGAATTAGCAAAGAAAGAGGTTGTTGGTCTCCAACAAGGTAACAATGGTGTTTCTATAAATAACGGAATTAGCAAAGAAATTAGGACTCGTTGTTGGTCTCGAACAAGGTAACAATGGTGTTTCTATAGATAACGGAATTAGCAAAGAAATAAGGAGATTGTTGGTCTTCTACAAGGTAACAATGGTGTTTCTCTAAATAACGGAATGAGCAAAGAACTAAGTAGGTTGTTGGTCTCCAACAAGGTAACAATGGTGTTTCTATAAATAAGGGAATTAGCAAAGAAGGAGGTTGTTGGTCTCACAATGGTGTTTCTATTAATAACGGAATTAGCAAAGAACTAAGGAGGTTGTTGGTCTTCTACAAGGTAACAATGGTGTTTCTATAAATAACGGAATAAGCAAAGAACTAAGTAGGTTGTTGGTCTCCAACAAGGTAACAATGGTGTTTCTATAAATAACGGAATGAGCAAAGAACTAAGTAGGTTGTTGGTCTCCAACAAGGTAACAATGGTGTTTCTATAAATAACGGAATTAGCAAAGAAGGAGGTTGTTGGTCTCCAACAAGGTAACAATGGTGTTTCTATTAATAACGGAATTAGCAAAGAAGGAGATTGTTGGTCTCCAACAAGGTAACAATGGTGTTTCTATTAATAACGGAATTAGCAAAGAACTAAGGAGGTTGTTGGTCTTCTACAAGGTAACAATGGTGTTTCTATAAATAACGGTAGTAAAGATGGCTAAAATGTTGAACAACTTGATTTTGTCTGTTTTTACTCTTGTCTTTGGCTGATGGTGTTGCAGGTATCTTAATGTTAATTCTTTACCAATCCACTATCTATTAGGTTTGTTGATTGTTTTTCTTCAGTTGATGCGTGTCTAAAAAGTTGAAGGTTGATTAGGACATGGTCCGGGTGGTATTCACCTTGTTATATTGAGGGTACCATTTCTCCCCTAAGTGTTATCTTGTATTATCTATTAGCAGATTAGTACTATAAGTTCTTTGATGTTGGTGTTTGTTCCTTCTAATTATATAATTACTATTTGCCACTGATATATTCAAAAAGAGTAAACACAATTTGCCCTGCAAATATATGCCACTCTGCCTACTGAGCCTATGTAAAAGGTCATGCAGTCCATTGTTAAGGATGCTGTTCTAGATCATTTACTAGTCAACAGATCAATGTTTTGTTGAATTGTCCCAACATGATTTCTTACCTAAGATGTATTGTTTTTCTAATTTATTGGAGTTCCTGATGATTTCGAAACACTTGTTGATTCCAGTCGTAATTGTGGACATGGCATCTAATCAGGTGTCCAGCAAGTACTCGATAAGGTTCCATTTGACAGACTCGTGATAAAAACAAGAGCGCTTGGTGTTCTGGGGAAAGTGTGCCAACTGTACAAATTCTTGATAATTCACAAGAGCATTTCTTGTTAATGGTGAAATATCATCATGGAAGGAAGAAAGTTACAAGTGGTGTTCCTCTTCTTTTTAATAACATTGCTGTTTCTCTTGATTCCTGAATATATAGATTTTGTGATGACACTATAAGCTCTACGTGATAGTGTTAATGATGTTAGGGACTCTTGACAGTTGCGTTGCATCGTGATCTTGATAAGTTATTTCCTTGGTCCCTTGGCAAAAGTCTTTTAGTGTTAATAAATGCAAAGTTACTTAGTTTGGCTCGGATAATTTGGTTTTGATTACTGCTTAAATGGTATAATTTTGGGTTGTGTTGATTAAAGGGATCTTGGTGTTGTTATGGTTACCAATGCTTTCAAAATAGTGAGCTTTAACAAGTGCAAGAGCAAATAGGAGCAATTAATGTTTTTATGAATCTAGGTTGCGATTTCTGTGTTTGACCACACTAGAGTTGAGAGGAATACGTGGCGATATTATTTTCTTTTCCTATCTGGTATAATGATGCTTTGATATCCTATAGTTTCCCGTGTGTCGAGGGCTAATCGTCATGTAAGACATCTGCACGTCGTCACAGTTTAAAGATTGCCAAAGAGTTGATATTCGACGTTTAGTTTTTCTCAAATGTTTTTTCTCTAGAATGGTTGACCCAAGTAAGTGGTCAGCTCCAATTCTGTGCACAATTTTAAAGTCAACATTGGTAAGTTCTTTAATAACGTCGGCAGTCTTTGATTTTGTATAGTTGTTCTGTAAATCTTATTTTGTTGTGGCGCTGTTAGATTGGCAAAGAGTGCAACCCAGAAGGGAGGGGTGGAAATGTTGTTTGTTGTTAGATATTTTATACGATTATAAAGTTGATCTGAAGAAAGAAGCCGTCATTCAACTATGCACAGGCGCCTCCAAATAACAGTCGTCTTGCATCATATAAGCTTTAGTCAACAATAAATGTATTTATGATATTTGTTTATATTCATTCACTCAGTCAATTGTTCATGCACTTGTATATACTCATATTGACTTTTGCAACTCCCTTTTTGCTGGTATGCCATCTAACCTCATTCAGTATCAGCAAAAAATTAAAACTTTTGCGGCAAGGATAGTCAGAAAGACCCAGAAATATAATCAAGGCACACCTACCTTATACTCCCTTCATTGGCTCCCTGTTGACACGCATATCCAGTACAAAGTTTTAGTTCCAAGTCTTCAACTGCATCCATGGTAAAGCACCCAAGTATCTTAGGGAACTCATTGTTTGTAAAAGACCTACACAGAACCTCCGCAATCGTTCATCATTCTGGCTCAATGTTCCAACTATAAAACACAACAGTTGGGGGAGGGCATTTGCACGGGTGGAGCCTCTTTGGTGAAATCAACTCTCTAGTGGTATACGCAATATTAATAGTCACATAAAATCTCTAAGAGCGCTGAAAACTCATTTATTGGTTGTATCTTAAGTGTTGATTTCTTTGGCTGTGCATTAAGTGTATCTTTGATTCATGTTATTCTAGTTTATTTTTTTTGTAAAGCCTTTTTCGTTTTTCAATATACGTATACTAAAAATGCTATATAGATTAATTATATTATATGATATTATTATATTAATATTCTCTTTTTGGAAGGATTCGTTAAGATTATAAAGTGTTGCATGGTGTTATGGTGGCTTCAGGTAGCGGATTTACACTGGTGTGATGCACGGGAGTTACCAACTGTGTTGGTCGCCATGCTCACATACAGCATGTAAATTTGATTACACATCCATACCTTTCTTCGATTATGATTTGAAAATTCGAAAAGAACATGATATTTAGATTGTTCAGTCCAATGACGATAATCCATTATACTTATTTTTAGTATAAATATTTTTTTCTTAAAGTACTTATGTGATTTTCTTTTTGTTTTTGCACCCACTGTATTTAAGTATTGGTATCTCATCCGAGGCGGAATTACAGGATATTTTCAAGAAGTTCTTTAAACATGAAGATGTGCAAGATCTGTACAATGAATTAGAAGCAATGAAGGTAATGATATTTCATTCAAAACTAGTGCATTCTACATATATTCCATGCTAATTTCTGCGTAATCAACTTTTCCAATCCAAAATAACGCTAAGAATTTCCCAAATAAAAGAGAAGAAAGAGAGAAGTAGGTTTTAATTCTTGGTTTTGGTAATGTGGTTTGATCACATCAGTTTATTTTAAGTGACTTGATGGTACCTATTTTTGTGTTTATTTCTTAATTGTAAAGTACGTACGGAACAGTAAACTTTTGAGTTGAACTAATTTATGGGTTTGGATAAGTATTCTTTACTTTTTGGGATTCGAGAACGAAGGATTATCTTACAGCTTACACCAGTTTTTCTTCTCCAACTTATCTTTTATTTTTTTAAGAAAGTAGAGGTTTACAGCAGAAAACACACATCGTATCTATCCCGCTATGACATCGCAACTTAAAAATAGGCCTACCAAATGTAACCCGTTTAGGTAGAAAATATTTTCTATGTTCCTGAATCATAAGTTTGAACTAAATGAATGGAAAATTTGGTAAGATAAACATCCCAAACATTTTAAAAATAACGAGAAAATCACAAATGCGTCTGTCATGTTTGTCCATCGAAATTTAATTCGCCCAATGCATGCCATTGAAATACCCTTAGCAAAACATAAACAATGACTTTCTGAATCGATTAAATCTGGATTATTCATTTGTATTCCAAAGCTACATATGATACCATTAGAACAACGTTCGGCGTTCTGATCCAAATATTGTTTTTGGAATATGTATTTTTGAAAAACAAACTGGAGCCAATATTTTGTCTTCAAGTGCCTCTAATCGGAAATTTGTCAATTAAACAAGTACAGACCATTCCCAACCAAAAATAATATAATAATAATATAATCATACTAAATTAGATTTTTTGGCTGAGCTCTGATTATATCTTTTGAAATGATGCTCCATACCTAATTATTGACATCCTCAACGATCCCAATGTTCTGAAAGCCGTTTGATTCATTCTCCCATGAACTTAACATAATCTTGGATAAACTGCATCCCAATCAAGTGAAGTGCAACCAATAACGACAAGAAGACATATTTTCTCAAAGTGTCACCCGAAGAACTCTTTCTTTATAGAATGAGTGGGATCAAATGGGATCAAAAGTTAACAGAAGATTTAGAAGTAAGGATTCAGAAGGATTTGCTACTCCAAAGTCCGGTGACCTGAGCCCAATGAGGAAACCAATTCCAGTAATTGATGTAAAAACTGGAAAGTAAGTTTTTCACATTTTGATACCATTAAACGCATAGCATGAACTTTTGTCTGTCGTGTGAAGGATGCACACTTGATGACGTTATGGGTACTAAAACGCCTGACCTTTTGAGGGTAGTTGGTTTCCAAAATAATGTATATCTTAACAATGACGCTTGGGTTCTTTCTCCCATGAAATACCCCTTCCCTAACAATCATCTACCCTAATATTTTTAACACCCATATCCCCAATCGTAAAATAATGTTTTCGGAATATACAAAAATGTGCATTGTAGTATAGGTATACGTTTGTCATTGGTCAAAGCATTCCCCAATATTTCATGATTGAGGCTGTGATGCAAATAATATGCATTATCAAGTTCCATCCCTTTCAACCAAATTCATAACCTCTAAGCGTTTTATAATTCGTGTCCTTTTGTTGGGTTGTCTCTTAAAATACGAGAACATTACAAATCGTGTTGCACATGCATCCCTAACACCCATTACTGCTTCACCACATCTGGTAAACCTTGATATAAATTCAAGATCTGGCCCAGATATAAATTCCAGATCTGGCGCTGATATAAATTCCAGATCGGGCCCAGATATAAATTCCAACCATGAGCGGCGAGAGGTATTTTTGATGGGTGGTAACCGAAAGTATGTCGTCGTAAGGCGACATTGCTTTGCGCGTAGCATCACTTGTGATGGAGGTGTCAACTTATTTCATGAAGAAATCAACCTATTTCATGAAGGTATCAACTTATTTGATGAAGGTGCACATTTTACGAAGGTATCAACTTATTTGTCATTTTTTTTTTTATGATGGTAGCGTATCAACTGTTTTGATTGTTAGTCATTATTGTCATATGACATCGTAATAGTATGTTTCCACACCATCATCAAATGTGGTCCTTTTGCCGACCTCAGACAACAATATGTGAAGCTCCATATATTCATGAGTCGGTTATGTTATTTTCGAGCCGACAACCAATCAGGCAATTCTCGCGCTCGACAATGTAAAGAACGAAAATATTGATTGGCTACTTTGAAACTATTGAATATGTATATATTATGAGACGCAATTGGTCTATAGGATATGACTCATGAATATGCGAAACCACCATCACATACAGTGAGTTCGCCGAGAATACCATATTTGATTGTACTGTTGAGGCACTCTACTAATACCTACATGAAATGAGCTGACACCTTCATCAAATAAGTTGATGCCTTCACCATATAAGTCGATACCTTCTTGAAATGTGTTAACATACTCATCAAATAAGTTGACATCTCCTTCACATGTGGTCCTTTTGGCGTTCTATACCTCTAAAGATTCCACGTTTCACTTGCTCCTCCGTCGTTCATTATTTCGTCCATCTGCTACTTATTATGTCATCTTTAACCAACACTATTCCTCATAATCTCTGAAAAACCTAATAACCTATATCTTACCAAAACGTCCTATACTATTGAAATTCCAATTATCAACCTACCTGTAACCATTCCCATGCCTACCATAACCCACATACCTTCGCTAACTCTCTCACTCTAAACACCCAAACAACCAAATGTAAACGGCGCCAGGCTTATTTGCACAATCCACATATGATATCATGCACCTGCTTTCTGTACCTTTGTGGACATGTCGATCCTTCATCCTATAATATATTTTTGTTGTACTCTCACACACTTAACATCCAATAAGCCCACTCTCTCTAGCCATCTACTTCCCAACCAGCTATTTCTTATCTACTCAATCAGACAATCGCCTTGATATTTTTCCAAAGAAATCAGGGCTATATCTGTATATCACATACCTTTGTACCAAATCGCTGATTGAATTCAATACTTATGTGCAAACAAAATTATCTGAATTGTTTTTCATGTGTGGAGGTACAAACTAACGGTGAAGAATTTTCTGACAGGTTGAGTATAAAGGCTAAAAGAAACATTTCTCAAATACAGTAAGATATGCAATAAAACAAAATCGCCAAGGAGAGTGGTAATGAATGCTAGCACATCTAGACATCTAGAAGATATTACCCACTCACAGCGACAGAGAAAGTTAAACTCTTAGGAAGGTTGAGAACCCTCAAGCGTTGCGGTTATTGGAAAATGCCATGTTTAGAGAGTATAATTCTGGGATTTGTCATTTGCCGAGTTAACACTTAGTTTGTACCTTCTTCAGTTCCCGAATTCCCGAATTTTACATTACGTTTTTACTTTACTAAGGTGAACTCTCCAAAGCAGCCCAGACACCCCTCTCTTCATTCCTACGCCTCTAACAGCCATTGGCGAAGCTACCAGGGGCTGTGGGAATTGTCCCTTGGCTCACAAAAATCCGTCTCTGGCACCTTCGTTTTGATGTCTCAGAGGCGTAGCTTATTTTTTTCATGTTGCCCCTGACTTGAGATAATAGCTTCGCCACTGCTGGCGACGCAAGTTGAGTACCAGCATTAACATTTTTATAATTTCATTATTTTTTCTCACAATCTAGCATAATAAAACTCAGTGATTGCGCTCCTGAAAATGGTAACATGTACGTGATGGTAGTGCGACACTACCAATGACCTCCGTGTTTAACACACATCCGACGTGTCCTAAAGCACAGGAATGTGATAGAGAAAACTGGTAAAATCTTGATAATAGCAACCGGAAAACTCTCTGGTGCAAAAAAGTGGATTGAAGAAGTAGATCCTTCTCTGCAAATGATAGTCGATGAAAAAAGAGAAGTAAATTATCTATCTAGTATACTTTTCAGTACATCATCTATCTTATATACTTTTCAGTTTCGTCTATCTTATAAATTTGTCAGTAAATCATCTATCTTATATACTTTTCAGTAGATCATCTATCTGATATACTTCTCAGTGGATCATCTATCTTATATACTTTTCAGTGGATCATCTATCTTATATACTTTCCAGTGGATCATCTATCTAAAATACTTTTCAATACATCATCTATCTTATATACTTTTCAGTACATCATCAATCTTATATACTTTTCAGTGGATCATCTATCTTATATACTTTTCAGCTGATCATCTGTCTTATATACTTTTTAGTACATCATCTATCTTACATACTTTTCAGTGGATCATCTATCTCATATACTTTTCAGTAGATCGTCTATCTTATAAATCTTTCAGTATATCATCTATCTCATATACTTTTCAGTAGATCATCTATCTTATATACTTTTCAGCAGATCGTCTATCTTACATACTTTTCAGCATATCATCTTTCTGATATACTTTTCAGTACATCATCTATTTTATATACTTTTCAATAGATCATTTATCTTATATACTTTTCAGTAGATCATCTATCTTATATATTTTTCAGTAGATCATCTATCGGATATACTTTTCAGTAGATCATCTATCTTATTTACTTTTCAGTAGATCATCTATCTTATATACTTTTCAGTAGATCATCTATTTATTTACTTTTCAGTAGATCATCTATCTGATATATACTTTTCAGTAGATCATCTGTCATATATACTTTTCAGTAGATAATCTATCTTAAATACTTTTCAGTGGATCATCTATCTTATATACTTTTCAGTGGATCATCTATCTTATATACTTTTCAATAGATCATCTATCTTATATACTTTTCAGTAGATAAGTTATTTTATATACTTTTCAGTAGATCATCTATCTTATATACTTTTCAGTACATCATCTATCTGATATATACTTTTCAGTAGATCATCTATCTTATATACTTTTCAGTGAATCATCTATCTTATATTCTTTTCAATACATCATCCATCTTATACTTTTCAAAAGATCATCTATCCTAAATACTTTTCAGTGGATCATCCATCTTATATACTTTTCAGTGGATCATCTATCTTATATACTTTTCAATAGATCATCTATCTTATATACGTTTCAGTAGATCATCTATCTGATATGCTTTTCAATAGATCATCTATCTGATATACTTTTCAGTACATCATCCATCTTATATACTTTTCAGAAGATCGTCTATCTTATATACTTTTCATCAGATCATCTGTCTGATATACTTTTCAGTACATCATCTATTTTATATACTTTTCAATAGATCATTTCTCTTATATACTTTTCAGTGGATCATCTATCTTATATACTTTTCAGTGGATCATCTTTCTTATATACTCTTTAGTAGATCATCTATCTGATATATGCTTTTCAGTAGATCATCTATCTGATATATACTTTTCAGTAGATCATCTGTTTTATATACTTTGCAGTAGATCATCTATCTTATGTACTTTTCGGTATATCATCTATCATGTGGTCCACATGGTAATGATTTGATGGAAGCTGTATCTTACTGCTTTTTTACCCATCATATGTTGTTTCCCACGCGTGATAGTAATTGTCTTGATTTGATTTTCAGTAGTGAAGATAGTATGGTTAGAAATGTGCTAAGTAGCGGTAAGGTAGGATGTAGTGATCATGACCTTATTAGTTTTGATCTGTATTGTTTCACAAAGGCTTCTTCAACTATTAAACTGGTTTTAGATTTTAAGAATGCTGACTTTCTTGTACTTCAGGATAATTTGTCATTCGATTGGACTTTTTTGCTCCAGGAATTAGATTCTTCTAAAGCATAATTTTAGAGCGTGTAAATAGGTTTTGTCCCATTACAGAAAGTCTGTAGGTGTAATCGGCCATTGTGGATTTCTCGGGAGGTTTTGCAGGCTGTTCAGAAAAAGAAGAAGTTGTGGCATTGTTATATACACAGTGGGCGTCCTGCAGAGCTTGCTAGGTATAATGATCATGAAAAGTTCACAAAGGGTTTGATAAGAGATACTAAAGTGCTTTTTGAAAAACGTTTGTCCAAAGAGGTTAAGATTAATCCTAAGTCGTTTCATTCTTATTTTCGCTCAAAGCAAAAAAAACAAAGGGGTTGTTGGTCCCCTTCAGGGTAATGATGGTGTTACAATCAATAGTGGTAAGGATATGGCTGAGGTTTTGAATGACCACTTTGTGTCTGTTTTTATTAAGGGGTCCCCTGCTGATGATGTTGTGGATTATGTTAGTGTGCACTCTCCAGTATCCTTTAATAATGAAGTTGAAGGGCTTGAACTCAAATAAATCACCCGGTCCAGATGGTATTCACCCTGCTGTCTTACGTGAGTGTTCTGATGTTCTTTCTGTTCCCCTGAGTATTATATTTTCAAAGTGCTTTGATGTTGGTGTTGTTCCTAGTGATTGGAGAATTGCTATGTCACTCCTATTTTTAAAAAGGGTGACCACAGTTTGCCTTGTAACTATAGGTCAGTGAGTCTTACTAGTGCTGTGTGCAAGGTTATGGAGTCCATTGCTAAGGATGAACTACTAGATCATTTACTGGTCAATGGTTTGTTGAATTTGTCCCAGCATGGGTTCTTACCTAAGAGGTCTTGTGTTTCTAATTTATTGGAGTTTCTTGATGATGTTACTAAATTAGTTGATTCTGGTCATAATGTGGATGTTATCTATTTAGATTTCCAAAACGCATTTGATAAGGTTCCATTGGGCAGGTTCATGATGAAAACAAGAGCGCTTGGTGTGAAGGGAAAGTGTGCCAGTTGGGTATATTCTTGGTTAGTTTACAGATCACAAAAAGTTGTTGTTAATGGTGAAGTATCTCCATGAAAGAAGGTTACAAGTGGTGTTCCTTGGGGTTCTGTATTGGGTCCGCTACTTTTCTTAATCTTCATTAATGATATTGATGTTTCCCTTGGCTCCAGAATTTGTAAATTTGCTGATGACACTAAGCTGTACAGGATTGTTGATGATGCTAGGGATTCTTCACTTTTGCAAACTGTTCTGGATAAGTTAGTTTCTTGGTCTCAACTTGGCAGATGTCATTCAATGTTGATAAATGCAAACTTATTCATTTTGGTCAGAGCAATTTGGCTTTTGATTACTGCAAGCATGGTTCAAATCTTGGTTGTGTTGATCAAGAAAGGGATCTAGGTGTTGTCATTACTAGCAATCTGAAGCCTTCTAATTAGTGTGCTTTAACAGCTGTAAGGGAAAATAGGATACTTGGTTTGATTAGAAGAAATTTTTGTTATCTTAGTAGAGAGGTTGTTCTTAATTTGCATAAGCAGTTAGTCAGGCTTGGAGTCCCTTTTATGAGAAGGATAAGTTCATTTTGGAGCAGGCTCAGCGAAGAGCCACTAGACTTATTCCCAAAGTAAGAAATTTCTCTTATGAATCTAGGTTGCGAATTCTAGGTTTGACCACGCTTGAGTTGAGAAAAGTACGCGGCGATATGATTGAGGTTTTAAAGTTCCTATTTAGTAGTGATGCTTTGACTTCCTGTTATTTCTTGCATATTTCAGCTAATCCTCATGTGACACGTGGTAACAGTTTGAAGTTGACAAAAGAGTTCTCACGGATTCAAAGAGTTCATTCGGCAATTTAGCTTTTCGCAAAGAGTTGTTAATGAGTAGAACGGTTTGCCTGAGTGGGTAGTTAGCTCCAATTCTGTTCACAATTTCAAAGTCAACATTTATAAGTTCTTCACTAACTCTGGGGGTCTTTGATTTGTTTTTTATTGATTCTTTTGTGGTAGTGGCGGTGTTAGTTTGGGCTTTTTATGGGGTGACTAACCCTTCTTAGCCCGTAATCTTGTTATATTATGTTAAATCTTAAATTTCTACCCTTATGTCGGACATTAGTAACTGTTTTTATACCCAGTGTATTTAGAGTCTCTGGTATAGTGATATCTATACACACCCTTACAATATTGGACCGTCATGAGAAAAGCTTTTAGAACCAAATCTGTTTATATCAAAAATTAAATTAAATTTTTCAGTAATTTGCTGAATTTTTTGTATAGATTCACTAAACAATCAAATTGAAAGTGGTGGTATACACATTTCGATTAATAGAAAGTAATGAAATTGTTGTTTCAGAAGTTTTGTTTCTTCATGTGTATTTAGAGTTCATGTGCGTTTTGCAGATCTTTCAATATTTACCATTATTCATTTTCAGGTTCTTAGAGAGCTGGGTGTTGAACGAACGGTAATCTTTCCTTTCAAAACGAGTTCTTCGTATGCGAACAAAATGTTAATGCAAAGCTACGAGACCTTCCAGACCAACATCGATCAAAAGGATAGCGACATATTACAGGTTGAAAACCGTTTTTCAATGTTTATATTAAGATAAATTTAATTGCAAAACCTACGTAGAGATAGGACTTCAGTTTATAGGCTTACAATGTAAAATAAAGTACTTAACATGGAATATAAGGTAGTTATTAAACAGTTAATCATTGTTCGTAAAATCGAAGGAAACGATACCATAAGATAAAATCAAATACAAAAAAAGGCGGGAGGAACTAACCTGCGAAATAACGGCATTTCTTAAGGTATTGACACACATGACCAAGACAGATGTTCTTATTCTCGAAGTAGCTATCACTAAAGATAAAAAGGCCATTATCATACACATTTATTTAATAAAGATAGGAGTTCGTGACAAGATTAAGATGTAAAAACCGAAATGGAAAGTATCTCAGTTTCACGGTTGGCAGGTTGGAAACTTTATTTTACAATATACTGGAATTGTGCAGTTCAAATTGACCTAATCTCTTGCAGTGAGTAACAAAAGAGCCATCGCAAACAAGGGTACTTATTCTCGCGACTGCATTGGTTTCTTCAGCATTTTGTTTCTACCAAAGTCATATAACTGTAAAAAATGAACTCGTTTGAGCACTGAACTAATCCTGTAAGATCTACTGATAAAATAACTGGATTGTTAACAATTTTAAGTTTAGAAATCTTCCGACGAAAAGGAAGACTTTGCTTTACAAATTTAAGCATTTAATTCCAATTTTCTATTTTCTCCAATTATATTAAATCTCAAATGATTCCCATTCATAGCCAGACGGCATACTATTTATAAGTCACGTCCCAGTGCTCGTATAAGATTGTATCCCGAGTGAATTTTCTTTAGGATGTAAGAAAGTTAACTTTGTCTTGCAATGTTTAAAATTGTAGCAACCCCTAAATGGAAAATTTTCGAAGGAATATGCTTTCAGAATGAATTAAAAGGAAACAAACCAACTGTAAACATGTAGCTTACTGAGTGTCCGCACTCGATTTGAATCGCATTATCAGTAATTACTGTGAATAATGATACAATTATGGTCAGTAACCAGGTAACTAATGCATATTACGGATGTGGTCAGTAAGTACTGACAGATTTTATATTATAGTATACTGACACGTGTCCGTGTTGATATAATGTCCAGTACTGGGTGCTTTCCGGACGTTAAACCTTGCAATGCTATAATACGGTAATACATATACATATAAGGTAGCACAGAACTAATTAGGCACTACTACGCTAGCCCAAAATGAAAACCACAGCATGAGAAAGGTTTAATATACAATATTTTGGGGATCTCCCATTTATAAGACAGGAAGCGTATAGAGGTTGAATTTTTTTAGGAATGGTAGAAAAGAAAAGGTCTTGACTATGCATGTTCAATTTTACGAGATCTGCTTCAGAAAAAGTTTCATAGGGAACTATTTTTTCATAGACAGATGGAGCCATGCCAAAATTTGTGTCATTCGGTGAGGGTGCACAACACCTATTCACTTCAGGCTCAAAAAGAACTGAAACCTCAAGTGAACCTCAAATAAAAGTACCATCATCCGAAAAACATTAGATGATACTTTTCAGAAGATATCGCAAAAGTCCCCGATAAATTCTTTTTCTGTTCTGGTACAAAAAGACCCCAAACTAAAAGGTTTTTTATAGGTTTCAATAGGGCAAATAATTAATTCCGTACTATCTTGGTCTCACTTACAAGTTACTTGCACTACAGTCAATCTAGTTCGTCATATATGCCTATTTAAGGTAAACAAATATTTGTTTTGGTAGACCTGGAAAGTCAAGGAAATTTTAGAGGGAAAGTATACCCCCGGCCCCCAATGCAACTCAACCCTACACCCCCTTTGCGACTCACATGTTTTTTCCTGTAGTGACCTTTTTCGGATAAATGAGCGAAATATTCGAAAAGTTGAGTGACATATTCTAAAAAATGAGTGAACATTCTAAAAACTGTGTGCAATTTTCGGGAAAATAGGAATGTTTCAGAAATTCTACGAATTTTCACCAAAATTAACAATAAGAACTTTTAAATTTCCAATTATTAAATTGTTAACATGTTTATGCAAGTTTCAAATTTGTCCATGCTTCCTCCTATTACGCCACTGCTATCAACCCAGATGCTGGTTTTATTGTGGGAGCGGAGCTTGGGCGGCTTCTCAAAGAGGAATGGTAAACAGGTAAAAATTCATAAAGAAAACAAAATTGAAAACACGCAAAATATAATCTGATATTTACATGAAAATGGACCCAAATAACACATTCCGGTTAGGCATGCATGAAGATTTGTCAGCGCGCCGGAAAATAGGGCTATACTTGGCGGGCGAGGAGAATGGAATGGGGAGGGGGCGAAAGGGGGGGTGTCAATTTCCGCGGAATACTGTAAAATACCATGCTGATGACACTACTCTTCGGAAATGAAAACGTTCGAAATGATTTTCGTATCATACTAGTTTATATACATAATCAATTAAAGTTTCACAAAGAGCCTGCCCTATATTTATTCTATAAACACTTCTCAATATATGCATAATATGCTTGAAAATCTGGACGAAAATATCGATTCACGGAAATTCTGAATTAGAATCTGACCCAAGTTTGGAGATCGGGGAGGGGAGGGGTAGCGTTTTAACTTATCGTAAAATAGTAAATAATATAACGTATTATAATTAATCTATCCTGGTAACGATTTTATTTGTATTACTGATGTTTCTTTTCTACAAATTGTTTAAACTAACTTGTATTGAAGGGGATTAGTTGTCATCAAGGTGATTCTTCCCTGACCCCCTCCCCCTCCTTTGCAGGGGCGTAGGAAGGGTCACAGCTCAGGGGGGAAACAAAATTTTCCCGGTGATAGGTGGAAAAATTGAACAAGCTGGTGAATTAAGTTTCCATCAAAAAAGTTGCTGTTAATCGGGAAATCCCCTTTAATCAGTTGATTTCCGGGAGATTTGTTTAAATTTTGGGGAGGTTTCCAGAAATTTTGGCCAGTTTTGGGGAAAATATCCTTTATGGAAATTTGACCAAAATATCCAATCAATTTTTTATGTTAATTATTTTCTTATTTCACCTCCTAACCGGGCAGAAACATGCAATCAGGAAGGTGAAATTCACCTTCGTTTTGGAATCTACTGGTTGCTTTGAGAGACAGAAAAAATCTATCAATTTCTGACCCCTGGAAGTGGGTTAAAACTGGGTCACATCCAAGATGGCCGCCGCCGACTCGAAAAAAAAAAACGGGTAAAAGGCTCTAACTTCCTTAATATTTGGGATACAAAAATGTTTTTTGGTTCTACTCAGTGGTTTTAAGAGTCAGGCTACTCATTGCTGCAAAAAAATATGACCACCACACTCTATAAGTAGGGCTAATGGCTGTAATTTTCCTTAGTATTTGCGGTAGAACAATAACTTTTTTATGGGTCAAGAAACTCACTGCTACCAATTCAATTCTGACCTGACCCCGGAAATGGGCTAAAACTGGGTCACATCCAATATGGTTGTAGCCGACCCTGAAAATCGAGTAAACGACTGTTACATAATGTTTGGGATGGAACAATCATTTTGGATTTTACTGTATGGTTTTAAAGATCAAGCAGAGATGAAATTATGACCTGACCCCCGGAAGTGGGATAAAAGAGGGTCAAATGCAAGATGGCTGCCGCCTCCGGACCCTGAAAATCAAGTAAACAGCTGCAACTTCCTCAATATTTGAGACAGAACAATGATGTGACCCAGTTTTAATCCACTTCCGGGTCAGGTCAGTATTCTATTGGAAGCAATGAATTGTTGTACCCTTAATTCCATGGAGTAGAAAGAAAGGTGATTGTTCTATCCCAAATATATTAAGGAAGTTACAGCTGTTTACCCCGCTATTTTCAGGGTCCAGGCCGTGGCGGCCATCTTAGATTTGACCCAGTTGTAACCCACTTCCGGGGTCAGGCTATATTTCTTTCTACAGCAATGAGTTGCTTCACCCTTAAACCATGGATAAAACAAAGCATACTGTTCTATCACAAATGTTACGGAAATTACAGCCGTTTACCCTATTTTCAGGGACCGGGCCAACGTCCGCGGCAGCCATGTTAGATTTCACCCAGTTTTAATCCACGTTTAGGGTCAACTTATAGTTCTTTCTGCAGCTATGAGTTTCTTGACTTTTAAAACCATGGAGTAGAACAAAAGTATTGGTCTATCCCAAATATTAAGAAAATTAAAGCCGTTTACCCTATTTTTAGGGTCCCGGGCCAGCATCAGCGGCAGCCATTTTGGATTTCGTCCAGTTTTAACCCAGTTTTGGGGGTCAACTTATAATTCTTTCTGCAGCTATGAGTTGCTTGACTTTTAAGACCATAGAGTAGAGCCAAAACTCATTGTTATATCACAAATATTAAGGAAGTTACAGCTGTTTGTCCTAGTTTCAGGCCCCGCAGCCAGCGTCCGCGGCAGCTGTGTTAGATTTCATCCAGTTTTAGCCCACTTCCGAAGTTCAGGTTATAATTAATTCAGCAGAAATGAGATGTTTGACTCTTAAAACTATGAATCAGAACCAAAACTCATTGTTCTATCACAAATATTAAGGGAGTTACAGTCGTTTATCCTATTTTCAGGATTAGGCGGCGGCAGCCATATTAGATTTGACCCAGTTTTAAGCCACTTCTGGGGTCAAGTCACAATTCTTTCTGCGGTAATAAACTGCTTGATTCTTAAAACCATGGAATAAAACCAAAACTCATTGTTATATCATAAATATTAAAAAAATAGAGCTGTTTACCCTATTTTCAGGGCCCGGGCCAGCGTCCGCCGAAGCCATTTTGGATTTGACTAGTTTTAGCCCACTTCTGGAAGTAAACTTACAATCTTTCAACAGCTTTGAGTTGCCTGACTTTTAAAGCCATAGCGTGGAGCCAAAAAGCATTGTTCTATTTTAAATATTAAGGAAATTACAGCCGTTTACCCGACTTTCAGGGTCCCGGGCCGCGTCAGTCATCTTGATTTGATTCAGTTTGAACCCACTTCTGGGGTTCAATTTGCTTTGCAGCATCGAGTTGCTGGACCATTAATACCTTAGAGTAAAACCACATAATAAGGAAGCTACAGTCGTTTACTCTATTTTAAGGGTTCAGCGGCGGCAGCCATGTTGGATTTGACCTAGTTTTAACCCACTTCCGGGATCAGGTCATAATTCTTTCTTCAGCAATGAGTTGGGTGACCCTTAAAACTGTGTAGTAGAACAAAATTTTTTTTTTTATTCCAAATATTAAGGAAGTTACAGCCGTTTACCCTATTTTCAGGGTCCCGGGCCGCGTCGGTCATCTTGGATTTGATCCAGTTTTAACCCACTTCCGGGGGTCAGGTCACAATTCGTTTTGCAGCAATGAGTTGCTTGACCCTTAATACCAAAGAATAAAACCGAAAATCATTGTTCTATCACAAATATTAGGGAAGTTACAGCCGTTTACCCGATTTTCAGGGTCTGTGGCGGCCATGTTGGATGGGACCTAATTTTAACCCACTTCCGGGTATCAGATTTTGATAGACTTTTGTCCTGTCACTCACAACATCCAATAGGCCCCAACACCGTTAACAGACCTTTTGTTGGAATTGTTTGGGGGTCTGACGGTATATTGACCCGCCTAAAAAAAAAAAAAAAGTTTGTGGTCTTTTTTGCAGCAGAAAGGGGATGTTTCGGGAACTTTTGAGATATTTTCTGAAAATAACATTTTGATAGGGGTTCACCTGATATTTTGGCCTTTTTGTGGAGGGGATATTGTCAATTTTGGACCACATAGTCAAGACAATCCCTGAAATATTCAACTTCTAAGCTTCCTGTCAGTTGTAATCAAAATTAATGGAGACATAAAGTCTGACATAATTCTTATTTCATATAATAGAAAAGAAAATAACAAATGTACTGACGAATTTTCATAACTCCCGAAGCAATCTAACACATTTGTTGTAATTATTAAAAACTTTAATAATACTACTTAATAGTATCATGGGAGCTGCCATTTTGATTTGAAAACATGCCGATTATGATGTCATCTGTCCAGTTGTCATCAGTTGGAATGCTTTGTATTTCTTTATAATCTACCTCAAGTTTTTTAGCTGATAAAAAATAGTTTTTCTTTTGTAAAAGTCAAGGAAATTTTTGTGTACATATGAAATCATCAAAACATGCTGTAAAAACTTTGTGTCACATCATTTTGAATATAAATTTTAATCACATTTATAAAGAAATACATTATAATCCTTATGTCCCTATTGGGGAAATTATGTCATCATGCACAATATTTTGATACAGAATTGAACAAAATGGCAGCCCCCATGTGTCGATTTCAAACATGAATAACTTGAGATAGGAATAACATTTTGACTTGCTGTTTTTGGCAGTTGGTTAAGATTTTTATCTTCTATCATATGAAATAATGTTTGTATTAGACTTTATGTCTCCTTTAAATAATGATTGGAAATGTATAACCCTATAAAGTCTGCGTGTCTGCGCTGATGGTGGCTCTGGATGTAAACGGCTTCAGAGTACTCTTCAATGTCTTCCTCATATTTTAAGATATATGGACAATTAACAACAGCATGAGCTTAATTGGAAGAAAATATGCTATCAAAATCGGTTAAAAATTGACCATTAATAATACATTATGCAAATTTTTTCGCAATTTTGTAACATCATAGCAAGAAAACCTATGAATTTCTGTATGTTAACCTAATTTTGTTCAATTCTTCACCACCATTCTTTGAGTGGGAGCAGTTGAATATGATCAAGAGATTTTCAGTTTCCATCATACCGTCTATCCTGCCTATCACAACTTAGTAGGATAAAAACAGTATGAATTAAGTATAAATTTGTAAAACTTACGTTCTACAGCTGTCCTCTCTTTCATACATCACAACATTTGCATTCATTAAAAATTATTTATACTTTGATTAGTCATGACTTGGAAACTAAAGGAGCTATCGTAAGTTAAACGACTACTCTGTTCAGAATTCAAAGTTCTTGATATAAATCTAAAATCTCTACCTGAGGCTGTCCATATACCATGGATGGATTGCAGATGTTCTTTTCGCAATCAAAGCTTGTATTTTGTGAATATATGGCCATCTTGATATAATGCCAGAATCCTCCAACTCTTTAAAGTTATTCATACAGCTGAGAGAAAAGTTTCAAATAGATGTTTATATTTGAATATGAAATTTTCAAACATGTTTATATTTGAATGTGAAATTTTTAAATAGATGTTTATATTTAAATATGAAATTTTCAAATAGATGTTTATATTTGAATATGAAATTTTCAAATAGATGTTTATATTTGAATATGAAATTTTCAAATAGATGTTTATATCTGAATATAAAATTTTCAAATAGATGTTTATATTTGAATATAAAATTTTCAAATTATGTTTTCATATTTGAATATGAAATTTTGAAATTTCAACAGAATGGTGGTGATTTCATAATTGATAGCAACGGCTACTTCACCTATGTGCACACCAACGAAGACGTTACTGATAGACCAGATGTAGACGAGCTAATAAAAATGTACAAGGTAACTTAACGTTAGGCAATCATGTTTATTCCTTTTGGCAGTAGCCCGCATGTCCGTGGCCCCTTGCTATAAGGGGGCACCAACACTCGAGAAAGCACTTAATTGGGCAAAGTCTTTATATTCCCATTTTTTTTATATTCTGTATTCAGTATATTGCTCCAAAACGCTACAAGAAGGTTTGATTGATTTCGCACAAGTGGAACAGAGACCTTTGCAATGTGGGGGAGGGGAGGGGGGGGGGGTAAGAGAGTAGTGGGCGGTTGCACGGCTGGTTACGGGCTTGGATATGCATTTTGTAAGCATCTGTTTCCATTTGCACCTCTTTAAGCTTCTGTTGTATAGAGACGTATAGATATAAGCTTTAAATACAAGGAACACATCATTTATGCCTGGGGAAGCGGATAAACGTCAAGATTATAGTAGTATGACATCATGGTTGTTAAGTGGGGTAGTGTGGAAACTGGTATTTTTCGTGGAGACGGAAATGACGTTGAAGAAGAAGAACAGGTATTGGGGATCTCAGTAGTATGTTACATATATTGAAATTAAACGTACATGTTCTAACACTAAAGGATACCGTTTTCTTTTGCAGTGCCTAAGCCAGTAAGCTGCATTGGCTGATCTGAGTAGGTCGGCACGCAGGCGATCACATCGTTACATCAACACATGGAAATCTGATGAAAATTATCGGGCTGAATTAATAATGAAGAATACTCATCAAATCTACATTTTGAAGTGTTTCGCCGCGCAACATTCAGACATTAACAATAAGGATCTGGTAAACTAATAAAGTATAATCGAAGGACATCTGTATTTGAACTGCGAGTATCTCGAAACAGAAGGAAACACAATGTATTTTTTTGTTATTGATATATCCATCTTATGGTTCCTCATACATACCCAAAACAACTCTTGTTCTTTCAAATTTTTAAAGGAAAGCTATTGTAGAAACGATTGAAATTGGAGTAGACATTGAAGTTATCATAAACTTGAATTCTTCAACTGTCGTTACGCATTTATATCAAATACTTCTCATATATTTTGACGTTGATCAAACAGATTAAATTAATAAAGTACTAATGCAGTTTACAGTGAAGTAACTATAATCATCCTGCCTATGCGTAAACGTTAGGCAATCCTAATTGAAATAATATCAAAGAATACGATTTGTATCGTCACAATATTCAAAGAAGAAATTCTTCGAAATTTAAACGGATGGCCCCTTGCCGCGATGTAAAGACGAATATCTAAAAATGAACCACCATGTTTAACCCTATCTCAATGCTCTTAAATCTTTACCCTCTATTGTTGAAGTTGTTATATTAACATAATTAAGAAGTACACGTACAGAACTGGTGCAAATGATTTTTAGTTCTGATCTTATTTAGAGTGATAGTATTGCTTTATTCCATCAACAACCCCTCCCAGCACCACGGCGAGAAGGGTGGGAAGTCTTTCGTACCACATTTTTTCTCGAAAAAGACCGTTATCAAGTTTCTTTGCATCCCCGACAATTTTTCAGATATAACGTTACAAGGTGTTTTGACCTCTCACCGGGCCCAGTTTGGGTCACTTAACCTATTAACTGGTCCCTTCCCTTTAAAGGATTAGTTTAGTAATCAAACATGTCCAGCTTATCTGAAAGACTTCAAACGAAACAAAATGGTGAAGAAAGCATTCAAAAATCTTATCCGTTAAGGAGATGTAGTTTAAAGTTCGGTGTTATCTGTGTAGAAATGCCTGGTTTAAACTTTAATATATCCTTAACGGAATAAGATTTTTGAATGCTTTCTTCATCATTTCATTTCTTTTAAATTCCTCTTTCATATAAGATAGACTTTTTGACCTCTGAACAAATCCTTTAACGGAATAAGATTTTTGAATTATTTCTTCACGATTTTGTTTCTTAATCTGTAGTCCTCTTTAGATAAGCTGGACATGCTTGACCACTGAACTAATCCTTTAATTGTTCTTCCCTAAATCTGTTAATGAAAAGTCCGGCGACATCCATAAGGCTCTGCTTCTATTTTTTGTAGGTAAATTTGGTTGACGGTTGATATCCCAGTTTTTCCTATACGTGAAATCTTCAAAAGCAGAAGATCCAATCTTATTTGTTAAGTTAATGTAGTTGAAAAAACCATTTCGTAAGATATGATGATAATTTATATCTGTATAAGTATCTAGATTCTATGCATTATGTGTGCCAATATGCAAATGAGTCTCAAAATAATTTAAGAGATATAAGTAGACCTACCTGCCCACCGTGATGGACTTTATTTCTTAATTGACCTACTGACCAATCAATGATGATATACTTTAACTTGTTTGTTTTGCTAATTGTGAGATCATAAGTTAAGAACAGCGATATGATTGATTCTATAGAATCAAATACTTTGCATTCTTCAAAGTAAACAAAATAAGAAGGAGATTGATTGCGAAGTCAATATACATGGAAATTCCAAATACTCACAAGAAACGATTAATAGAAATGCGGGAAAACAGTTATCTTCATGACGAAGTTAATATATGCTAAACTTCATTCGTAACGTTAATCATTATTCTATTATAATTATTGTATTCTACTGTTTATCTTTTCATCTAAAGCTCTATTATATTCAACAACAAAACTATTAGCTGAATTTCAGACGTAAATCATATGTTATTTTATTGTGATTATACTTATCATTGTATTTTATTGTTTATCTATTACAGCTATTTTTAAATTCAACAACAAAAATACAAGTTGAATTTCAGACGTAAATCATATGTCATTTAATTGGATTAAATATTAATGTATTCTACTATTTATACCTTTTAAATTTCTATTAAATTTTGCAACACCAACTATACCACTTTAGGTCATACACAGGTTTTAATGATGTGTAGAGTTTAAAGCACGATTTCGCGCAGACTTCATTCGGATGTAGTGAACTTAATGACCTAAAGTGATATAGATAAAGGCCAGTTATCGTTTCTATAACGCGGGGGTAAATATATTTTAATTCATGTGTTTTGATTGGTCGAAACGCAATGGTACAACGTGCACTTGCATTGATAGGCCAATCATAATCGTTGTAGAATAAAATGTAAATACATTTTGAAACGATATAAATATGAGTTCTTCTATTGTTCTATAATTCATCCCGTCACAAGTTGTATAGACCTGCACCACAATGAATGACAATTACGAAAGAACCTTTCGTCACTTTTGTTGAGTACCGATACACTGATTCATGGGCAGATAGGCGGAATTTGAGGGGCCTCATACTTTTTGCCAAATTTGTATCTTTCAATTTTGTATGGTGATGCTTTGTATCTTCAGTAGCATGATTTTTGTTTGTTTGTTTTTTGACCGTGCATGGAGCACTAATGAGGAGGATCATTGTAAACGTTTGACTAGAGCCTATAGAAGTCATTACTTTTACCATAGATCCACAAAACTTTTCTTAGAATTTTTGTTTGTTTTTGGGTTTTGATGCTATCAACATTAGGGACCTATCTGGTCCGCTTGTCGTGCGTAGAAATGTATGTATGTCTGTGTGTGTGTGTATGTGTGTGTGTGTGCTCATAATGCCACTTCTGTCAGTACATGTGCACGTGTGTGTGAGTGTGTGTGGGTGGGTGGGTGTACGGGTGAGTGGGTGTGTGTGTGTGTATGTGTGTGTGTGTGTTACGCCTACCTTGTAAACACGATATCTGAAGAACGGTACATTTGATTCATGTCATATGTGGTACACAGATAGCACATGGCCCGAAGATGTGCCCTACTGTTTTTGGTGATGATATCGTCCATATTAATGAGTAGGCGGGGCGTAATGTAAACATTTTAAAATGCTCATATTTCAACAACCGTTTGTCCGTTTTGTGTCATATTTGGCATAATAATGTTGTTGCATACTGTCCACATGATTTTGATATAAAAACGTTGAATCTCAGTAATATGCGTAGTCGGCGGTGCCGAATGTGATTGTGCTAAATATCGCTTGTAAGCACGAAATCTTCAGAACGACATATTGTGTTTATGTCATATATGGTACATAGGTAAGCCATAGTTCGCAGATGTGCCCTATTGTATATGGTGATGATATCATGCATATTAATGAGAAGGCGAGGCTTAATATAAACAAAATTAAAATGGACATATTTTAAGAACTACAGGTCTGTTTTGTTTAACATTTGGTCGAATTGTAATGTTAGCTTGAGTGTACATGCTTTTGGTATAAAAACGTTGAATCTCATTTACATGCATAGTGGGCGGAGCTTAATATGATTTTGTTAAAAAAAAACATGTTTTAAGAAACGATACACTGGATTCATGTCATATGTGGTACACATGTAGCACATGGTCAGTATATGCGCCCTGTTTTGGTGGTGATATGTCATGCATATCAATGAGTGGGCGGGGCTTAATCTAAAAACATTTAAATGTTCGTATTTGAACATTCTATTTGAATGTCTGTTTTGATTCATACTTGGTATATTTAAGTTTTTAGCTAGTGTGTACATATTCATGGTATAAAATTGTTGAATTTCATTATTATAAATACTGGGCGGGGCTAAATATAGTTTTGCTGAAAAAAGCTTGTAAACACAGTAACTGCTGGACAGTACATTGGATATAGGTCATTATGTGGTACACATATAACCCATTGTCCATTTGTGTGCCGAATTGTTTTTGGTGGTGATGTCATGTATATTACTGAGTGGAGGGGAGGGGGGTCGCTTAATATATAAAAATCTTTAAAAAGTGATCAATCTATAGCGACCATAATCTGTTTGCATCATACTTGCTTGTTATTTGTCAGTTATTGTGTACGAGCGTATGTTGAAACATGTTTTATCACTAACATGCATGCCTAAAAACTTGTAAACGCATCGCACACATATCATATGTTGTACCAGGAGTTCTTAAGAACTCCCTGATTGTACACAGATGAGCTATAATCAGTATGTGACCTGTTGTTATGGTAGTGATGTCATGTAGGTGGGGCATTATGTGAAATTCGTCAAACAGTGATGAATGTGCATCCGCTTTGCGTCATACTTGTAGTATTGTCAAGTTCACTTTAGTAATATGTATGGCGGACATGGCTTATAAATGTTATTAGAAAATTTCATGATATACAATGCCACTTAGTAAAACTCGAAAATCAACCAACAATAAAAGGATGCATCGGAACCACTAAACATTTTAGTTTTCTGGTTATCTGATACAAATGGGTAAAGAAACGGTATTCCCGATTTAGGTTGGCAGCCCCTGATATGATAATACACATAAATGTTCAGCAGCATGTATAATTTTTCAACACAGTAAAAAATATTTTGCACACAAGAAAAGGAAATTAATATGAGCACTGATATATGCTGAGGGAAGGGGGGGGGGGCACATATGTATATGTGCCGCTCTAGCAGGTGCAGGTGCCTTTTTGCACAATTTTCGTAGTGCAGGTGTCTTTTTTTACTATAAAAAAACAATTGGGAGAAGGGAGGAATTGTTTCTTTTTTTTATCATTTTCGTAGTGCAGGTCTCAAAAAATAAAGTTTTACTGTGTTAATTATGTACTGCTGGTCCGTTTTTACAATACTTTCGTAAAATACTCGTACTGCAGGTATCAAAATTGACTTCCTTCATAAATTTGTCACACTGCGGGTATATGTTTCGGTTGACTTGTAGTATGAACTGCCCCCCCCCCCTCCCTTCTTCCCTCACGGGTGAAATTGATGATTTCAAATTTTCTAAAGTTGAACTTCCTCTTAAAATGGTAAAAGAGACTTATACAAGAAGAGGATTACTATATACATACATGAAAGACCAGTAACTAAACATCCACTTTTATCTTCAAATTTCCTATTGAAAAATATCTATTATAAAATTGAAAAAATAATTGATGTATTCTAGCCCTAACCAGCTGAAGATTTTTTAAACAGAATGAACAAGGCTTTTGGTAATACGAATTCCAAAGGAGTAAATGCGTCAAGCTGAAATGGTTGCGGACAGCCAAATTTGGTTTTCAATCAGCTTTTCTTTTCTTCGTGCAGGGAGGTAAACACCTTATTGCAGTAACTTAGAAAAGCAAATCGCAAAACCCAGAAAAAACTTATGCTATGGAGCTTCCACCTCTCCTTCCATCTTTTGTTTTCTATAGTCAGACAGAAACTCTAGAGACTATTTTGTTTGTGGGTTTTTGAAGAACAATATATATGACATACGGTAATAAGGAGAATACTAAACTCACATGTACCTGGGTCCTTTCTCTAATGACGGATTCGTAAATTGATATGTGTGTAAGTGGTTTGTATTTATGGATATACTCAAGAGAGCATAAAGCGACCACGTGCGCCACTTGGCGTGCATTTACTTTAAGTAAACGTCCTCGCGTTCCTTGGAGGCATGGTCGGCAACTTAATCTTATAAAATGGACGCCCCTCCCTCCCTTTCTCCAGCCAGAAAGAGGCCACAGAGAATAAATGTTATATTGCTGAAACTTAACACACGAGTTGGAATGAATAGGGAAGAATAGGTACATAAACTTAAAAGTGGGGTTATTTACAACAATTAAACTCATCATGCAGGTTATGAGGGACTGAGGAGAGTGCGGACGGAGCCCAACTTGTGGTTTTAACTGATAAGTGATACAAATGTTTAGAATTGCTGAGGAAGTATCATAGGCGGGATTTGAGGGGACAAAGGAGCACTTGCCGACACTTTTATTCCCGAATTTGTATCTTCTGTATGATAGGTTTTTGACTTTTGATTTTGCCCTCCCCACTTTCGGTAGGCAGATCCCGCCCATGATGGGAAGTATAATGATAAAAAAAAGTGTGGTATTCTTCCCTTTTGTGAGCTTCACGGCAATATCTAACAAGGTCAGTGGAACAGTGATTTAATCATTCTAAATATATTCAGAAATCCTCAGACACAAAAGTGGCAACTTACAGCAGTTGAAGTACATATTTCTTCCGGCTAGTGGCGCACGTCTAAGCTACACATGCTTATGAACACTGTTGTTCTTGGCCACATCATATTATGGCCCAACAATTACTATACTGTACTATATGTGGAACGGGAAATGTTGTGAAGCCTGAATAACTGAAAACGTTGCCACAATCTTCGCACATCGTGCACATGTCACAGATCCTGGTGAAAATCTGCAAAACAGCAACTATGTACAGCGAAATCTGTTCCCCTCACACCCTTCTATGATTTAACTGCCTCGCTACATATACCCTAACATTTTTCTCCTTTGCTTTTTGACACATTTTGACAATCGCTGTCACTGGGGCCCCAATTGAACCTCACAAAGGTTGTATTTGTACATCCTTGACCTCACCAACCTGTTCTGCTATCGCTCCATATACGACGCCTCATTGTGTTACACGCCTTTATCAGTAACGGCCAGGATTTTGATACAGGAGGTGGATATGGTAGGGGGTGGGGAGGGGGAGGGGGGAGAGGAGCAGATTTGTCCAATAGGGGCCAGACATATATGGGACATAGTATGTGACCTTACAAAATTTTATCGGGGGGACAGTGATTTCGTGGGGAAAATGCCCCCTTGAACCCACCCATAGCGCCGCCATTGGCCTTATTGTTTGTATTCCTGCAATAAATACGTGATTTATTTGTATGCAGGGGAAGGTAAGTGGAACTGAGACAAGGCCCAATTTGCCCGCCGAAGATAATGATTGCTGAATAAAGTATCTTAACCCATAGTATGATCTGAATGGTGGTTCTTAAATCTTATTCTTCAATCAAATGAAAGAACAATACATATTCGGTCATTTCCAATCATTTCTAGGGCAATCTACAAAATGGCATGCACTCAAGGCCACCCAGTCTGTTGACGGTCTGTTTCAATATTACCAATGTCTTTGTGATTTTCTAAAATTAGATTTTTTGGGGTCTCATTACCAGTTATTGTTCAGATTTTGTACACGTCAGCGCAGTATTTACGTACGTCAGGTTAGAATAAAATAAGAAAATGACATCAGAAAATGACGTCATCAGTGGCACTGTCACAAAAAGAGATCGAGAAGTCTTTCTTTAAAGACGAAAAATTTACAGCTGAAGTTACCATTTTATAAATAAATGCGAAAGAGATATACGATTAGTTTTATAACTTCTATTTTAAATTTCCAAAAGACTAAAAGGATTTACTATTTCCGCGTCGCATTGTCAACGTGAGTTCACCGTTTACCAGTTTCACGATTACAATTTCAGCAATTCATTTTTGAAATTTTACTTTCGATTATAGCAACGCTAGAGGTTTATACTCGAAATTCCAACCGTAGGGCAACTTAGTGTTTGCTTCGTAGGAAAAACTCTTCCCTGAATGAGCAAAAAAGTGAAAATTTGTTGTTATTCTGAAAGTCTTGTTAAGCCAAGTTTAAGTCGGCCTAGCCTAACGTTAGGTCTAGGCCTAAGTCGTTAGGTGTTAGGCCTAAGTAACGTTACTGTTTGATTTTGAGGGCCAGTACCATGATTTAGGCCTGAAATGTGGAAATTCTCTGTAAGTTAGAACTCAAAAGACCCGTTAGTTCTGTATAGGCCTAGGGGCCTATACTTTGTATTCTGTATCAAATTAATTGATAGGGGGTCATTCCACTCCAGTTTTAGTCCGATCCCCTATGGACGACATTTTCCGAGGGGTAAGATTTTTGCCTCACCCTATGGACGACAATTTTCGAGGGTAAAGAATTTCTACAATTTTTTTTTCCGAGGGGTAAGATTTTGCTTTACACATTTTCCAAGGGGTAAGAATTTTTGCTTGATAGGCCTAGCCTACAGTGTACCTATGCACAACCTTTTCCGAGGGGTAAGATTTGCTTACACTTATTTCCGAGGGATAAGAATTTTAGCCATATCTATGGACAAATTTTTCCGAGGGGTACGATTTTTGCTTCAAGATACGGACGACATTTCCGAGAGGTGATAAAATGGGCAATGTTGTCCATAGGGGGGGAATTGGACTAAAACTGAAATGACCCAGGCCATATCTTTCTAATGAATGACTAACGTTACTTACTAATGTAAGGCTTATCAATGACAATATCTTTTCATAAACGTCAAGGTAGTTTACCCCAGATTCCAGATTTGTTCATGAAAAAACTTGGATATTACTTTGTGGTATAAAAGAACTGTCTATATTTTTATTTTTAAGACACTTGGAAGTTAGAACAGAAGTCTTAAAAAAGTTTCATAAAACAAAAGAGTCATATTTTCCCTTTTCTTGGGAAATTCAAGATATTATTGCAGTGTAGGCCTGTGTAATTCATACAAGACCTGAATGAATTACAAACAAAAATAGGCCTACATGTATACAAAATTTGAGGCTCTTTTCTATGCAGCCTAATCAGTAACACTATTACGGTACCCTGATGGTTAACATTTCAAGTGTGGCCTGTATATTTTGATCAAAACAACTTGCATCTCAATAATACTACTAGGCAGATAAACATCTGACTGCATCTTTGATAATGGAACAAGCTTATTATTCTGTAATCAGTTCATGCTTCTGCTAAGTTCTGGGATTTTCTTCTCACTGTATCTTTTCAATCATTTCAGCTTCTGTTAAACATTCCAATTACTTTGTTTATTATTTTTGAAGTTGTTAACAAATTGTATTCTTTAGCCTATATCTAGTACATGTACAGTAGGGATGCACTGGATCCAAATCTGTGGATCTGGCCGGAACTAGATTTGGTCAGAACTTATATGAAATCCGGCCAGACTGGATTTTTTCATTACAAAAAAGATGTCAATAACAAAATGAATTATGCATGAGGGAGAATATCTTAGGTGAAGTATACAATTTGGTAGAATATGTAAAGATGTTGTAAGAGCTTGAATAATCTCTTTAAATGTTATTTGATAAAAAATAATTGCAACATAAATGTTTTGAATGATTGCTTGATACACGTAAATCTGTTTGTTGGAAAAATAGTGCAGTCTTCCTTTGAAGCTGGCGCTAAAACTCAGTCACATTAAAAAAAAAAAAAACAAGACCAGATTTTTGGGCAGATCTGGCTGGAACCGGAACCAGATTTTTCCACAATCTGGCCAGACTATCTGGTGTATCCCTAAATTGTATAGTACTGTAAATGCCATATCTTTGTTATTTTTATTGTGTATTTATGAAAGTCACACATTGTTTGTGTCACTTTTTAATGTATACTATACCCATTAAGAAATCAGACAAAAATATTTATGGGTATCACTTTGTTGTGAGTTTTAGATTTTATAGATTTTGCAGGTGTACAGTGTATTTGTTTTAATGGTCAGTCCTTATCGTTGTTTTTGTTTTGCAGGTGCAATAATCAAACCAGAAGCTGTATTTCTTAGTTTTACCACCATAGTCAAGAAGTTATTTTCTTAAGGAATCATTTTTATATTAAAGACACATCAAATAAACTGAAAGTAAAGCCAACCTTAAAGAGGATTCAGTTCAGGAGGTTTCAGATTTATTCATCAAAAAGAAGCTACCAACAACAACATGATGTATATCAGAAGTTTCTTGCTGGTGATCTGTGCTTTAAGCTTTACAGAGGCCCTCTTTGGTAAGTTGTCTATCTTGATCTAGATATTAAAAGAAATATTGTTTGATTTTTGGTTTGCATTTGCAAAGCATAATGCAAACCTATGTAATGGCAAATTCATCCTCCGCCATCTGGCAGTTCCACAGTTTTTCCTCAGAAATGTTAAAGTTTTTTGAGAATTCCTCAGAAAATGTTAAAGTTTCTTCAGATTTCCTCAGAAAAAGTTAAAGATTCTTCAGATATCCTTATGGAAGATTTTCCGAGACACTTAAGACAGGATTGAAGACTATTTTCCTTAAAAAGTCTACAAAACATTGATATTTTCTTAGAAGATAACTGTAAAATGATATAATTTTCCAATATTCTTTAGAGATCCTCAAGCATCTCTCTTGTAGCACTGGAGATTTAAAATCCTTAAAATTCTTTAAAATATTTGGGCACCAACAGTTGTATCAGGCATGATTATTAAACTCCACATTTATTATAGTGGTCATTTGAATAAAGTTGCTACAATTTATGAAATAACCAGACTTTTTTATTTATGTAGTATGCTCAGTCAGAGAGTGTGACAGGATGTGACTGCATATGGACGTAGGGAGGGATGCCATGTGGGACAAGGATGGGGGCCATGGAGGACATAGGATAGAATATATACCATGTGGTATACACTAAGGGCTACATCAGGCATAATTATTTGACTTTTTTTCTTATTCAACAACTCATTTGCATATAAGTTATTATATGAACTGACGCTTTTATACATAGTATGCTCAATCAGGGACTGTGATGAGACTTCTTATGGAGCCAATGGGATGGCATGTGGGACATGGGGTGGGATGCCATGTGGGACATGGGGTGGGATCCCATGTGGGACATGGGGTGGGATGCCATGTGAAACAGGGTGGAATGCCATGTGAAACAGGGTGGAATGCCATGTAGTATATGTGGTGGAATGCCATGCGGGACATAGGGTGGAATGCCATGGGATGGAATGTCATGTGGGACATGGGGTCCTGTCATTTGCATATAAGTTATGATATGAAGTGACACTTTCATACATAGTATGCTCAATCAGGGACTGTGATAGCTAGGATGAGACTTCTTATGGAGTCTATGGGATGTCATGTGGGACATGGGGTGGGATGTTATGTGGGACATGGGGTGGGATGCCATGTGGAACATGGGGTGGGATGCCATGTGAACCAGGGTGGAATGCCATGTGGGACATGGTGAGATGCCACGAGTAATACAGAGTGTGACATAGGTGGAAATGCCATGTATAACATAGGGTAGGATGCCATGTGTGACATAGGTTGAAATGCCATGTATAACATAGGGTAGGATGCCATGTGTGACATAGGGTAGGATGCCATGTGTGACATAGGGTAGGAAGCTATGTGGGACATACTGTAGGGTAGGAGGCCATGGGGACATGGGATGTGATGCCTTGTGGGACATAAAATAGGATGTCATTGGGACATTGGGAGGGATACCATGTTAAACATATGGTGGGACATAAGGTGGGATGCCATGTGGAACATCAGGTGGGAAGCCACTGATGGAGGACACAGGGAGGGATGCCATGTGGGACATAGGGAGGGATGTCATTTGGTACATATGGTTGGATAAATGTGGGACATGTACTGTAGGATGGGATCCATGTGGGACATAGGGTGGGATGCCATGTGGGTCATAGGGTGGGATGCCATGTGGGACATATGGTGGAATGTCATGTGGGACATATGGTGGAATGCCATGGAGATACTGTATGGTGGAATACCATGTGCGAGATATGGTGTAATGCCATGTGGGACAAGGCATGGGATTAGATTTCATGTGGGAGGACATGGGGTGGGATGTCATTTGAGACATGGGATGTGGGACATAGGGTGGGATGCCATGTGGGTCATAGGATGGGATGCCATGTGGGACGTATGATGGAATGCCACGTGGGACAAGGAATGAGATGGGATGTGGAACATGGGGTGTGATGCCATGTAGGAGATATGGTGGAATTGCGTGTGGGACAAGGGATGGGATGTCATGTGGGCAATGGGGTGGGATGCCATGTGGGACATATGCTATGTGGGATATGGGATGCCATGTGGGACATGGGATACCATGTGGGACATGGGATGCCATGTGGGACATGGGATGCCATGTGGGACATGGGATGCCATGTGGGACATGGGATGCCATGTGGGACATGGGATGCCATGTGGGACATGGATGCCATGTGGGACATGGGATGCCATGTGGGACATGGGATGCCATGTGGGACATAAGATGCCATGTGGGACATGGGATGCCATGTGGGACATGGGATGCCATGTGGGACATGGGATGCCATGTGGGACATGGGGTGCCATGTGGGACATGGGATGCCATGTGGGACATGGGATGCCATGTGGGACATGGGATGCCATGTGGGACATGGGATTTCATGTGGTACATGGGATGCCATGTGGGACATGGGATGCCATGTGGGACATGGGATGCCATATGGGACATGGGATGCCATGTGGGACATGGGAGGCCATGTGGGACAAGACGGTATTGACCGTTCTAGTTTAAAGATAATTTAGGGAAAATCCTAACATACAGTAGCGGTAAATTGCTATGTAGAGTTTAAGTAATATACCTAAGTGTATTAAAGAGAGAGTTTTGTTTGACCATGTCATGTACCCTTTAACACAAAATTCTAACATTCATGTTACATTTGTTATGTTTTGTGATGTAGAATTGAGTATACAGCTTTATTTTGTTACATGAATCTGTTCTTCGATTCTCTGTTGTATTGTATTTCATGAAGAGGAGTTTCTTATTCTTACAATATAATTCTGGAGTATAGACCTACGCCCCCAGTTTAAAAAAAATGAAAATTAAAACAGAATTAATTCCCCATCTTCCCATTTACACATAAAAAAATGATCAAACTTTGATGAGCCATAACCCAAAAGCTAAGTAGAGTAATATGTTTTAATCATCTTATTAATTTGAAATCTCTATTTATACTGTCAACATCCAACCATAAACAGATACATTTTATTATTATCTTGAATGGATCTTTTGCAGGGAACAAAGAAAAAGTGCGTTTGGAAGACGTTCAAGCTTTGACACTGTACAGTAATAGAATGACCAATGGGAGAAGATCAAGTCCAGTTCCACAGGTTTGTATTTTTAAATTCTCTTTATGTATTATTATAAAGTAGCTACTGTCCCCTTCCATTTTAAAATAATCACTGCTTTGTATTTTAACCATTCCTACTCTTTTTTTTCTGTATTTACCTTTTTGTGTATTTTTGTAATGATCCCTTACCAACCAAGTTAGTGAAGAGGGGATATAGAATCTTTACTGTTCATCTGTCCATTTGTCCATAAATATGTCCGTTTGTCATTTGTCCATCCGTTCGTCCATGCACATCTATTGTCTCCGTCTGGCCTCATGTATTGTTCAGCTACAGGGGAACAAAAGATTGCTGCTCTAGGAAAGGAATTCCAATTATTTTTATTAAAATAAATTTATATAAAGGAGAATTGCTTTAAAAGAGCTTCAGACAAATGCATTCTAGACTTGATTAGCAATTAAAGGATTTGTTCTGGCATCAAAAAAGCAGAATAATAGAGTTGATGACTCAATAAAATTTATAATGAAGTGTCTTGGGAATGAATAGCAAAAAAACTAATAAGTTTTGCTTGAATAGAGTGGAAACATTTTAGATTTATGATAATCTGCAAATTAATCTGTACTGAAATTTCATTTGGATTTGGTTGATAGACCAGTCCCATCTGGTTTATAAGGAGAAAAAAAGTTAAGCATGTTTCTATTGGGAGTGTCAGATTTAAGTTAAGGCTGAGGGGGGGGGGGGAGGGGGACTGTGGTGCAATGGAGTAAGTAAAGGTTATAGTGAAAGTTAAAATGATGAGTTGGTTAAGAGTTTATTTGGTAACTGGTGGGTTGGGGTAGAAGGTAAATGGATGATGGTAGGTGAATGGGGATGGTAGGTAAATGGCGGATGGTAGGTAAATGGGGATGGTAGGTGAATGGGGATTGTAGGTGAATGGGGATGGTAGGTGAATGGGGATGATAGGTGAATGAGGGGGATGGTGGATGGGAGATGAAGGGGGATTGTAGGTGAATGGGGCATGCTATGTTGATAGAAGTAAGGGGATGGGAGTTAGAGGAAAGAATGTTGGGTGGAAGATTGTAGAATGATTGGTAGATGTAGGAATTGGGATGAAGGTGGGATGGATGGGGGTAGAATGGGATGAAATGTGGGACAGGGTGGGATGTGGGACAGAGTGGCTTGGCATGTGAAACAGTGGTGACCGCTGGAATGGCATGTGGGACAGAGTGTAATTACATGTTAGGCAGGATGGCATGTCGTCTAGATTTCAGGTGGGATGACATATGGGACAGGGTGGGATACCATGTGGGATAGGATGGAATGGCCTGTAGGACAGGGTGAGATGGCATGTGGTACATGGGTCGTTTTATCACAAGGGCACAGTGCTCACAACTACACGGTAGTGAACACTGCTAATTAATTTCAACTAATTAATTTTAACTATTAATTTTTTTACTTCTAATTGAAAGGTGTCTACACCCCGTGATGATCAAATACCAAAATAGGCCAATTACCCCCCTTTTCATACTTATCTGCCCCCTCCTGCTTTCAAGCGGATTTAAGCCCCATTGACTTAAAGTGTGTACATCTGTGCTGTTGTGAGCACAGCCAATTAGGGGTAATTAATTATCTACCAAGTATTGAATTTCATACATCAATCAAAAGGTTTTTGGGCCCCTTGCCTGTGGAAAAGAAAAATCAGTGAAATTCCTTACATTTCTGGGTGTAAATAGCCCAGCTTTCTGCACCATGGGTAAATGGCACCAGCCCAGCTTGCTCACCACAGTGCCCACAACGACACGGTGCTCACAACACCACGGTGCTCACAACGACACGGTGCTCACAACGACATGGTGCTCACAACGACACGGTGACACAGTGCTCACAATGACATGGTGACACTGGTGCTCACAATGACACAGTGCTCACATCGACGGTGCTCCGATGCTCACAATGACACTTTACGGTCTATGCCATTGTGAACTCGTCTAATTGATTTGATTTTAACTATTGATTTTTTTACTTGAATCAAAAGGCCTCTGCCCCCCCTGATGAGCAAATACCAAACTGACCAATTTCCCCCTTTTTTATATTTATCCAATGGGTCAATTACATACAGTACATAAGTGATTGGAAAGGAAGATTACATGGCTAGTGGTTTGATAAGTAAATATAAAACGAACAAAATTTTTCAAAACAAAACTGCACAATCTAAACAATTTTGACCAAGACAGTTGACAAAAAAGTATTTTACAAAACAAAAGGACTCAGCAGAGAATGTTGAGGACTGAAGATAAAAGGGATTATAAAGAAATGAAGGTACAGTTGTTGTGTTTGTGGAAATATTAGCCCAGAAAGAAGACACAAAGAGACATTATCAAGCGGATTCGAGCCTGTTATTACAGGTACATGTAATGACTATGCATTGCATTTCAAACATTTTCATTTCTCAATCGTACTATTAATTTATTATTATTATTGCACTTATTTATATAGCGCCTCTCCCATGGATTGAGGCGCTTTACAATAAAATTGATAATACATAGACAAACTCTTAATATACAATATCAAAAAGTAAAAGAATTGCAGGACAAAATACAAGCATAAAAGAATTGGTAAAATCCCAAAACAAGATGATAAAACAAGAAAATAAATATTATTGACAGCATAAAACTTATTCAGTAGGAAAAAGATGAGTCTTAAGGGCCTTCTTAAAAGTATAAACAGTTTGAGCCTGATGGATTGCAATTGGTAGATTATTCCACAAACGTGGACCCAGGACAGAAAAGGTGCAGTCCCCACTGGAACGATTAGTTCTTGGCACCACAAGGCGAGTGACATTCTTGTTGGATCTTAGACCGAAGCGTCCAGGCTCATACATACATATATATATATATATGCAACAAATCTCGAAGGTATGAAGGTGCATTTATTTTGATGCAGTTGTACACATGTAGTAAGATCCTGAAATTGATTCTGTGTTGGATGGGCAACCAATGAAGAACACGCAACAGGGGGGAAGTGCTTGCACGTCTATCAACACAAAAAATCATGCTCGCTGCACGATTTTGAAGTCTTTGCAAGCGTTGAAGGTTTTCACGTAATATGCCACCAAGCAGGGATTTGCCATAATCCAGCCGAGAAAGGACGAGAGATCGCACTGCATGAGCACAAGTATTTTGATCAATGTAGCCCACGATACAAATCCGCTCGCTGCTACTAACATGCTTTCCACCCTCTTGTCACAACTGCCATCCCACCCTGTGTTATGCATGATGTCCCATCTTATAACCCTCCCTACAGGAAATCATACATGAAATCCATTACCATTCCATCACACATAACCATTAATAACCAGTTCATGTTTGATAAAAAAATGAAAAACCGGAAGTACCGAAAAAATCAAATCACTGTTGAAAAAAACAAAAAATTCAAAAAGATTGTAAAAATTGGTTTAATTTCAATAAAAAGAATTCAAAGTTCATGCTTTGTGTAAAGATGTATTTTGAAGTATCTTTTGATTATTTGTGAAAATATGTGATATTTATGCAGATTAAAAAACTGAGAAAAAAGAGAAACTAAAACCTATTTCGAGAGGTAGGTCACAATGGTCCACAGGGAATGCAAGAAACGTACCTCAGGAAATGTTGACATTTTCTGAGAAAAAATCAATAAACTTAAGTATTAAACAGCTAGATGAATTTTAGCCCAAATTCTATCTCAGTTTCTCTTTTTCCTCAGTTTTTTATTCTGCATTAATATCATACATTTTCACAAATATATCAAAAGATACTTCAAAATACATTCTTATACAAAACATTAACTTTTAATTCTTTTCATTAAAAAATTTTTTTTTTACCATTTTTTAATTTTTTTTTTTTACAGTGATTTGGTTTTTTCGGTACTTCCGGTTTTTCATTTTTTATATCAAACATGAATTGGTTATTATTGGTTATGTGTGATGGAATGGTATCTGGATTTCATGTATGACTTCCTGTAGGGAGAGATGTAAGATGGGACATCATGCAGAACTGAGGGTGGGATGGCAGTTGTGACATAGGGTAAAAAGCATGTTATTAGCGGCAAGGGGATTTGTATCATTTGCGATGTCTGTCTGGTTGCTAAAGTTCTTAAGTAATTTTTGTTTATAGCATCTCAGAATTCTATTTTTTTTCTTCTAAAGATAGGTCACAAGGGTCCCCAGGGAATGCAAAATGCAAGAAACGTACCTCAGGAAATGTTGACATTTTCAGAGAAGAAATCAATAAACTTCAGTAACAGCCAGATGAATTATAGCCAAAATTCCATCTCAGTTTCTGACTAGAATTTCCTAGTGTAAGTCTTAACCTGGATCCCTGTTTTAAAGGTGTTCCCACTATTCAAATGTGGGAGCCCTTCCCACCCCTTTTTTTTTTTTTTAATAGGTCAAATTTTCCAAAATAAAGCCTGAAAGGGGACATTTCTCAATACTTGAAATTCAACACTGAAAAAGATTCCACTGCCCCTGACTTAAGTCACGTTAGGAATTATTTTTTCATACACACAATTAACTGTATTTTAAAGAGAAAGCAGTATACAGTACATGTATGAAATCAATGTTGCAAAAGCTAGCTAATCCAGTCTGTTCTGGATCTTATTGCAGTATAAAAGAAGAAGAATTCTCACAGTTTACAGAGGAGATGGACAGGGTGGGTTGCAAATTGGCAGGGTGGGTTGCAAATTGGCAAGGTGGATTGTAAATTGGCAAGGTGGGTTGTCAATTGGCAAGGTGAGTTGCAAATTGGCAAGGTGGGTTGCAAATTGGCAAGGTGGGTTACAAAAAGGCAGGGTGTGTTGCAAAGTGGCAAGGTGGCTTGCAAAGTGGCAAGGTGGGTTGCAAATTGACAAGGTGGGTTGCAAATTGGCAAGGTGTGTTGCAAAGTGGCAAGGTGGGTTGCAAAGTGGCAAGGTGGGTTGCAAATTGGCATGGTGGGTTGCAAATTGGCAAGGTGCATTGCAAATTGGCAAGGTGGGTTGTAAATTGGCAAGGTGGGTTGTAAATTGGCAAGTTGGGTTGCAAAGTGGCAAGGTGGGTTGCAAATTGGCATGGTGGGTTGCAAATTGGCAAGGTGCATTGCAAATTGGCAAGGTGGGTTGCAAATTGGCAAGGTGGGTTGCAAATTGGCAAGGTGGGTTGCAAATTGGCAAGGTGGGTTGCAAATTGGCAAGGTGGGTTGCAAATTGGCAAGGTGGGTTGCAAAATGGCAGGGTGTGTTGCAAAGTGGCAAGATGGGTTGCAAATTGGCATGGTGGGTTGCAAATTGGCAAGGTGCGTTGCAAATTGGCAAGGTGCGTTGCAAATTGGCAAGGTGCGTTTCAAATTGGCATGGTGGGTTGCAAATTGGCAGGGTGGGTTGCAAATTGGCAGTGTGGGTTGCAAATTGGCAAGGTGGGTTGCAAATTGGCAGGGTGGGTTGCAAAGTAGTAGCTGGGTTACAAATTGCAAGGTTGGTTTAAAAGGGGAAGGGTGGGCTGCAAAGGGAAATGATGGAAGAAAGATGGGCATTGACAGGGGTCCAAATTCCCACTGTTCCGAAAACAGTGCTTTTTAAACAGGAACAGTGAATTTTCAAATATCATTGTTTTGTGGAACAGTGTAACAGTGATTTTTTCTTCTTCTCAAACATATAGCATCAATATCCTGCAATATTGTTTTCTGCTCATATAACGTGTTCTTAGAGTAAAATCCCTGGTGAGAAATATTTTTAAGAATGAAAAATCTTTCTTTTCCGCAATTGCCGGTACAATCGATTATAGATAGGCCGCTGAAAGTATGTCAGTACACGTTCTACGTGGAAAGCATTTCAGCACGAACTACCTGGGAACACTTTCCTTCTCAGACTTACCACGGAGTTGTCGAAATAACAGCTACCAGGACCCTGGGCTAAGCTTACCTGGAAATTTATCTACTATCAGTATTGTACATGGGGATACATCTGTCAAGGGATATTATGTTTCCCATGACGTAATAATTATGGCATTATACACTTGTTGCATATCTGTTTTGTTTCATATTTAGGATAATTATATTAGCTGGTGTGTCCATGTTCATGATTTTAAAAACGTTGAGTGGGCGGGGCTTAATATGAATTTGCTGAATAGAGCTTGTAAACATGGTATCTCAAGAACGGTCAACTGGATTCATGTCATATTTGGTACACAGATAGCCCATGGTCTGTTGTTTGTGCTCAATTGTTTTGGTAGTGATATCATGCATATTAATAAGTGGGCGGGGCTTAAAAGTTAAAATATAAAAAAGTGATAAATAAGCAACTGTATGTTTGTTTTGTGTCATATTGGGCATGGTAATTTTGTTGGTTATTTTGAACATGCTTATCTTATCAGCAGATGTCATTGATACACATGGTGAGTGTGGCTTTATGTGTATGTACTAAGTTAACATCATACTGTATCTCATGAACAATATATCAGATTTATGCTATATCAGGGGTCATGGTCTGTACATATGTTCTAATGTTGTAGTAGTGATGTCTTGCATATTAATGAGTAGGCGGAGCTTTCACCAAATTCTTGAAATAGAATAAACATGCAATCGTTTTTGCATCTTGCTGTGATAATATTGTTAGTTATTGTGCAAATGCTAATGTTGTCAACATTTTTATTGATCTGCATGGTGGGTGTGGCTTATGAATAAATATGGAACTAACAATATTTCATGATAGGCCAATGCAATGACATGACACTTAATACAAATTTTGCATATCAATCAGCTTACGAAAAAAAAAAAAAAATTGTAATCACAAAACCTTTTGGTTCTGGTTAGTTCATCTACTTACTCTTGTGCATTTGTTAGCTGTGTCTAAATCCTGTGAGTTACAAAAATACACAGATTACTCAGATTTGTAGCATTGGGAGTCAATTACAAGAATTAAGCACACTTTTGATTTCATTTGTATCCTTAGAAAACGTTGATTTACTGTTATAATACCAACCCCCAAAAATGTTCACTAATAGAGACCTCAATTTATTTCAATAACACTGTAGTTACAATTCCAATTGCCACCAAAAGGTTAAATTACATTTACTATTTGATTGTTATAAATTACAAATGACCCCAACCCTAATTCAGTCTGTTATTTTGTCATCTACACCAAAGAGATTTTTTATCTAAGTTATGTCTTTTTTAACTTGACACCATTGGGGGCTTAGTATTGCTTAACATTTTTTAGTGTAGTATTGTAGTCAAATTTGAATGGCTATTTGTGGTAAGATACTGTATGTCACTGTCAGTTAGTAAATTTTGCTAAAAAAATTCTTAAAGACTTCAGATATAAATTTGCATATTTTGGAATAATTGTGATAATCATTCACAGACTCATTTATCCCTCAAATCTATGTGTTTTAGATTTAAATGTATCTTTTTAGCTGTCCATAGAAGTTTATTGTCAACCTGTTCTATTGTGAAACTGAATTAGCCATATTAATGCAAAGTCCAAAGTTTAACAGTATGCATTTGTCTCAACAGTGTTACATTATCAAGAGTAAAATAATTTTGAAACTACTGTATGCCAAAAGTAAAAGTTTGTAGGCAACCTACTAATTCAAAGAGTAGACAAGGTTTTTCTTTTGGGAAGTACAAAACTTAGCATACATGCATAATAAAATTTGCAACGTTTGGTTAGCCATAAATTAGAAACTAGATACCTTTATGCCATTTGTCCACTTAGGAAAATTGTTTCACTCCAAAGGCCTCGTGTGGTCAGTCATTTTAATTGTAAGTAATAGAGGTGAATAAAAACCACAGGCTAGTAGAAAGTATGTAAAGAAAGTATGGTATTAAAATATTTTATGCTTTGAAGCTCTGAATTATTTTTTTTTTCTGGTGGAAATAACTGATATCAGACAAGGTGCAATAGCACATCCTCATGTTCAAACTTTTCTTTACTTCAATGATATTTCTTTTAAATTCAGTGGCTTAAAATTACAGCCCTATAATCATAAGACTTGTAAACTAGAATCTAAGTAAACAGCTGTCATCAGTTGAATACTTGATAATATATTTTACAATAAAAATTAGAAATAATTCATTTTAACACAAATACTGTAAATGCAAAATTTGCAGACATACAGTATGAAATTTTGACTCTTGCAGGTAGTCAAATTCCTACACAAGTCATTTTCAAACAAATTTGATCAAGATTAGGCTGAAATGAAATATATTTGAATTTTCTGTTGCCAACTCACCATCAGTTAAAAATACCAACCACATAAACTTGATTATGATCCCCAAATAAAGAATCAAATACTACACGGGGGCCTAATCAATAGCCCCAGATAAAGTAAAAGAAAAGAAAATTCCCCAAATGAGATGTACAATCTTAAACAGTGAATTTTCTAAGGAAATTTCACTAGGCGACCACAATCACTTCTAGGGGCAACTGATGCGAGATGCAAAGGAACATGTAAAATTTGCACACCTTTAAATTAAAGGAGATATTAAGTTGGACATAGATGGCATAAACTTTATTTCATTTGATGTTGTTTGTTTTCAAAACTTGTATTCTATGACTGTATCGGAGCAGCCATTTTGTTAAATTAAGGTGAAAATCTTGGTCGCCCAGTGCATCAGAATTTTGTTCACTAAGCGACCAAAATTTCTCACTGGGTGACTAAATAGTTGCCCAGTTACTATGCTAAAAAATTCACTGATCTTAAATGTAAATATTTCCGATATATGTTAAAATGTTCTGGTATACTGTAGATCTCGACCTTTTCAAACCGAGATTAGCCAAACGTTATTTCCTTCATACTTTGACCAATCATCTGCCGGGGAACTTTTTCCTTTTTACTCAACCAATCAGGTGCAGTTTTGCAGGAAAAATTTGTAAGAAACAATGCGTGCTTGTATTACCTTCATGTATAACGCACATATAATAAGTGCATCTGAAAGCATTTTTTTATACGATTGGTCCCATACCCTATGTGAATTTTGCAGATGGCTAAGATTTCCCTAATATTTGATTGGACGAAAAGATTCCCCAAGTATACCATTGGTCCATAAAGGACTTGTAAATTTCGGCTATGTGACATTAATTCAATTGGTTTTCTGAAAATTTCTAGTTCTGATATGAAAAAGTCTATAGAGTGAAACAACTGAAGCAATTTTGTACTCATTTATCTCTCATTAAGTGCATAACTTGCTGGCAAGTTTGCAAAAAAAAAAAAAAACTTACCTACTGAACTATTTTAAGAAAATCAAAACATAATAGTTTATTTTGACCAAAGGAAGTTAGTTTCTGTCAGTTTCCTCTTTCTTTAAAGATGAAAATACATGATTTTATCCAAATCCATCACTTGTAACAAACAGTAAAATTCCATAATTATTGATGTCCTGTATCATTCCTTATTCAAATAGATAATTACATTGAAAGGCATCTTATCTATATCAGCAGTCACTGCATTCATATTTGATATAAACACTAAGGACATGTTCTCACTTATCTCCAGATCATGATCCAGGACCGTAATTCCGGGGGGCAGGGGGGGACATGTCCCCCCACTTTTCCGTATAATTAAAAACAAATCAGTACATTTTGGGGAAAATTTGTCCCCAACCCGCACAATTTTTGGATAAGAGGCCATGTCCCTACCCCTTTCTGGATGAGATTTACGGCTATGTCGTGATCCCCCGACAATTAACCAGCTTTGTAAAAAAACAATATCATGCATTCCTACTTGAGTGCGAGACTCACGATCTGCCCCACTGCAGGTGATCTGATCGCAGGGCATTTGCAATGCAAGTGAAAAGGGGGTCATGCATTGAAAACCTGTAAAATGTAACTGAGCAGTCTAACTTTTTGCATGAAATACGCAAAATATAAGAGCTAGGATATTGCATAACTAAATTAATCAAAGTCGCAGATCTGCGTTCACACATGTATTTCTTTCGAGATTCTCATAGGCGGATCTGATTGCCTGCTCTGGATCATGATCCTACCCTCTAGTAGGATCAACAAGATCAAGTGACTGCAATTGAGGTGGTCGGTTCGCATAACCGTGTACGGGCTCAGTACGGTTTTGCCAAGTTGAAGGGGAAACTTTATCATTACAGTCAATAGAATATTTGTTATGAATACTTGTGTCGCCTTAGCCATTCAGCGAAAATTATTGGTACTCATATATGTTGGAAACTACTGTCTAATACACAACAGTTGTTAAGAAAAATAATCTCTGTCGAGTTTTTTTAGCAAAATGACAAAAAACATGTTTTTCTCCCGTTGGCTGCACTGATAACTGACTGTTTGTTTTCCCCTTTGACTGAAGTTCGAGATCGTCAAAAAAGCATTGTTATGTCGCCGTGCACCACAACATTCCCGGATGTCCGACCCTCCTCAATCAGCTCCGGCGGATCTGATGATTGCTTCCTTTGGATCTGATCACGAGCCCACACTCGAGTGAGAACACGCTCAAACAGCTGTCATAGAAATTGAATGAGACTCACTCCAACCCATCACTTTTATGGGGGAACCACAGGTTTCATTTTTTGGCAAAATGAGATATTGTACTAATCCATTGATTTTACTCTGTAAATTATGGAGGTTGGTCACGTAACTTTCAGTAGTGACCTAATTTTTGTGTTCACTTCAAAAGAAATCCTTTTACAAAATGATTTTTTTTTCCCTGCACTTGATTTAAAATGGAAATTTGGAACTCTCTGAAATATAAGGATATTTCTCTGAGGGAATTCACATGAATACTTGAATGAAGGGCACTTCTTGACTTACTCTTATAGAATACAATCAGAAAACAAGTGGCCATCTTGAAAATGGGGTACATATTCAAGATATGTCAGAAAACTTTTCTGGAGGACTCTTGTTTAAAGTTAGATATATTCTCAAGTGTGTTTCTGCAAAACCTTTTTTTTTTTTTGTATTTTTGCAAATGTCACCTGTAGATTGTTTCATTCAGATCTATGTATGGTCAGTATGTCTATAAAAAGTAAATATTTTTGCAAGTTATAACTACAATGTAATATATTCAATTGTGTAAAAATTTGTAAAAGTTATGTATTTTAAAGCATTGGTAGAATTTGCTCAGCGAAAGTGAGCAAAATAAAGTTTGCCTGTTGAATGTGTAGAGGTGCAGAGCTCAGTGGTTAATGATGGCCTTTATTTGTGTTGCATTGTGTCATTGATCAAGGCACTACTTGCTCAAAGACAATCAGCTGTAAAATGAGTACCAGCATTGCTAAGGAGTTAACCTGCGATGGACTGGCGTCCCATCCAAGGGGAGATATTCATCTGCTTGCACCATGGAAACCAGGGATAAGCACCAGCCCTTATGGGCCTTGTGGCTCTGAGGATTAATCTTTTAACTTCTACCGAATGTGGGGGCAGAAACAAATCACAAGATATATAAAAAATCACTAAATAGAAGACATAAATATTGGAAAAAATGGGGAAAAATCCCCTCTTGCACAACCCTGAATCCTACCTTTGGCAATTGGCCTAAGTGTTGTCTTTTGAACAATATTATTGTTTACTTCCTTAGCTGGACCTTTTTCGAGTGAGAGACTTTCTCTTGACTAGCTCTTAATTGTTTCTTTAATAAAGTTACATTTCTCTTTTTCAGAATTTCTTTAATAAAGTTGCATTTCTCTTTTTAGAATATCTTTTATAAGATTACATTTCTCTTTTTTAGAATTTCTTTAATAAAAGTTACATTTCTCTTTTTCAGAAATTCTTTTAGAAATTTGCATTTCCCTTTTTCAGAATTTCTTTGATAAAGTTACATTTCTTTTTCAGAATTTCTTTTATAAATTTGCATTTCTCTTTTTCAGAATTTCTTTAATAGAAATACATTTCTCTTTCTCAGAATTTCTTTTATAAAGTTACATTTCTCTTTTTCAGAATTTCTTTAATAAAGTTACATTTCTCTTTGTCAGAATTTCTTTAATAAAGTTACATTTCTCTTTTTCAGAATTTCTTTAATAAAGTATGTTTCTCTTTTTCAGAATTTCTTTAATAAAGTTACATTTCTCTTTTTCAGAATTTCTTTAATAAAATTACGTTTTTCTTTGTCAGAATTTCTTTAATAAAGTTACATTTCTCTTTTTCAGAATTTCTTTAATAAAAATACATTTCTCTTTCTCAGAATTTCTTTTATAAATTACATTTCTCTTTTTCAGAATTTCTTTAATAAAGTTACATTTCTCTTTTTCAGAATTTCTTTAATAAAGTTCGTTTTTCTTTGTCAGAATTTCTTTAATAAAGTTACATTTCTCTTTTTCAGAATTTCTTTAATAAAGTATGTTTCTCTTTTTCAGAATTTCTTTAATAAAGTTACATTTCTCTTTTCAGAATTTCTTTAATAAAGTTACGTTTTTTCTTTGTCAGAATTTCTTTAATAAAGTTACATTTCTCTTTTTCAGAATTTCTTTAATAAAAATACATTTCTCTTTCTCAGAATTTCTTTTATAAATTACATTTCTCTTTTTCAGAATTTCTTTAATAAAGTTACATTTCTCTTTTTCAGAATTTCTTTAATAAAGTTACGTTTTTCTTTGTCAGAATTTCTTAAATAAAGTTAAATTTCTCTTTGTCAGAATTTCTTTAATAAAGTTACGTTTTTTCTTTGTCAGAATTTCTTTAATTAAGTTACATTTCTCTTTTTCAAAATTTCTTTAATAAAGTTACATTTCTCTTTATCAGAATGACTTTCATTGAATCATGTAATCCTAAGAACGAGCACCTATTAAACTTATTAGTAAGCATTTTGTGAAAAAAGTTGTGAATTTTGCTTGTTTTAATATTTTAAACTGGGATTCCTATTTATTGCCCCAAACATTTAAAGCCTATACTGTCAAGTTTTGACACATGATGTTCATGCTGTCTGAAAAATGCATTCCTCATTGCTGAGGGAGCCTGAATTATTAACTATTGTTCAATAAGTTGGCCAATGCAGGGCAGTTTCAGGGAATGAGAATATTTTCTGTTTTTTTTAATTCCATTAACATTGAAAATTAGAAGTTTTGTGAATCATATGACAGATAAATATTTTTTCAGTAAATAATCCATAGTTTTTCCAATTTTTTCTGTATATCTTGGGAGAAAATATACGGGATAAACTTTTTATAATGAAGAAGCATATCAGGGTCAACAAACTCTGTAATTATAAGAAGATGAACAGAAACTGGGTGATATTTGCATATTTTATAAGATCAAAGTACAGTAGTACAGTCAATTTGTTTTCAAGAGGTGCAGTGGCTCAGTGGTTAAAAGGAGCCATGCTTGTATTCGAAAGGTAGCAGATTCGATTCCCATCGTGAGCGCTGCATTGTGTCCTTGAGCAAGACACCTTATCATCCCCTCGCCAACGAAGTTGGTGAAGAGGGAAGATAACATCTTGACCATCTGTTTGTCTTGTCCATCTGTTTACCCATCAGTCCACCCGTCCGGTTTATCCGTCCGTCTGTCTGTCCATCAAAGTTTGTCCATCTTAGCTGGGTGTAAGACAAAATTTAAATGTATTTTAAAATATTTTTTTTAAACTTTTCCGACTTGATTTTTTAATGAAGTGTAGTTTCTGTGGAAAAACTGTTTCGATATCATAGCCTTCTGAACCAGTTTCACTGTATGCCGCAATGCTAGACCTATTACAGTAGTACTATTATATGTTAGTGTGTGTTGATTACACTGGCTTTCACTGAGTGTAGGCTCAAAGTTGTAGCCGATCAACCCAATTGTTTGAATATCGGCTGGATGCACAGCTTTGTTTTTCCATGAATAATGACAGCAGTGATTATCATTTGTTTGTTTTCATTGTTTTACAGGTTTGGCTTTGGAAAAAAAAATGTAAGACTGATATCATTGAAAAGGAAATTTCACAAACAATCTAAATATTTAAAAAAATCCTCCATTCTCATTATTCACAAAAATAATACAAGCTCAAAAAAATTGAGAAATTTTGAAATAATTTTGCCTAAAATTTGCCAATTTATATATTCAAATTGATATTTTCTTTATTTTGACTTTTTCATTGAAAAGTTTATTGTCTTAGCATTCATATAAACCAAAATTTGTGGTGATAGAAAAGGAAAGGAAAGTTGTGAAAAATAATTTTGAAAAAAAGTTCTGAAAATTGCAGTCATGTTTTAGACTTTCTGGATTCTAGGAGTTAAGGGTGGTGGTGGTTGGGTGTGTGTGTGGGGTATGTGGTGTTGTGGGGGTATGCAATGGAGTGAGTGGAGGTTATAGTGAAGGTTGGAATGAAGAGTTGGTTAAGAGTATATTTGGTAGATAAGTGGATGACAAAGGTTGGTTGGGGTAGTAGGTAAATGGATGATGGTAGATGGATGATGGTAGGTGAATGGGGATGGTAGGTGAATGGGCATGTTGGGGCATAGAGGATGATAGGTGAATGGGGGATGGTAGATAAACAGAGCATAGCAAGTGGAGGGTGTGGTAGGTGAATGGGGGATGGTAGATGAACAGAGCATAGCAGGTGAAGGAGATGGTGGGTGAATGGGGCATGTTGGGTTGATAGAAGTAAGGGGATGAGAGTTATGAGGAAAGAATGTTGGATGAAAGATGGTAGAATGATTGGCAGATATACATGTAGGAAGTGGGATGAAAAAGGGATGGCATTGGAGACAGGATGGGATGAAATATGGGACAGTTTGGGAAGGCATGTGGGACAGGGTGACATGTGGGACAAGGTGACATGTGGGACAGGGTGTCTTGGAATGTGGACAGGATGTTATGGCATATATGACAGGGTGGAATAGCATATGGGACAGGGTGGCGTGTGAAACAATGTGGTGTCATGGCATTTATGACAGGCTGGGATGACATGTGGGATAAGGTGGGATGGCATGGAGGCAGGGTGGTTTGACTTGTGAGACAGGATGGCATGACTTGTGAGACAGGATGGCATGTAGTGGAATGTCATCTGGATTTCAGATGGAATGGCATTTGGGACAGGGTGGAATAACACAGGGTAGGATGGAATGGCCAGTGGGACATGTTGAGATGGCATGTGGTACAGGGTGGCAAGTCATATGGTGGGATGTCATCTTGATTGCAGGTGTGATGGCATATAGGTCATGGGGTGGAATGGTGTCTGGATTGCAGGTATGATTTCCTGTAGGGAGAGATGTAGGATGGATGTCATGTTGAACAGAGGGTGGGATGGCAATTGTGACATAGGGTGGAAAGCATGTTATTAGTGGTGAGGAGATTTGTATTGTTTCCGATGTCTGGTTCTTGTTGCTTCAGTCCACTCAACTGTAAAATGGGTACCAGTGCTGCTGGGGAGTTAATCTGTGATAAACTGGCATTCCATCCACGAGGAATCATATACTCTCATCTGCTTGCACCATTGAAACTGGAGATAAGCACTGGCGCCATGAGCCTGATGGCTCGGATGGATTTAGCTTTTAGTACAGTCAATACATACTGTACTTGTAGTGATAGAAAATAAAGGAAGGTTGAAAAAATAAGACATATTCCAAAATGTTTCCCAAAATATTCTGAAAATGTTTGTCTTGGCATGTTAAAGAGTTAAGGCAATTATTACATGTACAGTACTTTCATATCATTTAAAAAGAGGTCAAAATAGTACATTGTCTTTATTTGATGTCTTTCTCTTACATACAGTACATAAAACATTGTCCTTTGCCTGTGGTGTTTATGTCTTTAGGCCTCTCAGTACATGCTGCATCTTTGCAGTGTTAGCTTACATTTTGCCAACCATCTTTATAACCTCTTTATGTTTATCATTCTCATATAAGCTGGGTTCAGCTAGGTCTTGCATATTCTTAACACTTAAGCCTCCTATGCTAACATCGTGTTGAGTGGTACACAAGCATCATTGAATAAAGAAGCAATACAAATGATCTGTTGTCCTCTGGGACTGCTTTGAATCACAAATTAAAAAACAGGACTCAAAAATTCTGTTTTGTGACAAAGTATCTGGGTTAAAAGTTTTAGAAACTTCACTCAAATTGATTGTCTAATACAGTAATTCTTTGCCATAATAGTGTACTTTTTGACCTATTTAAGCAACTAATTAATTCCAATACAGAGCTTTGTAATAAATGCATCAATTGGGCTGTTACTGTACATCACACTGTACAGATGTTAAGTATAAAATATGTGACAAGTTAATGTCCTTTATTATATTCAAAGTGTAAACAGTTGTAGCTTTTTAATGACATTTGGGTTATTTTTGACAGGATTTGACATGGTTTTTCTTCATTTCTGGAATATTTTGTTGAATATTTTAAGAGCCTAGAAGTCTGTAGTGTAAAAGAAGGTCGTGAATTGCTACAGTGGCTTTCTCAGATCATGTGCATTTAGACTTTTCAAATAATTATACATTTAGAAAATGTTGTTTTATAGGGATGCTTGGCCACCAAATCCTGTGCTGTAAATCAGATCTTTTTAATTATTATCTCGTTGTCGTGGTGCCGTTAAGCCCTCATCAAACAAACAAACAAATTATAGTGATAATAATATTTAGGTGAATGGGGATGGTAGGTGAATGGGCATGTTGGGGCATAGAGGATGGTAGGTGAATGGGGGAATGGGGGAGGGTAGATGAACAGAGCATAGCAGGTGAAGGGGATGGTACATGTAGGTGAATGGGGCATGTTGGGTTGATAGAAGTAAGGGGAAAGAATGTTGAATGAAAGATGGTAGAATGGTTGGCAGATGTAGGAAGTGGGATGAAAAATGGATGGCATTGGGGACAGGATGGGATGAAAGTGGGACAGTTTGGGAAGGCATGTGGGACAGGGTGACATGTGGGACAGGGTGACATGTGGGACAGGGTGACATGTGGGACACTGAGTATGATGATGATGACGATGATCAGGATGATCTTGATGATCATGATGATCAATGATAATAATGATAATGTGAGGTGCTTATATAGCGCTTTCCATATATATAATATACAGTACCATATATCCTGTACAGGGGACAAATTGAACCAGTGTAAAATAGCAGTTTGCCAATCAAAATGTTCAAAGTAGTTTGCTATTCAAATTAGGTTCCGATTAGCAATGTTTTCTACATTTTACATGATTGAACAAAGACTCAAAATTGATGATGATATCAGCCATTTAAAAAAAAAAAATCTTGAGGCAGAGTGTGTTTATATGCATATTTAATGCACAGGACAAAGGACTGTGACACGAGTGGAGTGGCCCGACTTAAGGAGTGTCATTCGTGAGTGAAAAGTCCTTTGAGCTGGGTATTAAATAATCAAATAAATACGATGGCAAAACATTATTCTTTTTGTGAAATTTTTGTGTTGGATTGTTTATAACGCATACAAAACAACTAAAAAGAATGAAAAACAAGAAAATTTACATATATTTTATCGCCTTGTTAAAAATATCACCTATTTTGAAAATGGAATAAACCAATTAAGCATGGTTGTGCATTAAGGGGATTTAATGCATGGGTCATAACAATGCAAATATTCCATAGAAATTTATTAATGCTAATTGATTTTCAAAATGAAAAATATACTCTGAACTTGTAGAAAGTGAAAGTCTGGTTTCTTTTGCTCTTATATTTCTAATTATTTATCTTTTTAATCATTGTCTACAATTCTATAAACGATTCTATTTAAACTATCAATTTTCTTTATAAAAAAAAATTTTACAAATTGTTTTCAATATAATTACATATTTCCATATGGATTTTTTTTTTCTTTCATTTTCTAATTTTCTTTAAAGCATGCTTTTCTTTTCTTTCATTTACTGCCAGATTTACTGTATTTCAATCAGTTATTTCTCTCTTGTGGTATGATGCACTATTAAATTATATTGTATTATATATTATTAATGTGTTGGGGAAAATGATTATTTTAAAGCCTATTTCAAAATTGAGCCATATTGACATTAATTCTTAATGACTTATATTGGTGACTTAGCAAGTATATAGACTGCTACATTTAAAAGAAAAAGTATATTCTTTTATTCTATTTCAGCTAGAGAACATACAAATTCTGAAAATGGAATATTTTATATGGCCAGATATAAATATAAAATTTGATATGGCCAGATATAGATATAAAACTTTATATGACATATAATTGTTCATGTCCAGATATATATATACAAAATTATGAAGTTTTATATGGGTCATATAAATCTGTATACCAGTTGTGTTGAAATTTTCCATATAAAACTTTATAGGGTATATAAAATTTGATTCAAATTCTTTATATGGCTTTATGTGGCTTTATCAATTTTTTATATGATTCATATAAATCTTTATATGGCTTTATGTGGCTTTATCAAATAAGCACTTTTCTATATAATTTATATAAATCTTTATATGGCTATATACAATTTGATTTACAGATGTGGCTTTATATGGGTATATACAATTTGATTAGCAATGGCCAATTTTTTTATGGGTTTAACATATATAGAAACCTTTTCTTTAACAATTCTTTATATGGTTTAAACAATTATGTAATCTATATAAATCTGTATATGGTTGTAAACAATTTTTTAATGCATATAAATCTTTATATGGTTGTAAACAATTATGTAATCTATATAAATCTTTAAAAAATACACATGTTAAATTTACTATGAATCTTTAAATGGTAGAATAAAATTTGATAGATGTGTGGCCGACACTTTAAGTGGCTTTACATGGGAGATGAAGGTTTCATTTGATAAAGTTCAGGTGCATTTGGTTGATGTATCATTTTAGTAAAGCCATGCGAAAGTTAATTATCTTTTAAAAGAAATGTACATACAAATATTTACATAGTTTTTTAACATACATGCACCCATCTACAAAGACATTGGTGTAGGAAACACATAAGCTGCATACATTTGTATACAGCAGAAGTGCTTCATCACCTTTTGCTTGTTTAAGCAATATAGTCTAAACCATACACAAAGGTACACAAGAAAATTTACCGAGCAAGTGTAGCAGGGATATTTACAAGAGTTAAAGGCCGTTATACACCGAACGCGACGTGGCGAGCGATTTTTGAAACAAACTTGAATCAAACCATGAAGTTAACTCCATGATCAAACAAAGGAAAAGAAACATTTTGTCCTCTTGTTTACAGAGAAGGATCGTCATCGCATGACTATTCAAATACTAACTGAAAATTGATTGAAAGGGAGGCTCGGGAGGCGGAGTCAAAGATGGGGAACCCAAAACGCTAATAATATCCCCGCGTGGTAGAGTAAGGGTTAATCAAGGGCTGATTGTTGAATGGTCCTCTGTCTTCCAAGCAGCAGAGTCGGGCTCGTTCTGCTTCAGTGACCCGCGGGGCCGCCCACCAAGTTCATGCTGCATATATTTTCGAGTTGGCACACTTGTCATGGGTTCATTAACCCTCACTCTACCTACACTTTTTTTGAAAATGCACGCGGGAGGCGGAGTCAAAGATGGGTAACTTAAAACGGTGATAATATCGCCATGTGGTAGAGTAAGGGGTAATACATCGAATATGGTACTCCAGTTCAGACGTTTGTGATATTAAAAGAACAACTTTCCACTGAATTAGCTCTATCTGATGCAGTCGATAAATTATATAGTGCCCTTGATAAGAAACTCACATCTATAGGAATTTTCCTTGACTTATCAAAGGCGTTTGATACAATTAATCACGATATATTATTATATAAGTTGTCTCATTATGGAATAAGAGGTACCTGCTTATCTTGGTTTTGTAATTATTTGTCTAATAGAACTCAATTTACTTATTTTAACAATGTATACTCTGATCCTTTATATCTTAAATGTGGGGTTCCACAAGGGTCAATTCTTGGTCCGCTCCTTTTTATTATTTATGTAAATGATATCAGTCAGTTGTCATCAAATTCTTCACTTGTTCTTTTCGCAGACGATACCAATATGTTTTTTTCTGGTGATAATCTTAATGACCTGCAACAGTTGGTTAATAATGAGCTTGACCTTTTCTACAACTGGTTTACCGCCAACAAATTATCTCTTAACATTAATAAAACCAACTATGTAGTATTTAGTAATAGTGAACCTTTTTTGATTTTGATATTCATCTCAATGGCAAACCTCTTGTTCGTACTAATAAGGTTAAGTTTTTAGGCGTGATCATCGATTCAAAACTATCATGGCATGATCATATAGATTGTATATCAAGTAAAGTTTCAAGAGGTGTTGGTATATTATCTAAGCTAAAACATATTTTACCTTCACATGTTCTACGATGTATTTATTTAAGTTTAGTGTTGCCACATTACTCATATTGTTCAATTATTTGGTGGCCTGTAGTAAATCTTACATGAATAAATTAATAATCCTTCAAAACGAGCAATTAGCCACGTCAGATGCTCCAAAAATTACGACCATACAAGTCCTTTATTTTCTTCCCTTAATCTGTTAAAATTGCCTGATCTCATTAATACAAACATTGCTACTTTAAGCTTTTAGATGTATTCATGGCAACTTATCAAACTATTTCAAAGCCTTTTTATGGAAAACAATCAAATTCATTCATACAACACCAGACAGCGTGATAACATACATTCCTTCCCATGTCGTAACAATACCGCTTTAAGCAGCTTGAGAAATCGTGCAGTTAATTTATGGAATTCTTTACCTCTTAAAATAAAATCCTAAATACAGTCAGTCAATTTAGAAAACATCTTAAAGCATTCTTTATCCTAGCCTATTGATTTACTTGCATTGTTATATTTTGATTAAGTGTCTTTCTTGCTACAGGGGTGGAGTGGTGGTGGGGAGCGTCTTTTTGTTTTGCTTTTGGGGTGAGAGGGGTGGTAGAGGGCATGTATATCCAACGTTTCTAGGGTTAACTATTTCTTGCTCATTTAATTTATACTTAGAGTAATTACAGGAGTGTTTTACTAGTTAAGCTCACAAGAGTTTTTAAAGCACTTCCTTTCACATCATTTGTATTGTACTATATTGTATATATCATATTATGTTACTTCTTTTTGCTTCAAACTTCTACCAACGCTTGTTATCTGTCATTCTGTTGTACATATGTTAATGTTGTGAAGAAACAAAATAAATGAAATGAAATGAAATGAACTACTGAATTAACAAATGGAAATGAGATTTGCCCATTTATACTCTAGATGTAATTTGCATACTGAGATCTGCAAATACAAGAATAATCAAATGGTCAATTAATTCTTTTGTTGCGAATATTACTATGTTCATGGTTGTTAATGTATTTTTAGACAAATTACAGCTCTTGTTGTCTCTTCCCTATCCATATGTTTTTTAACCAGTTCATTGCAGTATTAACAAAACAATTTTTTTTTTTTTCATGGTGGTCATGAATTATTAATTTTTTATACTGCCAATTTCAAATAACTTTTAATGGAAATTTTGCCCATGTCACAATTTTCAATAAACTTTCATACAGTTTGGTAAATTCTTCTTTTTGGTGTCAAAGAAGACATTCGTTGAGTAGAACATGAGATCAAAATATGAATAACAAAATCTTTTAAGACCTAAACTGTAATAATAGCATCATTAATTGCTTATTTTCAAAATTCTGTTTGATCAAAAATTTGACATTGTACCTACATATTTTCAGTAAGACTTTTTATTTCAGTCATGTTTTGCTTAAAGCAATGCCAATTTCAAAGCAGTTTTAGTTTAAAAAAAAGTTTTTCCTATTTGACAATTTTCAATAAACTTCAATCTGGTAACTTTGGTGTCAAAGACCTACGTTAAGTAGAACGTGAGATTAAAATATCAACAACGAAATCTGTCAAATACTTAACTCATGTTTCAGCGTTATTGTAGAATTTCAAAATTTGGTTTATTCGATAATTTGTCATTCTGTCCCTGATTTAACAGAATAACAAAAACTTAATTCCGAAATTAAGTTTAATCAAAAATTGGTCAAATTGTATCTTGATTTGACAAATTTTCTAAGACTTTGATATAGATTCACTAATAGGTTTATTAGGCAAATTAGTCAAGCAGAATTATCCTTTAGGTGTTCTTCAGTGGTAGATGAAGATTTTAGGAAAAATTTATTGAAGCAATAAAACCAGAATTTACAGTATTAATTCTGGTACTTCAGACCCCTAGCTTTGCTGTTTTACAGGGGTGGCCCATCCTTCCCCTCTGTGGGTCCACCCTGCCCTCCTGGGGGTCTGCCCTGACCCCTAGACATCCGCCCTGCCCCTCATGAGAAAAAACATTTAATTTTTATTTTATAGATTTAATTTGTTTTTTAATTTAATGATTTTAATTAACCTCATAAATGAAATACCTTACATGGATACAGAACACAGAATGAAGCATAGTAAGCAATTGTCCTGTTTGACTTACGACTGGTCCTTATCGTTCAGAAAAGCTTCATTCTGAGATGCATGATTGTAGCTAAAATCGCAGAGCTTCTTCACCAGGGGATTGAGCCTTATTGGGGGCCTCATGACTCCATGCCCAAAATATGCAGTGCTTTGCATGCGCATTAATGTGTCCCTCAACAAATTTAGCACCCTGGCCCTTTTTAAATCAAGCTGGGGTTCTGTACTGTATATTCATGCTGTGTTCGTTACTCATGATAAGCTTCTATCATAATTGAAGGGAATAGCTGTAATTGGAGAAAGGCTAATACACTACCTTTCAAAGTATATACAGTACAATATGGTATAATTATTTGATAGGGGCTAGCAGCACCTGAATATATGGAAAAGAAAAATATATCAGGTGTGATTTTTGCATAAAATGAGGCGACATACTATTCCTCAAAGCCATACTGTATGTGATAATTGTATGATGGTTTTTCACCTCTAAGGTGAATTCTATTTTAAAACCATCAAAATGACCAGAATTGAATGTCAAAATTCTTCTTCTAATTTTTGTATGAAGGATTTTGGGGAATCTGCTTTACTGGTTTAAAATTAGCAGTTTTCCAAAACTGCTCATTTCAGACCAGTTGTAGTTTCTTAATTTGTTCCTATTTTACAATTTTCAATAAACTTTTAGCATGTATGGCTGGTGATGCCAGTTACTTTTGTGTCAATGACCTTTGTTGAGATTATTCATGTGCTCAAGATTTGAACGTAACAAAATTTTATGTTTTGATCAAAAATTTGTCATATCTTGATTTGACAGATTTTCTAAGACTCTATGTAGATTCTCTAAAAGGTAGTAGTCAAGCAGAAATAGCCTGTAGGTGTTCTTAAGTAGTAGATTAAAATTTTAGGACAGAAGACTTGCAATTAGGCAACAGAAACATAATTTACAGTATGAATTCAGATATTTTCACGCTCTGTTCGTTTATATTCATGACAAGTTTCCATTATGATCGAAAGGAATAGCTGTAATTGGAGATAGGTTAATACAGAATTTTCAAAGTATATACAGTATGATATGGTAGAATCATTTGATTGGGGCTTCCAGCACCTGAATATATGGAGAGAAAAAAGTAAATATCAGGTGTGACTTTTGCATACAATAAGAAGAGGCAACACACTCCACAACACAATTATGTGATGGTTTTTTACACTTGTAGCAACATAATTATTTGATTGGGGCTTTTAGCACCTGGATATATGGAGAAAGAAAAGTATATATCAGGTGTGATTTTTGCATAATAATAATAATAATAATAATGATAATAATAGTTTTAAATAGTTTTTGCATTAATAATAATAATAATGATATTAATCATAATAATAATAATTATTATTATTATAATAATAATAATAATAATAATAATAATAATAATAATAATAATAATAATAATAATGATAATAATAATAATAATAATGATAATAATAATGAATGATAATAATAATAATAATAATAATAATAATAATAATAATAATAATAATAATAATATTAATATGATAATATAATAATAATAATAATAATAATAATAATAATAATAATAATGATGATGATAATAATAATAATATTAAATAAGATTTATAATGTGCACATACAATGAGAGGCAACACATTCCTCAAAGCCAATACTTTACATGATAATTGTGCAATGGTTTTTCACACTTTTGATCTAAAAAGTTATTCTTCTAATTTTCTTTCAAGGATATTTGGCAATTTGCTTTTGTTTTAACAGTGAAAGAATTTTTTTTCAAGCTTGTATATTTTTCCGGGATAAACTTACATATAATTGACTCAATTCTTATGTAATTATTAATTATTATTTACAAGGACTAATGTGGTACCTTCACTCTGTATTTCCAAGTTACATGTGCAAACCCGATAATGATATATGCAGTAGTAATCTACAGTATGTAGTAAATGTTTATGGATATGCCGAGGTAACAATTAGCTGTGTAATACACAATGAGAAAAGCACAAAATTGTTCTTTAGGTTTCAGGCCTATAATTTAATATACAATTTTGTAATATGAATGGTCACACATACAGTATGTAAATTGATTATCTAATACAGTGATCCTTTGCCATAATAGTATACACTGTTTGACCTATTAAATCAACTACACTGTAATTAATTCCAATGCAGAGTTTTGTAATCTTTACCATATCCCTAAGCAAGGTTTTAATACTGTGGGGAATTGTCTCTAATTGCTACAATTTCTCAATAAGATCTTAAACGAAATTGTATCAAGCTTGTTTTTGTAACACCAGCACATAAAGGTTCCAACTGTGACTTATTTGTTGCAACCTCTGTAAAGGTTCCCATTTCGAACTATAGAATTGAGTTTATGGCTAAGTTTCAAGCATGCTTTTTATTTCCACAAGCTAACATGTGCGGCCTACAAGAGAAGTCAAATGTTTGGAAGGACCAACGATTTTAAATATCAAATTAAGACATATAATATGCAAAGGTATACATGTGCGTAAGCTACTAGTTTCATTTGATATTTGACTTATGTCAGTATGGATTCCCAGGGTGCAGAATACAACACTTTGCTGAAAGGCATACCGCAAAACTGTTTAATGCAATCTTTATTTATAAAGGTCTCTCTAACTGTCCCATATATTGAAATATACATTATTTTGATTTTTCATCATTTTTGAATGACAGTCATAGATACAAAAAAAATATATATATTTTAGAAGCTTTACGTAAGGTGATAATTTAAGAACCAGAAAATAAAAACCATCTAGTTGGTTATAAAATCATACCGGGAAGGAAATTGACTCTCATAACAGATTGATATGAGCGAGACACTTGGTTGGTTGATTGATTGGATTACCAAGGGTTATAACGTTCCAACAGACCTCCATTGGAGTATTTACGTCAAGATGCACACGGCCGTTTTATAATCAGCGGTGGCGCACTGGTTGGAGACCCACTTGAGACAACCTTCCCAGAACCAGGGATGCAAGAAAAATTGAATAAAATGATCTCCTTCCTGAAGCATATTTATCGCTCTTTGCCACTTTGTTTTTGGTCTCCTGACCTTTTGTAACATAACTAGGAGTTGTTGCATGAATTTACACCCCTCATCAAACAACCAAACCCTGGTTTACCACCGAAGCTTTGCTAATTTGCCACAAGATTGCTGGTCTCGCTCTGCCACTGTGGTCTCCCCAGTTGTTGCATGAATTTACACCCTCATTCCTACCATTCTATTCCTTCCATTCTAACCTTCCCCCTCGCTTATAATCTAATCATTCCAAGGATACAGCTTGTTTATTTTAAATTCATATTCTACAATAATATTTAATTATCTTTCTTTTCTTGGTGACCTCTGTGGCAGTGTTTTGGCTTCCCAATCTACCGTCCAAGGTTCGATCCCAGGTGGATCTCCAACTAGTGTTCCACAACTGGTTAATAAGTTGGTGGTGGGTGTCTTGATGCATATTCAAATAGATGTCTGTCAGGATGCTATAACCTAAAGTAAACTATCATCATAAAAGTGCTCTAAAGGAGACCTAAAGTTTAACTTTTCTTCCTGTAATATGATAGAAGTAATAATAATTAGTCATCTGAAGAAATTTCACACCTTAAAAAACAATCTAGCATATTTTTCTAATATATTAAAAGATTAATTCTGTCACTCTAGACTTACATGGGAGTGCTATTTTGTCTTACTGTGTATGTCCTCTTAAAATAATGTCATACTGTACACCCAGTACAGATTAGATTATAAATGTATTTCTTTATAATCTATTCAGATTTTCTAACTTCTGAGAAATAAATGAATAGGTCTATTAATTTTTATTTGCATATGATATTAACAATTCAAGCCCTTAGAACTTCATGTCAAAGCATTTTGTATGGAACATTTCAAAGAGAATTCTAAAGAAATGCATTACATGTAATGTATGTGTGCTGGCATATAGGGCAAATTTAACACACGATTAGACAAAATGGCAGCGTCCATGTTATTACAACTTTAACACTTGGATAAGTTGAGAATGGAATGCGATTTTTGATGGGGTTTTTGGAAGTTGGTTTATTTTTTGTTTATTTTTCATATTTCATGCTATAATATTTGACTTTATGTCTCCTTTAATGACTTAACTGTGATCTTTTTGTCTCTCAACAGCTGAAATGTGTAGGTGGTTCTGCTGGTTGCTCTGCCTTTATGCCGCAAGTAGTTCAGTGCTACAACAGAGGATTTGATGGCACTGATGTGCAGGTAAAGGTGTTTTTCAAGCTCTACAATCTTGGACAAAACTCATTGAAACACTTAGGGAAAATATGTGATGCTTTTCATGAACCTACTTTTTCTATTGTAAATTATTCCACATAGACATCATAAATGCTGGACATATTTTGTATTGCTTCTTCAATCCCTACTATTCTTTCATTTGAATTAATAATTTAGATTTTTAAGGACATTTTCATAATTTTATTGATGCTGCCAGTGTCCTCCTCCTTTACCTCCCCTCCCCCTCCCCATTCAATGTTGCTCATTGTTACTGTTTTTCTGGAAATGACGTTAAGAAAGAAGTAAATTCAACATTGAAAAGGATGAGTTAGTAGTTACAATTCTTGAAATTTATTTTTAAAGAAACATAACACTATAACATATAAACGATGAATTGTACCAACAGTTTTGTCCAAGATGGTAGATGGTTTTACTCTGTGTTTTCTTATATGTGTAGCTATTGGTGTTGTCAAATAGAGGGAAGTATTCAACAATTCTAAATGGGCCCGAGACAGTCTTAAGACAATATTAGTTATGGATGTACATGACATGTGTAAATTTATCAAATCCATTCAAAATCATGAAAACGACAATATTTAAAAACCAAATAAGCTCATCAAACTCGCAGCTTTAGCTTCCAATCTAGCGTCCCTGATTCGATCCCCCGTAGAATTCCAACCAGTTAGTAAAACAGCAGTGGCGTCTTGATGTAAATACTCCCTGATTCGATCCCCAGTGGAATTCCAACCAGTTGGTAAAACGGCAGTGGCGTCTTGATGTAAATACTTCCTGATTCGATCCTCAGTGGAATTCCAACCAGTTGGTGAAACGGCAGTGGCATCTTGATGTAAATACCCCCTGATTCGATTCCCAGTGGAATCCCAACCAGTTAGTAAAACGGCAGTGGCGTCTTGATGTAAATACTTCCTGATTCGATCCCCAGTGAATTCCAACCAATTGGTAAAACGGCAGTGGCGTCTTGATGTAAATACTCCCTGATTCGATCCCCAGTGGAATTCCAACCACTTCATAAAACGGCAGTGGCGTCTTGATGTAAATACTCCCTGATTTGATTCCCAGTGGAATCCCAACCAGTTGGTAAAGCGGCAGTGGCCTCTTGATGTAAATACTTAGTGAGCGATGTCTGGTCGGGACATTATGAATCTTTAATATGTAATCTACTAAAAACACTAAAGTTTTACTGCTTGAAGGATTAGTTCAGTGGTCAAGCAAGTTTATCTTATATGAAAGAGGACACGAATTGGTAGAAAAACTACTTCAATATCTTATTCTGAGTGATATTCAAATTTAACTGCGTCTTATCTGTGTAGAAATAACTGGTTTAGTAAGTTTACCATGGAAGGTTGGCACCTTCTTACTCACATTCGTAACACTTGTTAATATATTTTGAATATTTTACTATTATATGAAATATTTTTTTCCTCAAACTTTCTTTAGTAGGCAAATTGTAATTACTGTTACTAGATTAGGTGTTACTACTTTTGTGACAAATCCAATGAATTACATGAAAAATATGATAGAATACATGAAGGCTGACGAATCTGAATTTGTGACATCACAACGTGTCTGAATTTGGTCGTTTCTACACAAATGATACAGAACTTTAAACTGCAATATTTCTTTAACAGAATAAGATTTTTGAATGCTTTCTTCTTCACCATTTTATTTCTTTGAAAGTGCTCTTTTATATCAGATAAAGTTGTTTGACCACTGAACCATAGTCCTGTAAACATTTTCTTGGCCTACTAATTATAACAAATCTTGAAACTGTACTTAGCTTTAACTCTAAAGGTAAGGTAAGTTTTAGCTAAATAAAAATAAAAATGTAATATTTTCAATTTGTGATATCTGTTAAAAATCCAAAGCAAATTAATTTCTTTTACAGTAAATGCATAATAAAACTTATTACTGGAAATATTAACACAGTGTTACTGCAGTATGTTTTTCTTCTGTCAAATCCCAACATTATCATCATGTCACATTTATCATATAAAGGGTAGTCATTTGTGTAGACTTATTATTAGTCGCCAGCTGTAAATTTGTTCAATAGTTTCATATACATGTAGCACATAAGAAATATCCCATAAACCTAAATGCCGAGCTCTTCCAGAAAAACCCTCAGGATAAAATTATCTCCTTCCTTCATTATGCTTCCCTCTACAACCATATTTAGTCCTCCCCTCCCACCCCCCTCTCTCTAATTTTGCCCCTTTTTTTCATCCATGCACTTCCTCTCTTGATCCCAGCTTTCTGGTTTTTAGTCCCTGTGTTTCTCTCAGTCTCCCCCTATTTTATTTTCTTCCTACCTCTGGAATGATCTAATCTCTCAGGCACAATTTGACCCTCGCTGTCGTGGTGCCGTTAAGCCCTTATCAAACAAACCAAAAAACAAAATAAATTTAAATAGCATATAGAACATGATACAAACCAATCATTTCAAACTCAAACAGGAAAATCTTTCTTTACTTGAAGACATTATTTCAAAGTAATATATGTCTTCTCCCATGAGAAGTTCTCCTTGCCCCGTTTGAGCTAAAAATGTCAAAAATGTAATCCAATCAACTATTCTAGCTCAGAAACACTTTGTGGGTAACTGTGCCAGCTCAGAAGAAGACACCCTCTAGGAGAAGATTGTGTAAGAGTTTACTCTACTTCATATTCTGACTAGGCTGTGAATTTATATTTTAGAAGAATATCATTGGAGCAGGTTGATTTGAGGGCAATGACCTTGATGGTAACTCGATGTAGTTTTACTCCTTGAATTAGTTTGTGTCAAGTTTAGCTATAAGTGCCTCTAAAAGGATGAGTTTCATGGTGGTATGGCATGTTGATCTTATTTCAAAGAGAATAAAAGGTTCAAAATATCAGAGGAAGTGGTCAAGAATCTTTATTTCTTGAAGGGGTTATTTAATTTCTGAAGCTGTGTCTTACTGTATTTCAGAAGTGTTTCATTGCAATTCTTTCTTCGTGTAACCATTGTATGTCAGGATTGTACGTGAAACATTTATCAAGGGATTGCAATGTACCATATTAAGAAATTTTGAAGGTAACAAAATGTAAAATTGTTAAAAAGATTAATTAATTGTCAATGAATTGAATGAACAATTGCATCTTTCTATACCAAGCTTTTTAATGCTAAGTTCTGACAAATTTATGATCTAAAAAATCTCTGTTAAGGAAGAAAGTTTTTATTCAATATCCATTTTTTTGTTATTCTAGATGGACATGTTTGACTATTAACTAATCCATTAAAATCAACATGATATACATGTATTTTGTTTGATTTCTGTAATAATAAGATAACCCATGTTGTAAACGGTTATCTACTTTTGGGAGGTCATGCTTATAATGGGGGAAGCGGCAGAGCCACCATCCAACAGAGGGTATCTAACCATGATTTTTGGTTTCAACATCCAAAAAGAGGGAAGTCAAGGGACTTTCATAGTACTAAAAATGCAGGGTGGTGTCTGGAAACCTAAAAGATGGAGTGAAAGTGACTTTCGTAATGCTAAAAAAGTGTGTGTGGGGGAGGGGGTGTCTGGAAACCTAAATGCTGGGATGCAACGGACATTAATAATGTTTCTAACCCCGCATATTTTTGGCAACTAATCTTACGAGCAAGAACTATCATTTGCTTTGTAGATATTTCATTTAAAAAGTGTTCTAGTAATTCAAATGTACTTGTAATTTACTAATAAATTTTCAAATGTATTAGTAATTTACTAGTAAATTTTTAATTTTTTTGCAGTGGGAGTGCAAGACAGACATGGATAATGCTTATCGGTTTGGAACGATTGAGGTCTTATGCGAGGGGTACGATAATCCAGAAGACCCATACATCCTGAAAGGCTCATGTGGGGTAAGCTTACCAATTGATCTGATACTGGTGTAAGATTCTGTCCTGCACCAACTGAATTGATTTCAATTTGCTAAGAAGTTTACTGTTTTTGTTCATCTTTATACACACTGTTACGATAATAGAGCATTCCCAGTACTGGGGGAGGGGGCATGGACTGCACAATAAGTTTTAAAGCAATTGTTTTTAAATAGTCCTTCACCTCTTTGCCCGATGGGCAATAACCGTCATTGGTTGTGCCAAATCTCAAGCCTGTGTCGGGGTCATTGTTTCCCAACCCTTTTCCTACTGGTCTGTTTAATTTTAAGACATCACCATTTACTGCACATTATCATTTAGGCTGCTTTAACTTAAGCTGTAAGGTGAAGGATCATTCATGAGGAGGCAGGTAAAAGCAGTTTCTCATAAAGCGCAATATCACAATTCTACATCCGTCTCATTGCGCACCAGTCAAATCCTTCAAGCAGACCTGCCAACTAGTACGATTTGCCGTATTTAATACGGGAAAATGTTGAGAATATGATTGTACATTTTTTGGCACCAGAATACTATTTATTTATTTTTATAATTTTTTTATTTCTTTATATTTTTTTTATTTTTACTCTTACTTTTTACGCTCCGTTGGCGTTCATGTCCTCTTGAAGGATTGATTTTGCCGACTCAACCGATTCAGATTCAGATTCGTACAATAAGAGAAACTGAAAGTAACAGTGGTAAAAAAATTTCAGCCACAGTAAACCTTTGTTTTGTACATTTTGTTTGAAGAGTACATTTTTTTTATCCAAAATACAAGTTTTGTAGTTCCAGAATACACTTTGGTGATCCTAAAGGTTGGCAGGTCTGTTCAAGCTGCAACTAGAGACAGCACCCTAAACTGGACTGGACCGGAACGGGAAGTAAATGAACTCCGCGTTGTCATGCTTCTCTTTTGGAATAGTGTTCAGAGAACAAGTAGGATGTTGCTGTCCCACCATCGAGACTGACAGTTAAGGTCCCTAAACCACAAGATGAACCAAAAAGGAGAACCAAAATATGAATTTCTGTTGTTTATTCACTTTAAGGGGTTGCGTGAATTAAAATTAGTAACAAATTTGAATTTGTATGATTTTCTTCACCTTTGAACTTTGACCTTTTATAGCTGGAGTATACAATAGATTTGACAAAAGAGGGTATGCAGAATAAACAACAGGGCCACAACTACTATGGAGATCAAGGAAATAACCACTATGCAGTGGAAACCATGGCTACAGCCAGTAAGTGGAAATCATATTTCGCATATTTACAAAATTCAATATTACATGTATGAATTTATGTACATTTGATCGAGCGTTCAAGTTATTAGTCATACACTTATGAGGGCAATGAGAGTGCAATATCTGGGCACCATAATAAAAGCAAAATGATTTTTTTTTCTTCAATTTTTTTTTAAATATCTTGTTAATGTACAAAATTGATGAAGTGCTGAAAAATGTGGATCCCTCTTGCCCCTGACCTATTAGACTGACATTTAACCTGAGTGGGGCAAGCACACCATAAGGTGAGGGCAGCAAATTAGTTTATATACTACATTGTGCAGATGCAAACTTTGGATATTATATGAAAGATTGCAAAGTTTGTCACAAATTTGGCCTTGCCAACAAACCAAGATCTTAGAATAAAAAATGGTTTAGATTTAGTTCTTCAGAGATAAAAAATGACTGACAGAATCCCCTAGGGGGTTAGAATTGATATTAAGTAGATAAGTAATGAGTTTTCATCTTCTCTCATTGAGATAAATGGCTGAGTTGCTCTATTTTCGTGATCTTGGATTTTTGGGGTAATGATAAAGTCATATTAAACTAATTTAGGCACCAGACATCAGAGTGAAATGAGGCAGTATAATCTGTTTTCCTGAATGACAAGCAGATAATTGGTTTTCTAGTATTAAATTCAGTCAACTTTTGCAAGTTAGTGACACTGAACCAACTTCTAGTGATCATATTTACCAGACAGTGGAAATTCTTGTATTTTTATTGTACTGGTCACTGTAAGAACTTTAAACAGTTATTTAACCCTTACAGACCTATAATCAGCGACAAAATACTTGGAAATTCCCCCCCCCCCCCCCCCTTCTCTTCTTCTTCTTCCCCCCGCTTCAATGTTGGCATGATTACTGCTTTAAAAATGAAAATGCTAAGAACTTTATTCTAAACTTTTTACCAACATTGAAGAGGGGTATTGGAGGGAAGAAAAAGTGCCAAATAATTTTGTTGGTGATTGTCTGAGTTTCAGATAGTAAAAAACATGGAGGTGTAAGTGATGGTTATGTGTGTTTTTATGTATGTAGTTTTGATAATATGCAGATTTCGGCATAATGAGACATATTTACAGACAGTTGCATTTCCTATTAATTATATGGTGAAGTATGTGTCTTTTACAATAAAGGAAGCAATACAAAATAATTTCAGGGATTGCATGAGATTTGGCTTAGAGGATAGAGTGGGGAGCTAAGGAGTTGAGAACATGATGCATATCCTTGATTTCCAATGGCGTAGCGAGCAACATCGACGGCCGGGGACAAACTGTTATTTTGCGCTCCTGGGTTTTGGCACCCAGGAATATTTTCACCCTGCCCCAATTAAGAAGCCAATCGATGACGTTTCTTTTTTATGGCTAGATGGTAGTATACACCATCAACCTTATGGGGTTGTTGGCAACATACCCAGAGTTTAATATACTTAGAGCCAATCACAACTACTTGTATAAAAGCGCCCCTATCTTTCACCTTTCCAATATCCGCTTGACTGTAAGTTATCAAATATGCCATTCTGGCGTTTCTGGGGTCCAGCTCTTGCCCAACATGATTTAAATAATCTGAATTGTCAGTGATGCGAATAAATTCGGCCATGTTTGTAGTGTGCAAAGAATACTCGTTGTAATACCATTTTAATCGATGACCCCACGCATGATCCCAAATTCCGATAATCTTACACAACACTATACAACATTTCAATTCCAAAGTGCCATGCCTCCTAAATATAAATACGATTATAAGTATTCTACATTCTTGTTCTGCTTCCATTCATTAGAAGCTACATACTTCATTACATAATTTATAAGAAACATTACTTTCTTTAAATATGTGTTATTCAAAATCTTTATCGAAACCCGCATGATACCATAAATAAGTAAATAAATAAAACACATATGACCATCACTAACACTCTTAATATTCTTTTTTTTATCCGAAAGTCAAACAATCAGCAACAAAATACTTGGCACCCTCCCCCCCCCTCGCTTCAATGTTGGCATGATTATCGCTTTAAAAATGAAGATGCTAAGAACTTTATTCTAAACTTTTTACCAACATCGAAAAGAGTAGTAGGGGAAAGAAAAAGTGCCAAACAATTTTGTCGGTGATTGTATGGGGTTCAAAACATGACTGCTATTTTTCGGAGCTGTTTTTTCTTCTTTTTTTTTCAGAATTAATTTTTACAGCTTTCCTTTCCTTTTCTATCACTACAAGTTTGGTTTATATGAATGCTAAGACAATCAAATTTTCAATAACAAATTCAAAATAAAGAAAATATTGACATAAATATGCAAATTTTAGGCAAAATTAGGTCAATATTGCTCAATGTTTTGAGCTTGTATTATTTCTTGAGAATAATGAAAAAGGAGGATTTTTCTACATAATTAGATTTGTTTATAAAATTTCCTTTCTATTGATACCAGTCTTAATGGGTTTTTTTTCTTAAAGCAAAACATGCAAAAACAATGAAAATAAACAAAAAATGAATCACCCCTGTAATTATTCGTGAAAAACAAAGCCTCATATCTGGTTCGCTCTTGAACCCTGGTCCGCTTACGTGAAATCCTGCATGCACACTGCTATACCTTGCGCTAGTAATTCTAAGGTTTGTTTTAAAACTTGTATTTCGCTGTGGATAAGGAGAGGGTAGTTGCTCTTTTTGATATCAATTGAAAATTTTGAGAATTCCAATTTTAACGATGTGTTTTGTATTGGGCAGTTGTATTGCGATCAAGAACTTTGAGTTTTGTCAAAATTTGGTCTTAAAAAGATTAAAAATCATGAAATTTTGCTCAAATTTTACCAACAAAAGATATTGATTATAGGAGCAGTCAAAATTCGACCAAATTGGATGCATTGATGTCTTTGATAGTTTCTCACAGGTTTTTAGGCAAAAGCAAGTTCTGAAAGTATGGCAAGTAAGTTTTTGAAGAAAGAATAGTTAAAATTTTGTGAAATTTTGTGAAATTAGACTTTTTACCCATTTTGAAGCAAGTTTTAATCAAAAATTCCCAATTTAACTTTCATCAAAAATGATAATTTCTTGAAAGAACTAAACAGCTCTTGCCAATGATACTAGGATCACTGCTGTGGGCTTATTTGACGAAGCAACGTAATTTTTTGAAAAAGTGCATGACCGCGTGGTCGTGAAAACTATATAAAAAAATTGTACCTCTTGTTGGATATTTACCATTTGCTTTGTGGTTAGAGGAGTTTATGAACAAGTACCATTGCTTTTGCAATTCAGTAACAACTATTCTGAATACAAATTAAAGGAAGCAGTATAATCTGTTTTCCTGATTGACAAAACTCAATCTTTGGTGATTGATCCTTTTGTTTGCAAATTTAATATTTGTATGCATAAAATTTATCATAAGATATCAGGGATGTTACAAATTCATTTGTATTATTTTGATGCATCACTTTCATTCATGTTTTAGTCACTTTTAATTCAGATGTTAGTAATCCATGGCGAAAAGTTTTCTTTAAGCCTACTTGCACCAGACACTCAGGTTAATCCTGAAAATTCGGGTATGACAATTATGGACCCAACTTACTGTTCAGTGTTTTGTGTTTCCACTCAAAACAATGATTGTTTATCTGCCATTCCCATGCACACCATAACCAAGTAGCCCAAGGATATTTGTGTGCATAAGATTACACAAAGCCTGAGCTGAATCATTAAGGCACTTTTGTGATTGAAATCACTCATCTGTGTTAGATGTCTTAGTGGGAGAAGTTTATTTTCAAACTGGTGATTAAATTAGCTGTGTATCATAATGCCTTTAGGTAGTAATGTGCATTAACTGTGAATGATTGATGGACTATTTCTCCTAAGGAAAGATATTGCTTCATGTCCCTTGAAGGATTGCAAACTCTAGATGCTTTTCTCGATCCTGTTTCTCCCTCTCAATCAATCAAGACACACACACACACTTGTTCAATTTAATTCCACTCAATTCAAGTCCAGTTGTACTTTCTGTCTTGTGACATTTTATACAAAGTATGTACAGATTGTCATGCACTCTACATTTTTTCTATTTTGGTGTAAACATCTTGTAGTTCGTGTTTAATCAAGGATGGAACTTTAGTTGGAGTAAACGTTCATTGTATAGGGCAGGGGGCAAGCAGGTTGACATACCCAAGCATGGTATTACAAGAACTACCATATTATGATAGAATCACACCTGAAAGTTCATCACCTTTCTTTTTGGTTGAACAATGGTCAAATGCAGCTGCTACATTTTATACATTAGGTTCCAGTTTTACTCTCTACCTCAATATGACTTAAACATAGATACATCTTTCTTTATGTATCTTCAACCCAAATATTACCATACCTGTATGATCGATACAAAGTAATTTAGCTCCTTCCTGATTTGTTCCTTATTTCCATTAGAAATGGCTTTGCCTAAAACCAGGAACATCTCAACCGGCCCTCAAATGGAGCAGGGCCAGTCGGAGTAAAAGTTATATATTTCTTTGTTTCCCAAACCACAAAACTGTATACAGTTTCACCTCTCCAAAGCTTCTTCAAGATAACAACTTCTCCCACTGGTCTTACATGGTATTTTTAGTGACACACATCTGAATATAATGGCAATCCTTTGTAATATAAGTAGTAACTGTAATAATTGCTGGCATTGTTTGTCTTTGCTGCTAGGGAAAGGTGAAATGAACTATGAGCTTAGACCTATTTCTACCTCAATGTTATGATGCAAAGTTAATCTTGTGAAATGATGTGATTAATCTGTTGCTTCAAAATTGCAGGCCAAATTTTTACGCAGTGCCTTTACTAATGTCCCTTAACTATACTGAGCCACTGCACCAAGAGGCACTGGGTTTGATTCCTGTCATGACCGCTGCATTAATTTTCCTGAGGAAGACACTTTACTCTGCTTGCTCCAGTCCACTCAGCTGTAAAATGAGTACCAGCACTGCTGGGGAGTTAACCTGCTATGGACTGGTTTACTGGCCATCAGCTTGCGCCTTGATGAAAACTGGTGATAAGCACCGACTCTGTGTGCCTAATGGCTTGGATAGATTTAACCTTTAACGCACATTCTTTCCTTTCTAGTGGTACAACAAAGTCTTCTTGGACTAACTGGATCACGCTAGCAGTCATTGGTTTCATCATCTATGGAATATACACGAATTGTGTGGTCAATTCAAACAGAGGTAGGTGTCATAGATTGAAGCATGTTATCATATCTGTAATTATAATTCCGTATCATAGATTGTAAAGAATTAATAAGGAGAGATGGATCGCTGAATCATCATAGCATATAGACCTCTCAAAGCTATTTTAGCTGAACGTGATTACTTCATTACTTTGACCAATCAACTGCTGGGGGATTTTTCCTTTGTTACCCAACCAATCAACTACTGGGGGATTTTCCCTTTGTTACCTAACAAATCAACTGCTGGGGGATTTTCCCTTTGTTTCCCAACCAATCAACTGCTGTTTTTTTTTCTCCTTTTGTTACCCAACCAATCAAATGCTGAGGGGACTTTCCCTTTGTTACCCAACCAATCAACTGCTGGTGGGATTTTTACTTTGTTACCCGACCAATCAACTGCAGTTACTGGGGAGAAAAGTTGAAAGGAACAATGCGTGCACCTATTACTGTCATGTATAATGCACATATAGTATGTACGTTTGAAAACATTTTTTTCTCAGATGATTGGTCCCATGCCTTGCGTAAATTGTGTGGATGGTCAAGATTCTCCCAGCATTTGATTGATTGAGAAGATTTTGCCTAGTATACGATTGGTTTATAAGAGACACGTGACTTTCAGCCATGTGACATTTTTTAAATTAGTTTTTCGGAAATTCACAATTTAAATTTGAAAAGGTTTATATTTCACAGTAAATCATCTACAGTATTAGCCGATAGTCCTCATTGCAGATTTTTTATGAAAGTATGGATCGAATATATTAAGGCATACTTATGCTTAGGGTATATGTCAAACACCTATTAAAACCAATTTTCAAAATAATTATCCTGAATGCTCATCGAATCAAAATTCTTATCAAGAAACGTATGATGACTTGTCGCCAAAAATTGTTTGTATTAGGACATATATGACACTTATATTATGCGGAGTCTATATTGGTGCATGTATCAAACCAAGCCATGATGACGGAAGGTTATTGAGTATTTGTTGAGAGTATTTTAAGACATGTTTTGCATTGAAGGTATCAGTTACGTACATGTGTTTAAATGTTTGCATTGAAGGTATCAGTTACGTACATGTGTTTAAATTTCATTAATGATATGCAATTCCCAACTCTTAAAAAGAAATATCTGGTTGACCTTTTGCTTAAAAAAGAAATGAACTGAACCACTCAACATTTAAAATCCAAGTGTGGTGCATTACTAATTACAGTGAGTTACAGTTTGTTGATGATGTAAAGGGTTCTGTAGTCAAATTATTTTGATTGCATGGTACACAGCAGATATCAAGAATTGCAAAAAAATTTAATGGTAGGTTGATATATATAAATATGTCCGACAACACATTTAAAAAAAAGAACTAGTTTGAAATAGCCATACATAATTTTTTGAATCATATTGGTATCAATCAACTTGTATTTTCCTCTTTAAACAGATTGAAAAATGGTAGGAATTTGCCTTTGTGAATTGTTCTATGTATCAGTATCAATCATAATCACTGCTATAATTATTTTCAAAAATTGGGGTATATGGGTAAATCAGTTAACCGAGGAATACTAAGAATTTATTCCAAAAAATATTTTCAGAATTTTAAATTGATCTTTTATTTTAATTAAATTCTTACCTTTTCAGGTACCAATGCCAATCAAAACAGAGGAGGTGGAGGCTGGAGTGGTGGCGGGGGTGGCGGAGGCAACCCTCCTCCACCTGGATTCAGATCAGACTACATGCCAGACAGTTGTTCAGGGACAGCAGGCGGAGGAAGTAGCACAAACACTGGAACTGGCAACACAGGGGGTGGCGCAGGACTAGGAGGGGGTAATTTTTGGACCGGCGCTGCAGCTGGTGGCCTTATGGGGTATCTCTTTGGGAACAGATTGTAAGTATATTTTCCTCATTCTGTTTTTGTGAATATTTTCTTTATCATAAGTGAAGGAAAGTATTTTTGTTGGTCATGAAAGCAGATACAAATTGTTTCCAGCTTGAATATTTTTCTGAGTATTAACTTATTGTTATTGATAATTGTCAGAGATGCAAGTAATATTTCCAGGTATAAATTTATTGAATTATGATGAGTAAAAAATTGTTGAGTCCAATCTAAACAAGCAAAAAACTATGTTGAAGGAATATTTCCAGGGATTTTCATTTTTTCATATATGGTAGAGCAATTTTGTAGAAACAAAGTGGTAAAAAATCTATGTGAATATCTTATTCCGCTTAGAAGTTACAACAATTTAAGAGTAGAAAAATGCTCTTAAACACCTCGTACAGTATATGTCCTTCTGCTTGGTGATCATCAAGGCAATTCCAGCACAGCTCTGATTTATTTCTTATAAATTTAATCACACTTTTTTTACATTTTTGAACAGCATTTTTGGTTCATTATAGAGATAGGGTGGAATATATAATTTACAAAAAAACATTTTCTTTTTTCTTGGTGTACATAACATTTGCAATGAAAAAAAAAAAATCCAAATTATTTTAAAGGAAATACAAAAGACATTTTGTAGAA
>JAIGNY010001016.1:2297500-2485000 GCA_020152595.1 Chiridota heheva
TTGACCACTGAACTAATCCTTTAACAACTACTAATGGCTGCTTGGTTGAGAATAGTCCCCAGGGACTTAAGGAAGTTGTCAGTTTATGAGACGATGGCACCAAAAGTTACAGTATTTGAGGCCTTAGCAAAAATGTTGTTTAAATCGATGTATTATAGTTATTGGTATTGGTTTAAATATAGTTCAGATTTTCCATGAAAATAGTGTATGTGAATGTGATATAATATGCATTTCGATAGTGCCCTTGTTGAAGTATTTTGGTCTTCAAAAATAGTTATTCTTGTATGCCTACAGTGTCCAAGAACTATGCATATTGACAATAGAGAATGCAATCCAACAACTGTAGTAATTGCAACACGGTAAAAGCAACGATGTTGTCTCTTTTAAATGGAAAGAAACACACAATGAAAAGTTAATCTTAGAAAAACTCAGCTTTTTCGAAAGATGTTAGTAGGCAGAGAGCAAAACGAGCGTTTTTTAATTGCTTTTTGTTATTTTTCAATTATATTATTCTATTTTTATTAAAGAAGGATTAGTTCAGTGGTCAAGCATGTCTGTCTTATATGAAAGAGGACTTCAAAAGAAACAAAATGGTGCAGAAAGAATTGCAAAATCTTATTCACTTAAGGAGATATTCAAGCTTAACGTTTGGTGTCATTTCTGTAGAAACGACTGAAGTCAGACTAGCTATGATGTCACAGCCTCAGATTCCTATAAGTCCTTATGTATTTTAAAGAAAGTTTATTTAATGTTTTCACTATTTAGATTAATTTTCATCAAACTTTCTTCAGGTGGTTTATTATAAATACCCTTCCTAGAGTCAGTTTTACTACTTTCTTGACATATCCCATAGTTTTTAGGCCACAAAATTGCAGGACAAAATATGATAAAATACATAATATCTTTCAGGAATCTGAGGCTATGACATCACAACTAGTCTGATTTAGTCGTTTCTACACAAATAATACCAAACTTCAACCTTAAATATCTCCTTAACGGAATAAGATTTTTGATTGTTTTCTTCATCATTTTGTTTCTATTGAAGTCCTCTTTTATATAAGATGAACATGCTTGACCACTAAACTAATCCTTTATTTGAAAAACATTGTATAAGTATCTACATATATAGATCTTAACTATCCATTTCTTTTGTGATCTTTCGCCAGGGTTTGGAGGAACGAGGAGACGGTAGGCGCTGCTGCACAGAGTTCTTTGAATGTGACTTGGAAGTGGATGCACCTTGCATGAAAGAAAATAAAAAAAGCTTGTCATCCTCTGCAGAACTATAACTCACTAGCTTTTAAAACTATGAAATATTACCCACTAAGCAATAAGCGTATATTTGTAAATCTACAAGCCTCTATAGGTAGAATAATACGTGTGTTAGAGGACTTTAAGATAAAAATATAAGTAATTTAAACATGAAATAAGACTGATTACATTTTGCCGGGGATCTTCACTTTATTAGATTTTGAAGTGCCAAGTTACAAGTAAAGGTTGGGAAGTTTTCCACCCAAAAATTGTTATTTGCATTTATTTGCAATGATTAATTTCTATAGACCCAATTTTATTTATTTATATGGATACTTATTGCGGAGTCTGAAGTTTGTTATAAGGCAGCCAAAATTGAATCAAGCAAACTACAGCATGTCCTTGCATCATCCCAAAATGATTTGACCCTTATTGTCGTGGTGCCGTTAAGCCCTCATCAAACAAACAAACAAACATTGTATAATCCCTGCAAATCTTAAAAAGGCAAAACCAACACACAGTATAAACAGATACGTAAGTAGTTATGTAAAATACCACTGACTTCCTGTCCTAGGTGACTTACATTACTCAAGCAGACTAATATTGCCTTAAGCCTCTGTCATAATAATGAGTGCGGTTGACTTTGGTGAAAATTGTTTGGAAGTTACTTTTTTTAAAGTCAATCAATGGCTGAAAGTGTAAGATTTTAGACTGCCATCCAATATTTTACATTACATGACATTATATTTAGTATATTATATACAGTACATGTTGCAGTTTAACCCACTCCAACTGAGTCCCGGGTGCCCCAGTCAGTGTCCAGCAAAAGCACCTTTGTGTCCTAATTATTTAACAACCTCTTGGCATGTTTGACTCTGACTGTCAGAGTACTGTTAAACATCAACAAACCAAACCAAACAGAACCAAAACTTGAGTCCGGTCCAAGTCCAGAATAAGTGGAGCTCGAGTCAGGTCTGAATTCGGCAGAAGCTTGATTTAAGTATCGTCTCTAATCTGAAACCAGACTCTAGAATTCCATACCGATTGTATATATAAAGGTGTATCCTCACAAAATAACACTCTTTTTGCTTGGTTAGAAAGTTGCCACATGCACCAAATCTTGTCTGAAAGTTGTTTAACACTGTTTATGTAGATGTTGCAAGCCACGAAAATAAATATGAATAAATGCAAAGGATATTTCATGTAGATTAATTTCTTTATATAGTATATGTCACATATGATTGAATATCAATTTCAAACAATTACATTTTCTAAGGCACCAAAGAAGGGCAGAGACCCCTTGCAGACAGAGCCTGTCACAGCTGGAAAAGGAATGTGCCTTAAATATATTTGTGTGAGACTTGAAATATCCAAGTTGAATGTCATATTTACCAAATATATTACCAGTGAAAGTAAATATTCTCTTTTCTTAAAAAGCGTTTTGCTACTGTCTTCATTCATTGTCATTATTGCTAGAAAGCTGCTGTAATGAATGAAATTTTTCAAGATACAACTTTTGAAATCTGAAGAATCAATTTGTACATTTTGTAATAAGAATTATTCACGTCAGTGTGTTAAATCAAGTCGTTGGATATTTTTGTCAGGCCTGGTGAAAGAAAGATACATACAACTAACTTGAACAGTTCTCAATACATTTGCAACTGAGCAGATTTTCTTTAATATTAAATAGCAGTGAAGGTTGAAATCCTTTCCTTAGATTTTGTTGAAAGTTAATTGATTGTAATGGGATACATTTTTATGGCCGTTGCTTTTACATATTTACTTGTACAGTATGTTTTCCATAAATTTTTTGATGGGTAAACTTTAGAGTGCCAAGTTGTGGATTGTACATTTAATTTTTACACATAAATCCTGACTTGCTGGTTCTTTCCTCAAATAAATGAATTAGATTGGGTATCGTACAAATAATAGCTTTGTTTTATTACTAGTGTACACAAGTCTTTGTGATATTTATGATCTTATATTACATGTTTTCAACACCAACTTTTTTATATTTACCATTTTTTCATTGAATATATTGTGTTTGTATTTCAACGATTGCAGCTAGACGTTAAAGGAATATACCCATGATTTTTAATTTCATTTAGTAGGACTTTTAAAGAAACAATTTAATGTAAAAATCATGTTTATATTTCACTCTGTTTTGAAGTTAATACAGTTCAAAGATTTCATGTTAAAAAGTGACCTCGCAGTGTAGAGTGTGATATCTACCTACTGTGGTGTAGCGGTTATCATACCTGTCTACAGACCACGAGGTTCTGGGTTCAAGCCTGGGTTGGGTAGACATGCCAGTGTACCACAACTGGTTATCAAAGGCCGTGGACATTGACTTTGTTGTCGATGTTATGTCTGTCCGTACGTCGTACCTGTGTTCTCGTCGGGGTTGTATTAAGCGTTTCGTGATAGCATTATTACTATCATAACCAAATACGCAGGCGACGACCTCGTCATTGTAATTGTGTGTTCACTCGTCGTAGAGTGTGATGTCATACTTACAAGTCCAAGACAATATTGATGTACTTTTATGAAAATTAATTACCTCTTTCTACCAAAAATTATTGGGCTTTTTTTTTATATATTTATAAATATTGATTACTTATAGAGCTGTTCCTTCATATAAAGGGAAATTTACATAAACTTTTCTCATGTCTGATTTATTCTTGAAATTCTTTACGGATAAGAGTGAGATGTATCATAAATGAGTGCAGACCTTGACTTGCTACCTAGTGGTTTAGTCAGGGTTGCCATGGGGCAAACAAAAGGGTGGGTTGCATCACTGCTTAGGGGAAAGTGTTTACTGTAATATTTTTTGGTGACTTTTCAGAAACTGCTAGAATTTTAGTAATTTTTTAGTTAGAAAACTGACTACCAAAAAAATTGTCCCGATAAAGTGTTTCACTCTGCATCTCATAACATTTTTGCTTGAATTATTGGGTTGCCATGGGGCAAACAAAAGGTAGGGGTGCATTACTGCTTAGGGAAAAGTGTTAACTGTAATATTTTTTGGTGGCTCTTCAGAAACTGCTAGAATTTGAGTAATTTTTTGTTGTAAAACTGACGACCAAAAAAATTGTCGCCTTACACTGTTTTACTCTGCTTCTCAAAACATTTTTGCTTAGAGTATTTATCCATCAAGTTTTGCTTGAGTTTGCTCTTTTTTGAGAGCAAAGTAGGTGGGGTGAGGGTGCAGTTGTAACAATTGTAAGATGTAATAATTTGTAATGACTTACATTAATCACTTTTAAAATAAGATGGGCAATATATGAATTTGGGATCAGTATTATAATACATACATAAATACAAAGTACATATACAAAAATCTCCTGCTTTCATTTTATTATTTAAAGTGTACATATCAATATCTTTTCACAATTATCATTTGATGGAATAAATTTAATCGTCTTAAATTAATCGCTTGGTGAATTTCATTGTGCAATGTTATAATAGTTTAATGAAATTCTACATATTAGCTTTTTCTTTGGGTTGTGTATTTTGGTATATGTCTGTTGATCATTGTAAAGAGTTTTTGTTAAATAATAAAAGAATATGGTCAAAGAAAGTTTGTTTTCATTTATTTATCAAGGGATATGTAGGTAAGTGAGGTAGTAGATTTATAAGAGCAGGCATATAAAATAAGGTGGGAAGGTTTCATGTTCATTGTCATTTGGACAATTTCATTTTTCTAAAATGTAAAAGCATGATCTTCATCATAGGGGTGGGAGGGGTTCACTGCCATTTGGACAATAAGTTTTCTAAAAAGTAACAACAAGATCTTTATCAATATTCTGAGTTTGTTAATTTGTCCGGCTACAAAATCCTGAATTGTTCAGTTGGCAATATGGTGCAAAGACAGTTTTGTGTCCCCTGGCCCAATTCTTAAGCAAATTTTATGCCCATGAATGATGGCCAAAGACAATATGTCAAAAAGACTTGATTGCTCGATCTTACTGATTTAATCTGTTTTACGGAAATATTGACCTATTTATTGCATTTTGGTTCCGATGCGATAACATCAGGAACCTATGCGGTCATGATAGCATATGTATGTGTGTGTATGGGTGTGTTTGTGTAAATACGATATCTCATTAGGAATTTTTGGCCCTTGGACCCATCCATCCCGACACCTGATTTTTTCAAAATCAGGGGTAATCCACATCATTCAACCCGAGAGACTTCACAATTTAATGACTAGCATTCAGCTATTGTTACACCATATACAACATGGGTAATCTATACCTTCTTAACTGACAGCATCCTCATAGTCTATTCACAGTTCTCTTGTTAGCAATCAGCTACTGTTACACTGTACACAATAGGTCATTCATCTTGGGCTCAAGCCACATAACTGCTGTTCAGTGATGCGATTCAGATTAGTCCTTGGCGGAGCCTAAATATAAATATACATTATATGCTTGGGAGGACTTTGTGCAAAACCCATGAATGATTGACGGACCATTCTTCGTAAGGATGGTTATTTGATCATGTCAATAACGATGCACCAGATTCATGTCATATGGGGTACACAGATGGTCCGTAGATGTGCCTTATTGTTTTTGATGGTGATGTGATACATATTAATGAGTATGCAGAGCTTAATGTAAAAATCTGGAAATGTTCATATTTTAAGAACAGCATGTGTATTTTGTTTCATATTTGTAATTATGATGTTAGCTGGTGTGTACATGTTTGTGGTGTAAAAATGTTAGATTTCATTAATATGCATAATGGGCGGGGCTTAATCTGATTTTGCTGAAAAAGGGCTTGTAAACACGATTTCTGAAGAACAGTAAACTGGATTAATGTTATGTGGTACACATGTGTCCGCAGATGTGCCCTATTATTTTTAGTGGCGATGTCATGCATATTAATGAGTTGGGGCTTTTGGATTAATAATGATGTTAGCAAGTGTGTACATGTTCATGGTACCAAAATGATTCAATTCATTAATATGCATAGTGGGCGGGGCTTAACATGATTTTGTTGAAAAGAGCTTGTAAACACAGTATCTTAGAATACATGGGATTCAGTTCACATGTGGTACACAGATAGCCCATGGTCCGCAGATGTGCCCTATTGTTTTTGATGGTGAGATCATGCATATTAGTGAGTAGGCGGGGTTTAATGATAAATCTTAAAATGTTCATATGTTAACAACCGCATGACTGATTTGTTTCAAATTTGTACAATTATATTGTTAGCTAGTGTGTACATTTATGGTACTAAAATGTTGATTGTCATTAATATGCATAGTGGGTGGGCTTAACATGATTTTGTTGAAAAGAGCTTGTAAACACAAGTATCTCAAGAATGATACATGGGATTTGTTCATATGTGGTACACAAATAGTCCATGGTCTGCTGATGTGTCATTGTTTTTGGTGGCGACATCATTTATATTAATGAGTTAGGCGGGGCTTAATGTAAAAATCTTGAAATGCTCATATTTTGACAATCATATTTGTTTGTTTGATGTCATGATTTGGTATAATTATGTTGTTAGCTAGTATGTAAATGGTCATGGTACCAAAATATTAAATATCATTGATAAACATGCAGAGTGGGCGGGGTCTTAACATGATTTTGTTGAAAAAGCTTGTAAAACAGTATCTCAAGAACGATACGTGGGATTCAGTTCATATGTGGTACACAGATAGCCCATGGTCCGCAGATGTGCCCCATTGTTTCTGGTAGCAATGTCATGCATATTAATGAGTAGGTGGGGCTTAATGATGAAATCTCAATGTTGATATTTTAAGAACCGCATGGTTTTTTGTTTGTTTCATATTTGGTGTAGTTATGTTGTTAGCTAGTGTGTGCAATGATACATGGGATTCAATTCATATGTGGTACACAGATAGCCCATGGTCTGCTGATGTGCCCTAATGTTTTTGGTGGCATAGTAGTAGGCAGAGTTTAATGTAAAAATCTTGAATTGCTTATATTTTTACAATCGCAATGTTTGTTTTATTTCATATTTGGTATAATTGTGATGTTAGCTAGTGTGTTGATATACAATAACATGACAGGTAGTACAAAACTTGCAAATCAATCAGCATATGAAAAAAAGCATCAAAACCACAAAACGTCTTGGTTCTCAGGCTGCTTATTTAAATGACTTTACAAGAAAATGCCCAAAGCCTCCACCTTCCCCCATCCTCACTTTCGTCACGGTTATCATGAGTAAGAATACAACTTGAAGTTGATTTAGATAACAGCCCCATCAAGAGTCTTTGGGGTAGAGTTCATTGAAGACATGTGGACTGAGCCTCCAGCAGTTTTACAAGCAACAGAAAGTTCTCAAAAGCTTTTTGATTTTTGAGCAAAAACGATTTTTGTTTTCTTAAGTATGTCTTTATTTTCTCACACGTTCTATTTTGTACTTGCCCCTTTCCTCTTTCTTCCTCTAAGACACCAATGGAAATACATTATTTTGTTTGAAGTCCGCTCTCATTGGCTATCCTTTGTACTCATTTTGTTTAATTTTATGTCTACTTCCCATCCGTAAACTAATTTTTGCTCTATTCTGGTGCTTCTTGTTTTCTTGCTGGGTTCGTGCATTAGTCTCGTTTTTTATTGTTATTTGTTTTTAATTTCTACTTTCACTTTCTATCATCTTTTATGTATTTTATGTCCTTCATCATGTTTTTGTGTGTATTTTATGTCTCTGTGCTGAGTACCAAATAAAAAAATAAAATTCCTATTTTGAAACTCCCATGACCTCAAAGTGGGGACATGGGCCACACTGATCTCCCAAAATCTATAATTTTCTTGCATGTTTCCAATTGACACATCGACTTTTTTGTTACTTTCATGCTCACGGGTTTGTGTGCCTTAAGTACGTCATGGAGCTATTTCAGTTAATAGCTCTACGAGTACATGTATATACGTTCCCCCATCACCACTTTCTACCAGTGCTCTCAGGCTCTACTTGCAAGCCCTCAAACCCCCTCAAAAATAAGAAGAAAAAAAACGGAGTCTGACAGTAAGATCGCTTAAATATCATTCACCTTAAAATGGTGTTTATATTTAATACAAATACTCGCAAATATTTAAGAAAAATCGAATCGTAACTGTGGAAGGTCATTGAATTAATTCTTCTTCAATTTTGTGTTTATTTTCATTTGTTTGGTAAGGTTTAATATTAATGCTATGCTACCGTTGTGTTGAGTTTTTCTTGGCTAGACGATGTAGGCCGAGCCTAGCTTGACAGCCTGTTGTTATTTGCTTGAATTTATGGGTTTTGATTGTCAGAACGTTTAGCCAAGAGTGTCTGGTGTTAGAATGACCACTGTGGAAACATCAGATTTGGTATGTTTTCCAATAATAATATCGAAAAAAAAGAAAACTTAAAAGTGATGTTAGAAAACTTTGTATTGGAATTGGTACTTACCGTTTTCGCGAAAATAAAATAATCATATTTGTCACATTCCAAAATAGGTACAAACCTAATATCAACATTAAAAAACTTGAATAAAGATCCCACCTCTCCCCTTCCATCTCAATTTTCGATCTTTTCAAGAACAATCCTACCTCCAACTACATCACCTTTCTCCGCAACAGGAATTTATTCCACCTAATGTAAACCTCCCTTCCTTCCCTTTCCTGCCTTACTTTGCCTTACCTTCCTCCCCTTTTCCACCTCCTCTTTCTCCTTCCCAGTATCCCACCTTTCTTTTCTCTCTGTCCTAACTGAGGCACCTTTAATTTTTAACACCCTCTTGGCACAATTGACTCTAACTGTCACAGTGCCTTTAAACATCAACCATAAAGGAAGGTCCCAGTTTGTTAATTAACTAGTTGCAAAATAATATTTTGGGCAATAGTTCAAGTCTAGCAATGTTTTAACTGTATTTGTCAACAAAAATGCTGATATCAAGTGCAGAGGTTGGTTATCTGCATCCCATTTTCTCCCCACCCAGCCTTTGGGTAAAGTGGCCAAAATGGCAGGGTTGTACTCATTGGATGAGGATGTTAAATGGCAATCATGATGGAAGGTTTCTTTCACTGCCCTGTCCCAGCCCCTGCTCCTCCCTTCCCCTTCCTCCTCACCACTTCTGATCCAAATTCAGAAAATGGTATTGCCAGCTTGACAATGTTAACCTTAAACCCAGGGTGAGGTTTTTCCAATCATGGGAGGATCATTACATTTACAAGCAAACAAAAACTTAGATGAGTTAAATGAGGTTCAGGTTTGATACAAAAATATGATAAGATAATGTAGCCTTAATAAATTATAGCCCTTTGTATGCCTTTACACTCAATATCAGTTGTAACATTTTTGTTTTTGAAAAACCTTACAAACTTTTTCCATTAAGACCATTTTCATCTTATGAATAACATCGATACAACAAAGATCCAAGCAGGTTTCAATAACTTTTTAATGACAATTTTCAACAATTTTCTTTTGCAGAGTGAGGCTGATGAGATAGATGTTGTTTCTACGGATGCAAAGTCTCCTACCGGCCTTTTACAGCAGCAGACAGAGGAGATTTCACAAAGTCTAGAAGCTGATCATGTTGCAAGTAGTGTGATCATCAGCTCTTCACCCGAGTTAGAATCTCCTGACTGTTATTGTAAAGAGAAAAAAGATGTCCCTGTACTTTGGTGTGAAAAGTGCAAGAGAAATTTTCATATTGGTTTGTAATTTTTTTAAGTATCATTCCATAAAGCATAACACAGCATATTCCATCTTATTAATTGATATGTGGTTAGTTTAGTGCAACTCTTATAAGTTTTGTTCTTTGAATTTGATCAATGTTATGAGGAAATGTAAACCAACAATGCAAAAGCCAGAAGCTTGACATTTAGAATGATACTGATCTGTGCAGAAAAGTTTCACATTACTGTACTTCTCTTATAAATTATAGAGTATAAATACCCCCTCTGTAAAAAGAGCAGATTGAGTATGCTATAATCTTATATCCAAACTGTGATTCATATTACACAAACATCAGGCACGTAGCCAAGGGGGAGCCATGGAAGCAGCGGCTCCTCCCCCCGCCCCCCTTGTCGATTTTGGGGGGAACGTTTTTTTTTATCATTGTAACAGTTATGCTTATGAGTTTTTCTGCTTGATATATAGTTCATTCAGGTGGAAATTATTTTTCATAGAGGTCAGCTCCCCCCTTTAAATTTCTGGCTACATGCCTATTACACATACCAATAGAGCATGCACATATTTTTACCCTGGTCATTATGACAGATAAGCATTTAAAGTGCAAGAATAGGTTGCTCAATTGGCAGAGCCCACGACTGAGATGCTGGAGGTCCCGGGTTCAAGGCTTGGTCAGGTCTAACTCAGTTTTTCCACAGCTATGCAGACAGATACGCCAAACATTATAGCAGAATCATTTCGTCTGCAGCTTCTAGTTCTCATTCAACTGTTGAGAAAAGTGACATTGGTTGAATGGCGCACACCGTCCTTCAGAGGGGATGCTAAGCTGTCGGTCCTGACAGCAGAAGTCACCCCCTGCCTGGTTCTCTGAACACTATTCGAGAAGAGAAGTGTGAAATGCAGTGTTCATTCACTTTCCGTCCAGGCCCAGTCAAATTCATGTGTGCTGATTCGTTGGCAGCCGGAGAACTTGACTGCAGGCGCTATGATTTATGTGGAATGGCACGGTATAAAAGACCATTGTATGTATGTATGTATGTATGTAAGAAGGCGGCAGTGGAACAGACAAAGAAGACGACTGGAATGATTTATAGGATTTGTATGTAATGATGATATTAAGTTGAATGTTTTGCAAGCTAATGAAGGTGGTACATGCATACTTCCAAGTTCACAATATATCAACTTTCTTGATTTATCTTCAGAGTGTCTGAAATCAGGAAACCCATCAACTTTAGAGGGTGACACATTCTTTAAATTGACCTGTGGCAATTGTAGTGAGAATGGAGAGGAAATTGTGACCAGAATAAAATTAACATGGTGAGAAAATTCCTCTACTTTTGTACTGAATTAACAGCTCTCTTGCAGTGCTTTTATAATTGTTGTTCAAATGCATATGATTGTCATACCAAAAATCTGTAAATTTGATCATAATTTATGTGGCATTGTTCTTTGATGACCATCAATTTGAAATTGAAAAGAATATAATGATAGTATTCTGTGTTTTGGAATCTTTTACTTGAAGGAGTCTTGATAGTTATTTATTCTTGGTTCTACCCCCACTTTAGGCAGCAAGTGGTGGTTCTTGCGCTCTACAATCTCAGCAGAAAGAAAAGTGGTCGCAAAGGCTTCTTCCGCTGGAAAGAAGATGTCTGCGAATTTATCTCAATCAATTGGACCATCTTGTTTGGACTCAAGTAAGATGTTTTTAAAGGATTTGGTTCATATGTCTTGACTTGATTTTTTCTTTTCTTTAGCAATAACAAATGATTATGAATGTATAAATCATAGGTATACAGATTGTCCCTGTATTTGATCTCTAACAAAGCAGCTAAGAATCTTAACTAATGAAAAGGTCAGAAATAAGAACAATTTTATTTTCACCAGGAAGCTTCCATTTTGCTTGAAACTGATGTAACTTAAATACTTCCGAACCAATGAAGGCTCGTTTGAACCAGTTTTTATCCCCAGTAAAATTTTTTTTTTTTTTTTTTTTCTTTAAACATGAATATGAACAAAGTGATTCGTTTGCATGACAAAAACATTTTGGCAAAGAAAGTTATAAGTAATAAGCAAAATGCATTAGAATTAGATATGTAAGGTTTATGAGTATAAGTAGTTCAGTGATGTCATTACATAATTGCTTCAAGAAAAAAATTGTTAAAGCATCTGCTTATTTGTACAAACTTTTTTCTGTACAGAAGGATTTTATAAATAACACTGTCCTTTCATTGACCACTCTGTTTATTCAACTGTTTTTTATTTCAAATTTGAGAAGCCAAAGTGGTGGTGATTCTGAGGAGGGGGACAGGTATACTCATACCTCTTCCCCACCCATGATTTTCTTAGAGAAATACAATTTCATAGGTCACTTCAAGTTCATGAGCAATAGATTTTATTAATTTTAAAATTAGTTTCTTTCAGTGGCTGGTTACCACAAATGAAATTCTCAAAAGGACATTAATGTTGATCATAAAATAACTGTTATTTGCCCCAATCTTTCTTAAAAATAACTTTCCAGGGTTAGATGTAAGAGTGGAAACGGGTCACTGGGCCATGGAACCCCACATAAGATTTATATAAGTTGTTTTTATATTGAACATTTAGAATAAGGAAGAATATAAGTTAGGAAATGTTTTGCAAGGCTGGTCTCTATGACCCTCACATAAGAGGCTCCCAGGCCTCCCACATTCCTAATTCTGGCCCGTTTACTGACATTAGATTTATGCTAGATAACATTTTCAGATATTTTTGAAAATTATGTAAATGAAACAAACCTTGGCTAAAATTTACTATCTGATTTGTGTCCTTCAGTAAAAACAAATCACAAACATGGCACGGAACAGTGGCAGGAGTTTTATCTTCAGGAAGTAAGACCATATTTCGGTCGGGGGCTCCAGAGTTCGGAGAGCCAGGCTGGTGGGCATTGCTGTATAACAGACCACCCAGTTATAAACCAGAACAGATAGGTAAAGAAGGTAGGTTTGTGTTTAAAATAGTTACTAATTTTGAATAAATTTGCTCACATATATAGTCATCGTTTAGGAGGGAAAATGGAAAGAAATCATTTTAAATGAAGTCAAAGTATGTTTATCATTGGGACATGATTCAGACAAATGAAATTATATTTAGAATATATTGTGGTGACTGAATAATTTGATAAAAGCAATATGTATATTTTGCTTTCATCTGGGATGGTTACTTAAATTCTCCTTTGTAACAATTGCCACTGCATCCTCACTATCCATCACGTTCTCCTTGCTTGCCCCCTGTACAACCTTCCCACAGCTTCTCTCGCTCCCCACAACTCAATTGCTAAGTTCTTCCAGAAAAATCCTCTGGATAAAATTATCTCCTTCCTTCATCATGCTTCCCTCTACAACCATATTCAATTCTCCTCTTCACCCCCTCCCTATTTTGTTTTTGTTTCACCCATGCACCTCCTCTCTCGATCATGCTTTCTGACTTTTGTTCTTGAATTTTCTCTGATTCTCCCTCTGTTTTCTTTCCTTCCTACCTCTAAAATGATCTGACCTCTCAGGCACAATTTGACCCTCGTTGTCGTGGTGCCGTTAAGACCTTATCAAACAAACAAACTTAAATTCTTTTATGTTTATAGATTTGCATATTTTACATGATGTAACCAACATAAGCTGTATATGAAACTTGAAAGCATTTCTGCTCAAACTTAAAACACTTTCTAAAAAGCAATCAACAAGAAAATATTTCAAGATTTCACTAGTCCAATAAGTCTGTAAAATCTGACTTCACTTTAATTTTGTATTTTCAGCTCCTCCACCAGCAAAGCCCCTCTCTGCTCAACTTAAAAAAGCCAGACTTGCAAACTTTGAACCCACCATAAAAGTAGAAGGCTTACGTAATAGGAAGAGGGGAACAACCTCAGTGGAATCGGCTATGGAACTGAAAGAGAAACGATCCAGAACACAGGTAATTGACCTTTCCGATTAAGGAAATAAGCCACACCCACCATAGCAACACCACACTAGGTGGGGCAAACAAACCTCAAATCCGCAATTATGCATGACTGATGTGTTGACATTTAGATGTTGATTTAACCTGCCGCAAGCTTTGATCAATTTATGGCACTTCTCAGGTACTTTCAAGTTTTTAGCAAAAGGGATATACAAATTTCTGTTTGCTAACCATTCTGAGTACAGGATTCTGATTAAGAAAGCCCATAGTGGGCCTGTAAGTGCAATTTTTGTTCACCATTTTGTCAATACTCAGTCTTGTGTGTGCAGAAATCTGTTTTGTACGATATATTGCATTGACTACATGAGCGTGCGCCGTTATCTAGCTATACTGTATCAGTACTGCGTGAGACTTTTGCCTCACTTAGTTACGCAGATTTCGTTGCTAGGCAAATTCATGCGGAGATTGGTTGAAAAAGTTGTCAAATCATTTAAGTCACGGTATGGAACCCCAAAAGGACCACCAAGTATGTTCGCAAAAAATATGTTCGAAAACTAATAGGCTCGCAAAATCTATGTTTGGAAATCATTATGTTCGTAAATTATATGTTCGGGAATCAAATATGCTCGGTTTGCAACATCTTCGCGAAAAAGGTATAATCGCAATTTGTAAGTTCACAAAACATTCGCTTGCAATCACTACCTTCGCTACAGTTATGCTCGCAGTTTGCAAACATACTTTGTGAGCCTTTTGGCGTATGCTCAGGTTACAAATGTATTTCATGAGCCTTTTGGCGTAACCTCGGTTAAGAAATGTTTGTTGCAAAGTATTTCACAAAGTAAGTTTGCAAACAGTGGCGTATGCATATCTATGAGTCATTTGTTCTGAGGGCGTGGCCTTCCGGGGTTGTTCTGCTTTCCAAGGACAGGTTGCCTTTGGATAGCTCGGCTTGTTCAACTTGGGGGTATTTTTTCAGCTGATCACTGGTAACAGCTGGTAATGCAACAGGAACGTTGGTGTTTACAAGAAAATAATGCAACAGGAACGGGTTCATTTTGGTGTTGGGACAGGAAAAAAATCCATCCATCCATCCATGTTCAAAGGCGCCTTTTCCATAGGAACAAAGCGGTTCAAATTTTCAGTAAGGCCTACATGATTAAAAAGAAAAGTCTTAAACGTGTTTTGAACTGTATGAACTGGCATGGCGAATGTGTGAAGGCAAAGAGTTCCAAACATGGGTGCTGCAGCATGGTGACAGGAATGGTCACATAAGCGGTGTATATTGAGACCTAATATATAGCAGAGTCGATCTGGGATGCTTTGGAGGCCTGATTTTTGGTGCCATCAAATTGCTAGAGATGGCCCAGGGAACCCATTGTAGAGGGAGAGGAGAGGCCCTCGGAGCAATGGCCAGTCCAACACTGGCATATACATGCATTTTCAGGGCCTGACCAAATTGTGCTATGAAAGTTCCCCCAACAGTGATGTAAAACTATAATATTTTGGTGGAGAGAGGACAACAGGTTAGTATCATCAAATCTGTATATAGGCAACAGGCAGGGGTGTAACTTAAGAAGGTGGGTGTGTTACACCCCTAGAAAAAAATGTTTGTAGAGCAATTCCAATTTTGACTATTTTGTTGGGCAAAAACATGGCCCAATTCTGAGGAAAAATTGTAAAACAAAATACTTTGGAAAATGTTCTGAAAAATACCATAGTTTTGTTGTTATCTTCATGGCTGTACAAGTAAAATCCTGAAACCCGATGATCTTGGGCCATTTTAAAGCATCAAAAACTAGAAATCTTCAGAGCTTCCAAGGCCTGCAGGGCCCCTTAAGCGGGTATAATTCTGTTTTTGCAATGCCGCATTTGGTACTTGAGTATTCTGCCCCAAGCAAAAATGTCTGGCGATGTCACTGGTTTTGGGGTGGAGGGTGGGGGTCTGTTCTATATTATGTGATTATAGAAACATACCGTTTATAGATAAGGAAAGTGCATTGAAGCATGACATCACTGGCCATGTCTGGGCAGTTGGAATTGTGAGCCTTTCCTAAGTCAGACAAGTGTAAATATTTTCTTCGGGAAAGTTTGTGGTAAACCATTTTCCTTCCCTCCCTTGAACGCTCAAAGTCTAGTTATGCCCCTGGCACCAGGGGTCAGTATTTAGGACCCCAACAAGAAAATCAAGGAAAATTGGTCCAACGTTGACTGATGACTCCTTTGCCTCCCCCTCACTTTAAGCCTCTTGTCCAGTGGCATAGCAAGGGGCATCTGGGCCCGGAGCAGCCATTCAAATGGGGCCTTTACTTGGTTTCAGCCTCCGACTCCTCCCAGGTGCATTAGTAGACTGTGAGAGGAGGAAAGGGGGATGGGGGATGAAGGGATGAACCAAAATCAATATATATCCAATTTGAAAAAAAATTGCCTTCTAGCTGAAAATCCTACAAAATTGCCCAAAATTGTTCAGATTTTCCAATAAACTTTGACTGAGGCTTGGTGGGGGGAAGGGGGTGTTAAAATGCCCCTGCAACTCCTTTTGTTACGCCACTTCACTAGAACCACAACATAGCACACATGTTTGGGGAGGGTGTCACACCAGTCAGTGGCGGCTGAAAGGAATGAAGTGAAGGAAGTGGGTGGGGAGGGGGTGGGGGCTTAAGCTTAGCTCCCAAAAGTGTGTTCTAAAATGTATACAATTTAATATATTTTGGGGTATCACCACATCAAAACAAATTTGCTGGTTAAAGCAAGTTGACTGCGTTTTCAGACATGATTGTAACCCTGAGGAATGCCAAAATTGCAGAGCTTCCAGGGGATTTCCCCTGGCCCCCATTATGGTTTTTCCCTTTAACCCACAAGCACCTCCATGGCTCCACCCATCCCCCTCCCCATATTTTAAATGCTCTGCCGCCCTTGTTAAATAATTAGTTCAGGGTCAAACAAGTCCATGTTATATAACAGAAGAGATTCAATAGAAACAAAAATGGCAAAGAAAGAGTTCAAAATTCTTTGTTAAGGAGATATTTATGTTTAAAGTTTGGTGTCTTTTGTGTAGATACGACTGAAATTCAGACTTTATTTATTAAATCAGACTGTATTTTTAATACCAATTTTATATCTCATTTCATTTTTAACATCCGTAAATAGAGGCTAATTGGTCCAGGTTCCTCATGACATTAAACGGTCAATAACTCAAAGATTAAACTGGAGAAACCTAATACATGACCCCAGGATTTGACATATCATTGAGACATGAATATGCGTGTGCCATTGTTTCCAAGCACATTTTGCAACGAAGTATCTTTTGCGAGCACACAAATTGCAAACATATATCTTAAGTGAGGGTTATATATTATGATCGCATTTTTAGTGAGCATACAAATTGCGAACATATCTTTTGCAAACATTTAAGATTGCGAACATATATTTACCAAACTTATTTGTTTCCGAACGTGTATGTTTTGAACATTTATGATGGTGAACATATATTTTCCGAGCATATTAGTTTTCCGAATATATTCTGCGACCATATTGTTTCTGAACGTTAGTTTTGCGAGCATATTAGTTTTCCGAACTTATATTCTGCGATTACATTGTTTCTGAATATATGTTTTGGGAACATATTTTGTGGTCCTTTTGGCGTTCCATATGCAGTGCAACATTAAAGCAGAGATTTGAAACACTGCCTTTTATTGATTCACTTCCTCCCTCCATACCCGTGCACATTAATATAAAAGCTCTGAAATTAGAAGATTTCGTCAATTATAAGACTGCCTTGATTATGTTTAAAGCAAAAAACAGTATATCACCTTCAAATTTGCAAAAATTATTTACTGAAAAATAGCCCGAAATGGCTTTGTTAAAACCAGGAACATCTCAAGCAGCCCTCAAATTTGTTCTTTCCCAAACCACAAAACTGTATAAGTAGTTTCACCTCTCCGAGGCTCCTTCAAGATAACAACTACCCCCACTGGTGTTACATGGTTTTTTTAATGACACACATCTGAATATAATGGCATTCCTTGTAATATAAGTAGTAACTGTAATCAATGCTGGCATTGTTTGTCATTGCTGCTGGGGAAAGGTGAAATGAAATATGAGCATAGAAGTATTTATACCTCAATGTTATGATGCAAAGTTAATCTTGTGAACAATGTGCTTAATTTGTTGCTTGAAAATTGCATGACAAATCTTTAAGCAGTACCTTTACTAATGGGGGATATCTAGGGACTCATCAAAGGGCCCTTTTTAAACAAGTTAATGTGGGAACTACATTGAAAGCTATGTGTGTTTCAGTACATGGGGTTAAAATATGGAATCTGCTCAATTTGGAACTTAAACAGTGTAAAAGTACATATATTTAAGAGGAGATTTAAATTTGAAATATTTGAAAAGTACAAATTACTGTAATTTTATTTAATTTCATACATGTATCGTTATTGGATAGGTTTATGTGTACAACACATTTATTGCTCTGTTAAGTATTTGAATGTATTATTTTAAGAGGGGGAGAATCACATAAGTTTAATTTTAGACTTTTTCTCCTCCTTTTCCATTCATTTTGTTTTGAATTGCAAATGTCTATAACACTTCTATTCATTTTGTTTACTATTTGTATATTGTATATTATTTAAGGTTTTGATGTACTGAGATGCATGATGGAAATAAATTACAACAAACAAACAAACAAACATCCAGTATTTTAAAGACTTGATTTAGTCTGCAATATATGGTCTAATTTAAAAAAGTTGTTTTGTAACTTTTAACAAAATAGTTTCAGTATTTATAATTTTGTAGGAGAATTTGCAAAAATGAGCAGAAAACTTGGTAAAATTGTGAAAATCCTTGACCATATTACATAATACCCTATTAAATTTGCTTGTTAAATTTATATCTGTTTTTGATATTGATTATCAAGACTTGAATTTGGTAGAAATCCACTGTTTGTCATAAAAACTCAGGCTGTAAGTTTCAGTCCATTTCTTTTATTATTGCAAACGATAACACCTAGGCAAATATCAAATGATTTAATCATCCTTCAAAATTTATGATTCTAGATTTGATATTGTATTAGTTATCAGGGCTGGAGTTTTAAGATAGCACGCAGAAATATGGTGAAGATAATATTTACTGCAAGATTTATTCGTAATGGTGTAGGATGTAGTTCATTCCCAGGTACATCAATCTTCATTATCATAAACCACTTCAAAGCTTTATTATTATTTCTGATAAAAGGCCTTAAAATATCTCAGATTTTCAGGAAATGCCAGTAGCAATTTATACCTAATTGTAAATTATGTTCACAGAGTCTCACATTATATTTTGAGGTGTCTGATACGTGAAATTGATTAATTATCCCATTTAGGAAGCGAAAGACATTCGCAAAGCCAAACAAGCTCACTCAGACGGCACCGTTCTAACTCTTCAGATTTTGAAAGAAGGTCTTATAGATATTGATGAGAGCAGTATGGATAGCCTGACAGGCAGTGAGGTGAACTTTGACCTTTGTATTGTAACATTTTCTTTGTTTAAATAGGAGAGTATGATTAAATTGGTGAGCGGGTAGCTACTGAGCGGTAGGAATAGGGTACAGAGCATGTCAGTTAACTTTTTCACTTCAAAAGTTTGACCTTCAAGGTTTTTCTTAGATCTGAAGTGTGTTGCAGGGTCAATCATAAAATGCTCTTCATATATAATTACGGACAATACAATGAACAAATGGTAAAAAAATGATCAAGAAATCACATTCATTTAAATGTTTCACGCTCAGTTTTATTACAGAAATGACTGGCATCAGACTAGAAGTGCCAACAAACATTTGTATTCACTTGGTTGGAAATATGACCTTAGGTCATCAGACTGCATAGCAACCATGTGCATTCACCCCGCATTGGAGTGAAAACAAAGCGATCAGTGTGTTTGTTTACATGTCTTACGTACGGCACGCAGTAAATGCATATGGACCACGTGTACTGCACAAAGGTTTGTTTTCACTCCAGAAAATGACATCACTTCCCGGATGTGATGTGACACCAACCAAGTGAATATCTGAGTAATTGTTGCATTTTTGTTGGAATATATTTTTGGATGATTTGTCTCTTTTAACTATTGTGTATGTAAGTGTATATGTTAAACTTAGGAAAGCAAATGTTATATACTATGAAGTTAAACTTAGGAAAGCAAGTGTTATATACTATGGAAGTTAAACTTAGGGAAAGCAAGTGTAATATACTATGGAAGTTAAACATACGAAGGCAAGTGTAATGTACTATGGAAGTTAAACTTAGGAAAGCAAGTGTAATATACTATGGAAATTAAACTTAGGAAATCAAGTGTAATATACTATGAAAGTTAAACTTAGGAAAGCAAGTGTAATATACTATGGAAGTTAAACTTAGGAAAGCAAGTGTAATATACTATGGAAGTTAAACTTAGGAAAGCAAGTGTAATATACTATTGAAGTTAAACTTAGGAAAGCAAGTGTAATATACTATGGAAGTTAAACTAAGGAAAGCAAGTGTAATATAGTATGGAAGTTAAACTTAGGAAAGCAAGTGTAATATACTGTGGAAGTTAAACTAAGGAAAGCAAGTGTAATATACTATGGAAGTTAAACTTAGGAAAGCAAGTGTAATATACTATGGAAGTTAAACTTAGGAAAGCAAGTGTTATATACTATGGAAGTTAAACTTAGGAAAGCAAGTGTAATATACTATGAAAGTTAAACTTAGGAAAGCAAGTGTAATATACTATGGAATTCAAACTTAGGAAAGTAAGTGTAATATACTATGGAAGTTAAACTTAGGAAATCAAGTGTAATATACTATGGAAGTTAAACCTACGAAAGCAAGTGTAATATACTATGGAAGTTAAACTTAGGAAAGCAAGTGTTATGTACTATAGAAGTTAAACATAGGAAGGCAAGTATAATATACTATAGAAGTTAAACATAGGAAGGCAAGTATAATATACTATGAAAGTTAAACTTAGGAAAGCAAGTGTAATATACGATGGAAGTTAAACTTAGGAAAGCAAGTGTAATATACTATGAAAGTTAAACTTAGGAAAGCAAGTGTAATATACTATGGAATTTAAACTTAGGAAAGTAAGTGTAATATACTATGGAAGTTAAACTTAGGGAAAGCAAGTGTAATATACTATGGAAGTTAAACTTAGGAAAGCAAGTGTAATATACTATGGAAGTTAAACTTAAAAAAGCAAGTGTAATATACTATGGAAGTTAAACTTAGGAAAGCAAGTGTAATATACTATGAAAGTTAAACCTCACTTAAAGCAAGTGTAATATAATATGGAAGTTAAACTTAGGAAAGCAAGTGTAATATACTATGGAAGTTAAACTTAGGAAAGCAAGTGTGATATACTATGGAAGTTAAACTTAGGAAAGCAAGTGTAATATACTATGGAAGTTAAACTTAGGAAAGCAAGTGCAATATACTATAGAAGTTAAACTTAGGAAAGCAAGTGTAATATACTATGGAAGTTAAACTTAGGAAATCAAGTGTAATATACTATGGAAGTTAAACTTAGGAAAGCAAGTGTAATATACTATGTAAGTTAAACTTAGGAAAGCAAGTGCAATATACTATGGAAGTTAAACTTAGGAAAGCAAGTGTAATATACTATGGAATTTAAACTTAGGAAAGTAAGTGTAATATACTATGGAAGTTAAACTTAGGAAAGCAAGTGTAATATACTATGGAAGTTAAACTTAGGAAAGCAAGTGTGATATACTATGGAAGTTAAACTTAGGAAAGCAAGTGTAATATACTATGGAAGTTAAACTTAGGAAAGCAAGTGCAATATACTATAGAAGTTAAACTTAGGAAAGCAAGTGTAATATACTATGGAAGTTAAACTTAGGAAAGCAAGTGCAATATACTATGGAAGTTAAACTTAGGAAAGCAAGTGTAATATACTATGGAAGTTAAACTTAGGAAAGCAAGTGTAATATACTATGGAACTTAAACTTAGGAAAGCAAGTGTAATCTACTGTACGAAAGTTAAACTGGAAAGCAAGTGTAATATACTATGGAAGTTAAACTTAGGAAAGCAAGTGTAATATACTTTGGAAGTTAAAGTTATGAAAGCAAGTGTAATATACTATGGAAGGTAAACTTAGGAAAGCAAGTGTAATATACTATGGAAGTTAAAGTTAGGAAAGCAAGTGTAATATACTATGGAAGTTAAACTTAGGAAAGCAAGTGTAATATACTATGGAAGTTAAACTTAGGAAAGCAAGTGTAATATACTATGGAAGTTAAACTTGGGAAAGCAAGTGTTATGTACTATAGAAGTTAAACATAGGAAAGCAAGTGTTATGTACTATAGAAGTTAAACATAGGAAGGCAAGTATAATATACTATAGAAGTTAAATATAGGAAGGCAAGTATAATATACTATGAAAGTTAAACTTAGGAAAGCAAGTGTAATATACGATGGAAGTTAAACTTAGGAAAGCAAGTGTAATATACTATGAAAGTTAAACTTAGGAAAGCAAGTGTAATATACTATGGAATTTAAACTTAGGAAAGTAAGTGTAATATACTATGGAAGTTAAACTTAGGAAAGCAAGTGTAATATACTATGGAAGTTAAACTTAGGAAAGCAAGTATAATATACTATGGAAGTTAACCTTAGGAAAGCAAGTGTAATATACTATGGAAGTTAAACTTAAAAAGCAAGTGTAATATACTATGGAAGTTAAACTTAGGAAAGCAAGTGTAATATACTATGAAAGTTAAACCTACGTAAAGCAAGTGTAATATAATATGGAAGTTAAACTTAGGAAAGCAAGTGTAATATACTATGGAAGTTAAACTTAGGAAAGCAAGTGTAATATACTATGGAAGTTAAACTTAGGGAAAGCAAGTGTAATATACTATGGAAGTTAAACTTAGGAAAGCAAGTGCAATATACTATAGAAGTTAAACTTAGGAAAGCAAGTGTAATATACTATGGAAGTTAAACTTAGGAAATCAAGTGTAATATACTATGGAAGTTAAAGTTAGGAAAGCAAGTGTAATATACTATGTAAGTTAAACTTAGGAAAGCAAGTGCAATATACTATGGAAGTTAAACTTAGGAAAGCAAGTGATATATACTATGGAAGTTAAACTTAGGAAAGCAAGTGTAATATACTATGGAAGGTAAACTTAGGAAAGCAAGTGTAATATACTATGGAAGTTAAACTTAGGAAAGCAAGTGTAATATACTATGGAAGTTAAACTTAGGAAAGTAAGTGTAATATACTATGGAAGTTAAACTTAGGAAAGCAAGTGTGATTAACTATGGGATTTAAAGTTAGGAAAGCAAGTAATATACTATAGGAGTTAAACTTGGGAAATCAAGTGTAATATACTATAAAAGTTAAACATACGAAGGCAAGTGTAATATACTATGGAAGTTAAACTTAGGAAAGCAAGTGTAATATACTATGGAAGTTAAACTTAGGAAAGCAAGTGTAATATACTATGGAAGGTAAACTTAGGAAAGCAAGTGTAATATACTATGGAAGTTAAACTTAGGAAAGCAAGTGTAATATACTATGGAAGTTAAACTTAGGAAAGTAAGTGTAATATACTATGAAAGTTAAACTTAGGAAAGCAAGTGTGATTAACTATGGGATTTAAAGTTAGGAAAGCAAGTGTAATATACTATAGAGTTAAACTTGGGAAATCAAGTGTAATATACTATAAAAGTTAAACCTACGAAGCAAGTGTAATATACTATGGAAGTTAACCTTAGGAAAGCAAGTATAATATACTATGGAAGTTAAACTTAGGAAAGCAAGTGTAATATACTATGGAAGTTAAACTTAGGAAAGCAAGTGTAATATACTATGAAAGTTAAACATACGAAGGTAAGTGTAATATACTATGGAAGTTAAACTTAGGAAAGCAAGTGTTATATACTATGAAAGTTAAACTTAGGAAAGCAAGTGTAATATACTATGGAAGTTAAACATACGAAGGCAAGTGTAATATACTATGGAAGTTAAACTTAGGAAAGCAAGTGTAATATACTATGGAAGTTAAACTTAGGAAAGCAAGTGCAATATACTATGGAAGTTAAACTTAGGAAAGCAAGTGTAATATACTATGGGAAGATATTTTGGACAATATTCAATTCTTAACAATAACATCAGTAAGATACTTAAACAATTGTAAAGAGAGTGATATCATTAATTAATTTAGACTTTATGAAAGGGTTATTAGAAAATATGCAGGAAAATTGCAGTGTTATTGTTTAGGCCCCTAAAGAACATATTTGGCTTGGGTCTCAAATTTTTTAATTTTGCTCAGAGACCCCACCCCCACCCTTCCCCTCTTGTTGTGCACATGTCTGTTATAGCATAGACTTGACAACCTCTTGATTGACATATTTTATTGTATTGCTTTGTTTTGATGCAGCTGTTTGGCCCTGCAGCCACCAATGTTCCTGATTCACCCTCTGTGCTCAGCCTGCTGGGAGGTGATAACAGCTCAGATTCTTTCAGCCTCCTTCAAGAAAGTGACCTTGTCACTGATGGTAAGAAAGCTAAACCTACAAGGACTTTAATGAAATTGAAGTATATGCTATATTGCTTTTAAAATGTATACAATACATGAAAATTTGAATTATTAGGTGTTTGCAGTTTTGTATGCAAAATGTGTGATGCATGAACAGACACAGTGTTCTATATTATTATGTAGATCCTTCATTATTGAATGATGTAGTTCAATTGCTAAAAGGAAAGTAGCTAGTTGTGACAAAATGGGTTTTTGGCTCAAAAATTTTGGATTATAAATGGTTCTTTCTTCCATTTTAGAATCCTTACCCTCCATGTTGATGGCTGGTGATGAGGAAGAGATTGGACCTCCATCTAAAGGACCATCAATGCAAGTTAGGACCCCTACCCCACCAATAAGCAGTCAGAACAGTGATACATCGACCAATGAGAAGGAAGAAGAGATGGAAACTTCTGAGGATATTAAAGAGGACGCTGGGAAAGAGGAGCTTGCCAGTACTAGTAAATTGTCTCTGGAGAAAGAGGATGGAATAAGGAAGAAAAAAGAGAAGAATGTTCCTGCTTCTCCTGAGAAAATGTTGGCAATGTCTCAAGAAAAACCAAAGTAAGCTAGATTTTAGTTTTGAAGGATTAGTTCAGTGGTCAAACAAGTTCGTCTGAAAGAGGACGTCAAAAGAAACAAAGTAGTGAAGAAAGCATTCAAAAATCTTATTCCATTAAGGAGATATCTAAGTTTAGAGTTTGGTTTCATTTGTGTAGAAATGACTGAAATCAGACTAGTTGTGATGCCACTGCCTCAGATATCTCAAAGTCTTTATGTATTCTATCATATTTTGTCCTGTGATTTTGTGGCTTAAAAACCATTGGATATATCAGGAAAGTAGTAAAACAGAATCTTGTAAAGGTAGTTATCATTTACCACCTGAAGAAAGTTTGAGGGTAAATAATTGAAATTGGAAAAAAGTTAAATATATTTTCTTTAGAATACATAACAATTGTTAAGAATGTGAAGATTAAATGGTGCCAACCTTCCATAGTAGACTTACTACACCAGTCATTTCTACAAAGATAAGACAGAGCTTTAAACTTGAATATCTCCTTAACAGAATAAGATTTGTGAATGGTTTCTTCACTGTTTTATTTCTTTTAAAGTTCTCTTTCATTTAAGATAAACTTGCTTGACCACTGAGCCAATCCTTTAAATCCTCTTTTTGAAGACCTCCGTGGTCTAGCGGTCATAGTATCTACTTGGCAAACCAGAGGTCCCAGGTTCAATTCCCGGTGGGCCTTCATTAACCAGTGCTTCACAACTGGTTTATCAAATGGTTATGGACATCTCTATATAAATAAGAGAAATGGAAAGAACAAAAGGTCAGAAAGCTGTGAAAAATCAAATGAGAGGATTTATATGGGCTTCTTGAAAGAAAAACAAAGTAGACAAAAAAAAAAGAGGAGAATTAAATATGGTTGTAGAGGGAAGCTGTTACATCATGAAGGAAGGAGATAATTTTATCTGCAGGCACTTTTCCCTGTCATTGTGGCAACCAACTAACTTAACATCTTCACATTTTTTGACTATGATTTTTTTTTTGTAGTTTGTTGAACTGCTATTATGTTGCGTTTAACCATATAAAATCTCAAACTTAAAATGGCAACCATTTGTTGATCTTTTAATGTTAGGCTGCATAGGAAAAACCTTAAATGTTGAATTTTGATTCTTATTTTAAAACTTTTGCATCACTGGTCATGAAACTCTTAAAGATTGCAAAGATTATCCATTTCTGCAAAGCTATCGAAAAACCTTCCCTTATAAAGCAAAATGAATATATAGTTATTCTTTTAGACTTTAAAACAGCCACTTGTTTGCAGCCTCTATCAAAATCATTGAGATAATTTGAGATTAAAAATGTAAAATTCTAAATTGAGTCAAGAATAATTTTACCCCAAATTTCATATTTGTTTATGATGATATGTAAATAGTATAATTTAACTTGATTTTGCTTATAAACAACTTGAATTTCACATTTTTGTCTCAAATTTTCCCTGATTTTGCACCCAAGTAGGAAAGTTTGTGATTATTTTTTTAAAGAGAATGGATTGCGAAGAAATTAATCTTGCAATTTTTAAGAGTTTCATTACCAGGGTTGCAAGGGTTTGTAAATAAAATTAAAATATCAACAAAATTTGAGGTTTTTCCTATGCAGCATAACACTAATTATCCCTATTGTTGCCATTTCAAGTGTAACCTATACTGTACATGCATGTTTCTTTTTGTTGATCTGTTCATGCACAGAGTGGAATATAAATGTGGAGAAAAGCTGCACATGTGACATGACATGTCGATTATTGCGATATCTCTTTTCCTACGCTATGAATTATACCTCTCACACATATTGCAATACCAAACACTAATACAGGACTACAACATTTTTGTGCAACTAGGCTAGGCTACTTCATACGTTACATTACTAACATCATGGTAGTAAGTCTGAAAGTCAAGTTTAGGCTATTAAAAAAACATGTAAAAATATGTGAAAATAAAAAGTAATTACAAATTGTGTTTCTTTACCCCACACTGGTAGCTCCAATGTAAGTAGGCAAAAAAAAAAAAAATTGGCCCAGAACATGCCTCTCACTTCGATGATTCATGGTCACGTTGGCTGAATTACCAAAACGTGTGTGACGCGTGATGAACATAATAGTCACATGGTCATGTTGTCTGTTACATACAGATCTGCAAATCATTTTTTCTTGGGTTCATTATACAGTCATAAAAGAAGTAGTGGTATTGATATGAACAATTTGTATCATGAGTCAGTTTCTTGAAAGGTATCGCGATATACCAATATATCGCAATATTTTTCTCCTTGATAATCGATGCGTAATAGAGCCATGTTGTGACAGCACTAGATATATTCATTTCTTTTACTTTCTAGTTTATCACTTTGAGTTTGAATGGATGCAAGTATTGTAAAATGATTTGAACACTGACAAAACAACAAACCTTCAAATCAAAAACCTCAGTGTAAGTTTTTTATATATTATTTAGTTCACTCCCCACAACTCAATTGCTGAGTTCTTCCAGGAAAATCCCTGGATACAATTATCTCCTTCCTTCATCATGCTTCCCTCTACAACCATATTTAATTCTCCTCTTTCACCGCCTCTCTCTACTTTATTTTTGCTTCACCCATGCACCTCTTTTCTTGATCACAGCTTTCTGACCTTTTGTTCTTAAATTTCTCTCATTCTCCCCCTGTTTCCTTTCCTTCCTACCTCTAGATTGATCTGACCTCTCAGGCACAATTTGACCTTCGTTGTTGTGGTGCCGTTAAGCCCTCATCAAACAAACAAACTTAAAATTCTCGTCATACCAAATCAATAAAATAAAAATAAACATGTAATCGTCTTTTCTTAGGTATCTACCAATCAGCATCTATGAAGAAAGACAATTACTGAAGCTCGTCGAGGCCTGTCCTGATGCTGTTGAGAGTGATCCTGATTCAAGGAGACTGAGAAGAAAGCTGCTCATTAGAAAGGTATGACAAAATATTCACCAAGCATTGTACAGACTTTTTCCCTATAAGGGTGTTTCAGCTGACATCACTTTGTTTACATCTCCATTTTGTAGGGAAGACTGTCGTCTGCTGTACACTGACATACATTTGCATGTTCTTACATAAGACTACTTTTTTTATATGCTGGAATTGTTGGTTGCACTAACTAATAGACATGCTTAGAATCCACTGATTAAGATTACTTGAAGTACTTGGAGGATAATTTTTTTTCTTTGAAATAACATTTTTTATTAAAAATTTAAATCACCTGCTGGTTTATTTTAAGCAGCACGTGTTTATATGCCTAGCATGTGTGTTGGTCACCAGCGCATGTTTTAGACAGAGTCTGTTTCATTTTACATGTGATATGACTGAGCTGTGTCAAGATCAGACATGTGAAATACTTAAAGCGCAAAGGTCTGCCCTGCAAAATGACTCCCAGTTGAGTTAAATTCATGTGATGAAATCCCTTTATAGAGAGATTTCATCACGTGACTCTAACTCATCTGGAAGTCCATTTTGCAGGGCAGCAGTATCGTTGCATGTCACGTGTCTTCACACGACCCAGTCACACCACATGTACAACAATCATACTACATGCTAACCTACCAGTGCCAGTTCAGCGAATTTTACTACTTACAATATTTGTTTGCTTCCGATTTTACTTCATATTTTCCTTAAGTTTGATATATTCACCGAGTATACGAAGAGTAACATTAGCGTTAATGCCAGCTGATTGCGCATTATACTCGGACCAAAGCCTGCATACAGTACCTGATATAAAGTGCTTGCTGCAAATCCTAGTGTGAATCGTAGGTTGAAAGCCATCATACAGCAGAAATCCAATTCGAACATCGATCAAGATCAGATGGAAATCGAGAAAATGCCTTTTTATTTCCCAGCACACATCTATTAGTGCACGTCAGCTGAAACACACTTATTGCATGGATAAAGTATAGTAGGTTCATTACAAAATGTTTTTATTTTATATATTCAAACTTTATATTTTAAGTGATGTCATGAATTTCACGAACATTTGCAAGAAAAATGAGGGTGTATTCTTATACAGTTTATAGATTATTCCTTGGTTTTTATATAGCTGTGTAGCATTACTATTAATAGAATATTCCATTGTTTTTATATAGCGCGTGTAGCATAACTATTAATGGAATATTCTATTGTTTTTATATAGCGGTGTAGCATAACTATTAATGGAATATTCTATTGTTTTTATATAGCCGTGTAGCATAACTATTAATGAAATATTTCATTGTTTTTACATAGCCGTGTAGCATAACTATTAATGGAATATTCCATTGCTTTTATATAGCCGTTTAGCATAACTATTAATGGAATATTCTATTGTTTTTATATAGCCGTGTAGCATAACTATTAATGGAATATTCTATTGTTTTTATATAGCGGTGTAGCATAACTATTAATGGAATATTCTATTGTTTTTATATAGCCGTGTAGCATAACTATTAATGAAATATTTCATTGTTTTTATATAGCGTGTAGCATAACTATTAATGGAATATTCCATTGCTTTTATATAGCCATTTAGCATAACTATTAATGGAATATTCTATTGTTTTTATATAGCCATGTAGCATAAGTATTAATGGAATATTTCATTGTTTTTATATAGCCGTGTAGCATAACTATTAATGGAATATTCCATTGTTTTTATATAGCCGTAGCATCACTATCAATGGAATATTCCATTGTTTTTATATAACCGTGTAGCATAACTATTAAAGGAATATTCTATTGTTTTTATATAGCCGTGTAGCATCACTATTAATGGAATATTCTATTGTTTTTATATAACGTGTAGCATAACTATTAATGGAATATTCTATTGTTTTATATAACCGTGTAGCATCACTATCAATGGAATATTTCATTGTTTTTATACAGCTGTGTAGCGTAACTATTAATGGAATATTCTATTGTTTTTATATAGCCGTGTAACATAACTATTAATGGAATATTCTATTGTTTTTATATAGCCGTGTAACATAACTATTAATGGAATATTCTATTGTTTTTATATAACGTGTAGCATCACTATCAATGGAATATTTCATTGTTTTTATACAGCTGTGTAGCGTAACTATTAATGGAATATTCTATTGTTTTTATATAGCGTGTAGCATAACTATTAATGGAATATTCTATTGTTTTTATATAACCGTGTAGCATCACTATCAATGGAATATTTCATTGTTTTTATACAGCTGTGTAGCGTAACTATTAATGGAATATTCTATTGTTTTTATATAGCCGTGTAACATAACTATTAATGGAATATTCTATTGTTTTTATATAGCCGTGTAACATAACTATTAATGGAATATTCTATTGTTTTTATATAACCGTGTAGCATCACCTATCAATGGAATATTTCATTGTTTTTATACAGCTGTGTAGCGTAACTATTAATGGAATATTCTATTGTTTTTATATAGCCGTGTAGCATAACTAATAATGGAATATTCTATTGTTTTTATATAGCCGTGTAACATAACTATTAATGGAATATTCTATTGTTTTTATATAACCGTAGCATCACTATCAATGGAATATTTCATTGTTTTTATACAGCTGTGTAGCATCACTATCAATGGAATATTCTATTGTTTTATATAGCCGTGTAGCATAACTAATAATGAAATATTCTATTGTTTTTATATAGCCGTGTAGCATAAGTATTAATGGAATATTCCATTGTTTTTATATAGCCGTGTAGCATAACTATTAATGGAATATTCCATTGTTTTTACATAGCCGTGTAGCATAACTATTAATGGAATATTCCATTGTTTTTATATAGCTGTGTAGCATAACTATTAATGGAATATTCCATTGTTTTTATATAGCCGTGTAGCATAACTAATAATGAAATATTCTATTGTTTTTATATAGCCGTGTAGCATAACTATTAATGGAATATTCTATTGTTTTTATATAGCCGTGTAGCATAACTAATAATGAAATATTCTATTGTTTTTATATAGCCGTGTAGCATAAGTATTAATGGAATATTCCATTGTTTTTTATATAGCCGTGTAGCATAACTATTAATGGAATATTCCATTGTTTTTACATAGCCGTGTAGCATAACTATTAATGGAATATTCCATTGTTTTTATATAGCTGTGTAGCATAACTATTAATGGAATATTCCATTGTTTTTATATAGCAGTGTTGTATAACTATTAATGGATTATTCTATTGTTTTTATATAGCCGTGTAGCATAACTATTAATGGAATATTCCATTTTTTTATATAGCCGTGTAACATAACTATTAATGGAATATTCTATTGTTTTTATATAACCGTGTAGCATCACTATCAATGGAATATTTCATTGTTTTTATACAGCTGTGTAGCATCACTATCAATGGAATATTCTATTGTTTTTATATAGCCGTGTAGCATAACTAATAATGAAATATTCTATTGTTTTTATATAGCCGTGTAGCATAAGTATTAATGGAATATTCCATTGTTTTTATATAGCCGTGTAGCATAACTATTAATGGAATATTCCATTGTTTTTACATAGCCGTGTAGCATAACTATTAATGGAATATTCCATTGTTTTTATATAGCTGTGTAGCATAACTATTAATGGAATATTCCATTGTTTTTATATAGCGTGTAGCATAACTAATAATGAAATATTCTATTGTTTTTATATAGCCGTGTAGCATAACTATTAATGGAATATTCTATTGTTTTTATATAGCCGTGTAGCATAACTAATAATGAAATATTCTATTGTTTTTATATAGCCGTGTAGCATAAGTATTAATGGAATATTCCATTGTTTTTATATAGCGTGTAGCATAACTATTAATGGAATATTCCATTGTTTTTATATAGCTGTGTAGCATAACTATTAATGGAATATTCCATTGTTTTTATATAGCAGTGTTGTATAACTATTAATGGATTATTCTATTGTTTTTATATAGCCGTGTAGCATAACTATTAATGGAATATTCCATTTTTTTATATAGTGTAGCATAACTATTAATGGAATATTCCATTGTTTTTATATAGTTGTGTAGCATAACTATTAATGTAATATTCCCATGTTTTTTTGTAAGCTTTCATAAGAATGAGAAACATTTTAGTTGAAAAATCATGTTCATATGTTATTCCTACCAGGAATTATTCAAATTTTAAGGTTCACAAAAAATGCCAGTAAAAGATTAGGAAAAGGCTCAGTATGACATCACAGCAGCACATTCTTCCACAAAGTTTATGTATTTCATTTAAATCTATGATCATTTGTTATTAGTAAAACCTGCTAGAAAAATAAATGGATGAAAGTTAGGTATTTATATACATTACTAAATATACCCTACTTCAATAACTTTTGAAACATTGTTTATAATCATACAGAAACAGCCAATTAACGTTCAAAGAAATACATAAACATTTGCAATGGAATTGCCTCTATGACATCATCAAACAGGAATTCATCGTACTGTACAAAAACTTTAAATTTGTAATTGGGACATCTTTAAAATCCATATCTCCTGAACGGAATATGATATCAACCTGAGTTTTATACCAAATTGGCTCTAAAAGTAGGCTCTTTCAAATAATATTTTACAAAAAACCATGGGAATATTCCTTTAATAGAATAATTATTTTTATCATAACTGTACTGAATGGCTTCCTCACATGGTTCAAACTTTTCGTGTAAATTATTCATTGCACTTCTGCTGTCTGTAAGGCTCCATGATAGTAACACGTGCAGGAAACAGCAAATTTCAGGTAAATGTTCCTTCAAGAAAGTAATGTTAAGATTTTGAAGAAAAAACTACAAAAAAAAAGCAAACATTAATCAATAGAAGTGTATGGTAAAAGATGTTTACAGAACATAGAGTCATTTTATTTTCAAAGTTGTGCAGATTTGTGGTCAAAATGAAGTTATTTATACTTCTGTTTTGCTCCTCAGAAATACATAAAATAAGGGAAGAAAAGTTTCAGAATTCTCAGACCTATTCAAAAACAATTCTCTTCAAACATCATCAACTTCCTCCACAACAACAACCTCTTCCACCACATATAATCTCCTCCCCTCCTCCCCTTCTACACCTAACCTTACACACCCTTTTCTTTTCACCTAATTTTTTCTCCCACATTCAGCCTTTCCCCTTTATCTCAGTTACAAACCTTCCATCTCCTCACTATCCTAACTCTTACACCATTATTCATTACACCTCTTGGCACATTTGACTCTGACTGTTGCGGTGCCATCGAACATTAACAAACCAAAACAATTTTGAAGAAAAAAAAAACTCTGAAAAAAAAGCAAACATTAATCAATAGAAGTGTATGGTGAAAGATGTTTACAGAACATAGAAGTCATTTCATTTTCAAAGTTGCGCAGATTTGTGGTCAAAGTGAAGTCACTATTACTTCTTTTTTTGCTCCTCAGAAATACATAAAATAAGGAAAGAAAAGAATAGGAAAACAGCTTTACACCATACTTTTTTAGTTTTTTTTTTTTTCTTTAATTTTCAATATTTTTCTTTTTAATTCCATCTCATCTTTTGAGATGTAAAACTTGGGATGGTTGTGCTTGATATTCTTGGTTTTGTGATATTTTGATCAAAGCTTGAAACGAACATGGATGTAATATATATCTCATTTATTTTAAATTTCCATATTTGAATCATTGAACCCAAATCAATATTTTTGATGAACTGTTATATATACTAGGAATACAAAAAATGTGTGTTTTTTTTTTTTTTTTTTTTTGACAGGAAAAACGGGAGAGAGGCCTTCCCATTTTTGATCTGGATTCCACTGTTCAGCAGATGATACAGAAACGTGCAGGGTTCACCCCCTTCCCCTATCCTCAGACTGGGGCTCTGTTTTCCCCATCACGACACGGACTGGACAAAATCAAACGAACCAGGGATCAGAGGGGGGACAGCAGAGTTCTAGATCGATTCCAAGTAAGTATTGAAATTACTTCTGAATCACACTACAAATTCTCTTTTAGACTTTACTAGAAGCAATTTATAAGAGTCCTCCCAAAAAAAAAATCAGTGATTTTATGTGCCACTAGATACACTGATTTTCATCTGTTAACAAAAAAAGGGAGCCTATTGTTAACCTAAGTTTCCTACAGGGCCAGACCATGTGTGTAATTTTTGGATTCATTTGGATTGTGAGAGGATGGTTTCACCAGTGAGGTATTAACTCTGGTGGATTGAGTGAAATAGACTTGAAATTTAAGTTTAATAGAATCAAACTCAAATTTTGAGTTTTTTTAATTGAGTTTTTTAAAATTTGATTTTTTTTTTTTTTTTAATTTGAGGTTTTGAATTTGAGTTTAAATAGGCCTAAGGTCTTTATCACTGTTTTTCCTTTTCCCTGGAGAAACACCTTTTTTTCTGGGTATCACATGATGAACAAGCTTCTCCAGCCTGACTTTCCCAAGGCTATTAATAGCTTTCACAACAAAACAGTGAAGCTTATCAAAACAACAATTAAGTCTAAACCTCGCAATACAATTTGTGTGTTAAGCCCCAACGAAATCTAAAATCTGTCCGGGTCTATATTGCTCACAACAGAAACCACAATCCAGCACAAGCAATTAGCAATTACACCAGGGATTTCCACATACTTCACCTCACTTTCCATGGTCATAATCTGACATTGGTAGTAAACAAATTTCACTGCAACTGCACCGACTTTTACACTCAACACAAGGACAACAGTATTCCCCTGTGGTCAATGTGTCTGGCTTGAAGTAATAGTTTACAAATAGGATGGTATTTAACAGTGAAGGTTTGTTTGTTTATTGATGAGTGATTTAAGTGATGTTTTTGTTCAACCTTTTGAGGATTTTGGACTAAAAATCTATTGCAAGAGATTTTTATCATTGACTGCTTGACATAGCTGTTCATAGCATAAACGGCACAGAATGGCAGATTTATTAACATCAGAGCATGTGGACCTGCGCAGTAATTAATGTTATATCAAGCAAAAATCTTATTTTCAGCAATTACTGTTTATTATGCTGTAACTTTCTAGTGCAAGATTTTACCAGGTTTTGCTACTGCTGGGAGTTGAGTAGAGCTACAATGATTTATTATGATGCAGACCTGTAGCCAGGAATTTGACAGGAAGTTCGTTTTTTGTATAAAAGGGCAACAAATCTTGAAATTCTGATTGGGTGCTTATTATTTGTTTAAATTTCAAAAGGACACTTTCTCAACAATAGGGGGTTCAAGATTTCAAAAGGGGGTTCGTTTTTGGTTTAAAATGGCAACAAACCTAAAATTCTGGGTGCTTATTATATATTTAGATTTCAAAATGGCACTTTCTCAACAAAAGGGGTTTTGTTCACTCAGACGAATCCCCCCCCTCCTGACTATGGGCCTGTGAGAGGTTCAATTTCTTGAAAAGTTGCAACCAAGATGCACACGTAATGTGTAAAACCCTTACGTGCATCAGTGATAACCCCCAGTGCAAGCTCGCAGAGATTGAAACCTGTTTTTGTTTTCTTGCAGGTGTCAACGTCCTCCTTCCATTCACCTCATCGATCTCTCAATTCCTTCAGAGCTCGTCTTGTGGGCTGTGCTGAAGATATGGCATTACAGAAAGTGGTGAGCCCATACACGGCAAGGTAATTCTCTTTTGTGATAAATTTGTTGGGTCTCATTGTTTTTACAGGGCTCAATTTTAAGGGCAAATACCATACATGTTAAGTCCCTATAAATCATTACTTGGCCAACCCAATCTGTAATATAGACAGAGAAGCTGTCCTTATAAAAATTGTGTGAAATGCCACACACTTCTTGCCCTTGGCAAGTAACGTTATTCGCACAGTTTAAAAGATCTTAAAGCTGGAAGTTGGTAGAATAATTAGTTGGACGTAGGTTATTACCTTCGCCAACTTAGTTGGACGGAGGTTATGTTTTTGCTTCCAATCGTCTGATTGTTTTATTTGTTTGTCATCACGATATCTCAAGATATGATGATTGGATTTGGATTAAATTTGGAGTGTGTGTTTTTTTACTGCTTAAGGAACAAGTGATTTAAATTTGGAGTGTATTGATACAATGGAAGGGCAGAAATTGAGGGGTGGGGATATTTAGGGTAAGGTCTGTCAAGACACTTGAAACTCCCAATGGAATGTGATGAACAATGAATTCACACCATGAAAAGAATCCAACAATCAATTTTCTGGACTCATTGAAAATTAAATAAAGTGGCCTCTACTATCAATGTAATAAGAACAATTTTTTTCAGCCATGAATGGAAAATGATGGAATGTGAATCCTAACTAAATGGAACTCAAACAATGAATGCTAAGCCTGAATGAAACTGAAAACATTGATATGGCCTTGGAAGAAATCAGTCAAAAGATAATTTTCAAGTGTTCAGAATGCAAAAGATCAAAACTTGGGGATGAATCTTGGTGGGCCTAGGATTTCTGAGGTAGATTATAGTGGGTATGGGGATCGAATGAACTCTTAAACTATTCTGGGCATGCTGGAATTGCAACGGGCAGAGGTATGCACTCTACAGAGTGCTGCTATTCTAGTTTTTTGGCCTGTGTTTGTCTGTGTGTTTGTTTGTGTCATCAATATAGAACTGTGATTGGATGGTGCTTAAATTTGGTGTGTGGTCTTGTTAAAGAGGCGAAATCGTCATTTGTGCACAATATTTAGAATTCCTTTCAAATTTGTTGATTGCTTGAAATTTTGCTGCGCGATTCGTTGTCTCGTATTGCAAGGTATATAGTTATTTCAAATGCCTTAAAGGTCACTACACGAATTAGCCCAGTAGGTTACAGCGATCAGAAGCAAACATTTTTTTTCTTATCAACAATCGTGAGTTTGAACCCCGGTAGAATCGTTTTTTGCGACTTTTGCTTTCATCTTCTTTTTTTTTTCTCAGTAATTTTTATTTGGTAACTATTATTGTAGTATTATACTACTAATCTTTTGCTTTCTGACAAACGCATTGAAAAAACAAACGAGTTTCTCGTCACAGTAACGTAATGCGCTGTGTATGTAACTCGGCACACACAACGTACATGCTAGTGTTTGGCTGTACAAACCATGGAGTTCTCTTCTAACTCCATGTACAAACAGACAGTGGATCGGGTCTTGCGTCACAACCGGAAGTGACGTCAAAATATCGCATCCCTTAATTTTAGCGTATTTTAATGAGACGAGCCTTCTTCTTTGATGCTTCAGGACAGAGTGATTAAAATTTGGGACATGTTAGAACAGAGGAAGGGCAGGAATGGAAGGGTGGTATGCTTTAGGGTGAGATCTGTCAAGATTTATTTGAACAATGAATTCATGCCCTGAAAGGAAATCCAAACAATACATTTTTGGACTCTGAGAAACTTAAATCAAGTTTTTTTCTGGTATCAAAGAGAATCAAAACAATTGGCTTCTTGCATGAAGGGAAAATGACAGAATGTGAAACTTGGCTGAATGGAACTCTCACAATGAATACTTCAAATGAATAAATTTGAAATCAAGGTACTGTAGATCATAAAGTGTTTAGAATGCAAATGGCAATACAGATCAAAAGTGGGAAGGAGATTGTTTGGGGATATAGCTTGGCGAGCCTAGGGTTTCTGAGGTAGATTATATCGGGGATGGGAAATGAACTGGGGGTGGAGGTATGCAGCTTTTGCAGCTGATATTGCAGCTTGGGTAAGCAGCTTTATAGGATCTGTGATATAGATTTTATGAAGTGGCATGAGAAGACAATGGATGTTAAAAAATATAATTAAAGTGTTAGTTCAGTGGTCAAGCATGTCCATCTTATGTGATGTGAAAGAGGACTTCAAAAAAGGCAAAATGGTAAAGAAAGCATTCAAAAATCTTATTCCGTTAAAGGATTAGTTTATGGTCAATCATGTCCATCTTATGTGAAAGAGGACTTCAAAAGAAACAAAATAGTGCAGAAAGCATTCAAAAATCTTGTTCCATTAAAGGATTAGTTCAGGGGTCAAGCAAGTCCATCTTATATGAAAGAGGACTTAAAAAGAAACAAAATAGTAAAAAAAGCATTCAAAAATCTTGTTCCGTTAAAGGATTAGTTCAGTGGTCAATCATGTCCATCTTATATGAAAGAGGACTTCAAAAGAAACAAAATAGTGAAGAAAGCATTCAAAAATCTTTTTCCATTAAAGGATTACTTCAGGGGTCAAGCAAGTCCATCTTATATGAAAGAGGACTTCAAAAGAAACAAAATAGTGAAGAAAGCATTTAAAAATCTTTTTCCATTAAAGAATTAGTTCAGGGGTCAAGCAAGTCCATCTTATATGAAAGAGGACTTCAAAAGAAACAAAATAGTGAAGAAAGCATTTAAAAATCTTTTTCCATTAAAGAATTAGTTCAGGGGACAAGCAAGTCCATCTTATATGAAAGAGGATTTCAAAAGAAACAAAATAGTGAAGAAAGTATTCAAAAATCTTTTTCCATTAGTGAGTTATTGGTTCCGATGCAATCAGCATCAGGAACCTATGTGGTCATGATGACATATATATGTGTGTGCGTGGGTGTATGTATGTGTGTGATGCCCAGCTTGTAAACACGATATCTCAAGAATCATATACAGGATTTATGTCATATGTAATACACAGATAGTCTATGGTCCGTAGATGTGCGCTATTGTTTTTTGTGTTCATGTCATGTATATCAATGAGTAGGCGGGGCTTGATGTTAAAATCTTAAAATGTTCATATTTAAATATCCACTTGTCTGTTTTGTTTCATATTTAGTTTAATTAGGTTGTTAGCCAGTGTCTACATGTTCATGGTACAAAAAAGTTGAATTTCATTGATATGCATAGTGGGCGGTCTATGCATATCAAATTTCATTGATATACACAGTGGGCAGGGCTTAGCATGATTTTGTTGAAAAGAGCTTGTAAACACGATATCTCAAGAACTATACATGGGTTTTAATTCATATGTGATGGTACACAAATTACCCATGGTCTGCAGATGTGCCCTAAAAAAATTTGTGGCGACATCATGCTTATTAATGTGTAGGCGGGGTTTAATGTCAAATCTTTCAGCTGTTTATATACTCCAACCATATATGTGAATTTGTTCAAAATTTGACATGTAACATTTTTATGGCCTCTTGTAATGCCCTGTCTTCTATGGTCATAACTTACATATTTCTATACTTATAGCACAAAATATCACTAAACTATTTCATGAATCCAATTGATATCCTAATAACTTAGCTGTCAATTTGTTAAATCACCAGAAGTAATGTGATTTAAGAGTTATCTGTCTGTCATTGTTTATTACTGTATTTGCAATGTATTCTTTGGACAGAGTAACATAAGACTATCAATGATAGCTCATTCATCCATAGCTAGGTGGCTTGAGGCAAGTCTATTTTGTCTTACAGAGAACAATAAACACAGAACAATGGACACAGAACAATGAGCACAGAACAATGGACACAGATTGTTTTGTTTGTCTTTTAAGGAAATTGAGAAAAGTGTATGTTCTGAAAATGATTGGTTTGTTGGCAAGCAATTTGTGGACAAAAGTGTGTGATAAAGCAGGGAGTTGCCATTAGAGGTTAAAGTGATATTAGTTGTTTTTGTGTGCGTGTGCGGTGGAGATTTGTATTATTATTACTTCGATTTGTATATTTGAAGATAAATCAGTCCATCATATTTAGATCTAATCACATTACGTTTTTTTCTTTTGACATCTATGTCATTTGCATATGCATTTTTATGTTGATGAAGATGATATTAGTGTTGAGTGTATCTGCTTGAAATTGTAGGTTGACCTTTAAACATTAGTGGTCACTACATGTGGAGACGGTGCAGGTGGGATATTTAAAGAATTACAACAATATTGGAGCCACATAACCTCTTGGTTTCTGGTTAAAGTTATCTTCTCTGTGTAGAAATGACTGGTGTACTATGTCTACTCTGGAAGGTTGGCACCTTCATCCTCACATTCGTAACAATTGTTAATGTATTTTGAAGAAAATTAATTTAACTTTTCTGCTATGTGAACTATTTTTCCTTAAACTTTCTTCAGGTGGTAAATAATAATTAACCTTACTAGATTCTGTTTTACTACTTTCCTGATATATTCAATGGTTGATAAGCCACAAAATCGCAGGACAAAGTATGATAGAATACATAAAGACTTTGAGGAATCTGAGGCTATGACATCACAACTAGTCTGATTTCAGTCGTTTCTACACAAATAATACCAAATTTCAAACTTAAATATCTCCTTAACCGAATAAGATTTTTGAAATATTTTTTCACCATTTTTTCTTTTGAAGTCCTCTTTTATATAAAATGGACTTACTTGACCCCTGAACTAATTCTTTAACAAAATATAATTCAGACTAATAAAAAGACAATAGTAAATCACTTCCATGATCATATAGTAGTTCCCATGTAGCTTTTAGTAATTTTTTCTTCACAATATGATCCAAGCCCTGCTGTGTAAATACCATTACTACAATTGATCAAAATATCCACCGTACACGGATTTCAGAAAGTTTTATTCTTCCTGTGTCAAAAACCACAACCATTTATTTGATACCAGTCCTGTCTGAACTTTCCAATCTGCTGATTCAATGAAAGGTTCTATTGTTAACCAGCTTCGTCATACAAGTGCAGTGTATTTGTTTGCTTTATTAGTTCAGGCAGGTGGAGCAGAAAGCTTACTTGAATTGGCTGAGCAACAATAGTTGGCTGTTTAAAGCATTTAGAGCTAAGTGATTTGTCTGGAGTGAGCATGCATGACTACCTTTATTTGTAATTGATGCAGTTTTCTTGTAGAAATATTTTAGCACAGAGCCTAACGGCCTTGACTCCTCATGCAATAAACATCAGAGTATGAAATAATTAATTGTCAAGTATGTAATACTAAGGTCATTTTATTCTCTTTTCATGCTTCACCTTGTGAATCCCTCGATCTATTGCCCTGGACTACAAAACCCTTAAATATCAAGCTTAATCTTTTTGAGAGTTTCTCATGCTATCTTTTTATGTTATACATACCAAGTGTGCTACTTGTCATCCCTCAATATAACTAATTGCTCCAGATTATTGTACCTTTATGAATTCAATTTCCATTTTCAACCTGAGGTGACTTTTTTTTTTTTATAATAAGAGATGTGGGTATAATCACACGTTGCTTCAAACATTCTTTCCATCATCATCATCAACCATGACCACATACAGATAACTGGTTTGTCAAACCCTTTCCCCTCTTTTTTCAGAATCCTTAAGCCCTACATTCGTCGAGATTTTGAATCCCGGCCCGTCAAACTCAAACTCTTGCATGAAATTCTAGATCGTAGGAAACAGATTGAACCATCGTATCAACTGCCACTTGCCTCTCCCATCGACTACTGCTACGTACAGCCACAACACATTCCATCTGTCAATGCTCTCTGCCGAGAATTCTTTTGGCCAGGAATAGATCGTAAGTAAAGCCTCTGTCTGATCTCTAAACCTTTGGGTCTTATTTTATTTTCATTCATTTGTCTAGTCACACAAGATTCCTATTGCTGGAAGTAGTAACTCGATATATTGTTCCTTTCGGGTATTGTGTTTTGAAGGTGTTACTTTAGTTGACTGTTGTATAGATTTTGAAAGTATGATATCACACATTCATGTTCTATGTAATTGTGAATGTATGAAGTCTATCATGATTCTAACAAAATTAAAACATTATTTCAAAATGTCTTCAGATAGTAAATAAAAGATACTTAACAAGATACTGTTTTACTAATCTACTGACAAACTGGGTTAATTTTGACATAAATTTTCAAGTCAAATTTTTGATACCTCTTTTGAAACTATTTCAGTTTTCTACATAAAACGTTTGTTGGTTTTCATTTCATTCCAAACCAAAGTTCAAAGATCAATTGAATGAAACAGTTTTGGACAGTGCTGTCATGACATGTCGATTATCGCGATATCTCTTTTCCCAAGTCATAATATATGCCTCTTGCGACATATCGCGTAACCAAAAACTAATACCCAAACTAAGAAATTTTTACGCAACTCGGCTACTTCGTAACTTACAATTTTAACGTTACGGTATTAAATCTAAAAGTCCAGTTTACGCCATTAAAAATGTGCACAAATATCGTAAAACAAAAAACTAATTAAAAATCATGCTCCATCACCCCACACTGGCGTGTTCCGATATAAAATTGGCCCCGAATGTGCCTCTCAGGCTGTCTCTTCGATGATTCATGGTCACGTTGATTAAATTACCAAACACGTACATGATGCGTGATGAGCGTAATAGTCACGCGATCATGTCGTCTTTCGTTCATCATAAAAGAAGTAACATTAGTAATATTAGCAAATTGTGTCGAGAGTAAAGTTTTCTTGAGAAGTATTGCAATATACCAATTTACTTCAAGTTATACCTTACCGTCCATGCTATAAATATGCAATCTGGTCACATGACCTGATTCTAACGCACTTCTAACCGACCCTAAAAACGTAGTTACCAGCCCAGCCCTGACCTCCATATAACCTCTACTAACCATCACTTCTTTTCAGCGCGTTGTTATCACAACATCGCTGGAACTAGTCTTAAATTTTCTTTATAAACATTTTAACTTTTTCTAACAATTTTCTTCTTTACAGCTTCTACCAGGCAGGTTTTTATGCTTTGGGGCCTTTTACTGCTATCCTTTTCAAGTCTTCTGAGGTAAGACAAGGTAGCCATGGGACCGGAAATTCTTCGGTCCGACTCGCAGGAATTTCCCATTAAGCCTACACTTAGGATAGAGTGTTTTTGCTTCCATCCATACAAAATGGGTGGCTACTTCAAGAGAGTCCCACTCTCGTGGCGGGTGTTTTTAGTCCCTAGAGCACCCAGTGTGCCTGTTTAGTGGACCTTTTGCCTCTGGGTTTAAGTGTTTTTCTACTTCGACCCCGCTCTTTCACGAGGAGAGCCCAGCGTTATACTATGCATGGTATTAAGATGTAAAGATATCTTCAGTACAGGTTCTCCTATGCATTAGGCCAACTTCTTCTTTCGATGTTGACGCATGCGTATTGGGTCGACGTCATCACAGGATGTTAATGGAGTTGGCTGCATACAGCTCCAAGGAACTACAATTCTTTACAACAGAGCCTATATTCTATTAAACGTTACCAGTACATGTCGTGTGTTCGTTTCTCTTGCATATAATTAAGAGTTTTTAATTTACAAGCTTGAGTTTTGGGGCATTGGAGAAACCTTGAAGGGGTTTCCTTGGTGTCCTCTTTTTAGGAGAATATATCTTTTCTTTTTATCTCTACAAGTTACACAGTGGTTCGTATTTTCCATGCTACCCCTATGCTTTTTAAGAATTTACATTTTGTGCATTTTCTCGGGTTTTTAAAAACTTTTGAGATAGTGATTTTTCTGATAAAATTTTTTGATGTACTAAATTGCTGTGGATTGCCTCACTATGTTTGACATCTCCCACAGACCTGTCTCTCCCGCGTAAGGGTCGTAAGTACATCCCCCGTAGGGGAGCTTTGGTGTAAGTATATATATATATATATTTTATATATATGTTTTTATTTTTCTCAAAACGCCAAGAGGCGATATAAATCATTATGGTCTCAGAGTTTTCTGCTTAGGTCATGACCACGGACTCAGCGCTACTGAGCCGTGGAGGTCTGTGTTAGTAGCTAACTTTGTTAACTTTGACCTGATTCATCCCCTGGAGGTCTCTGACTCGACGCTACTGAGTTGGCATGACCAGGGGTGCGGTCTATCGGATGTAAGTTATCTGAGTGATCAGCTAAGTGGTGTCCCAGACGTAACTTAAAATAAAGCACTAGCGCCCCTTCTCGACGCTACTGAGTCAATGAGGTGTATATTTTTAGTGGGTAACTCCTTTGTACACCGCTGTGGACCACGGTTCCTTGTAGGGACCGGTAGGGCCACAAAAAGGCAGCACCCAAAGAGGTAATAAGTGAATTCTAAGTAATTATATGGCTCGCTGTTGGACTATTACATTACTTTCACGGGTCCATACAGGTCCGCATGGCTCCGGTGATCGGCTCCGTACTGCCCCATGGCCCATGTTTACAGCTCCGTACGGGTCCGTGATGGCTTCGTATTGGTCCATTGGACTGCTCCATGCGGCTCCATGGCCAACGGCTTTACGGGTCTATATGGCCCCGGTGAACGGGCTTGTATGGCTTCAGAGTTTTGTAACGGGGTAACATACACCATACGATAAACTTGGTTAAATGTTACGGCTCCGTACTGGTCCATTGGACGGTTCCATACGGATCCGTACAGCTTCGTTAACCAACGGCTTTTGGTTCCATGCGGCTCTGCCGAAGGGTCTATACGGCTTCATAGTTTTTTAGCAGGATAACTTACATCGTACGACAAACCCGAAAATAGACCCACTAGGTATGAAGCTACATGGTCATGTGATAAGTAACAATCTTCACAAGGAGTATAGCATCACGAGAGCTATTTTCTTCTTGTTACCGTAGCCATCAGCTACGCAGTTCCATGACTGTGTGAACTACCTTAGTAAGATTTTCCGGATTGATTGTCATGTCATGGTTCTGCCAAAAATTTTTTACCAGCATCATGGACACAGGAGGACAGGTCCCCGAGCGTCAGTGCATTATGCACCCAAGATCCCTGCAATGCGTTGCGTGTAAGCGCTTCTTTAGGTTACAAAGCTCGGTGGTCGGTGATGAAAGAAAACCATATCTACGAGAGGCATAGCATCACGAGAGCTATTTTCTCCATGTTACATAGTTCCATGACTGTCCAAACTACCCTGGATATGATTTTCACATTGAACGTGATGTTCCGCTAAAACTAAACCGTCAGTGCTGACGGATGCGTCTTGGTGGAGGTAGGGGGCACATTTCATGTGACCCCCAATGACAGGAACTTGGGCAGGTATGCCTGGCATTTTTCACTTTTTACCGCTAGTGCTGACCCTGTCCTAACTGAAGCACCTTAGTTTTTAACACCCTCTCGGCACAATTGACTCTTGACAGACGCCGTGCCTTTAAACATCAACCAAACAAAACCTAGAGGCAGGATATATCAATTTGAGTAGGGGAGGGGAGGGCGGGCGCGTTTAATTCCAGACCAATCCTTCTTCGCCAAAAATTAGACATTGGAGTTATTGCCACAGGCAGTTTTCCTCCCGTCACTTTGAGACACGCAGGAGGACAGGGTCTGATGTCCAGTCTGCTGTCTGAAATATTAAGTGTACTCAGTCACCTAGAGGTGACTCTACGGCACTCTCTATCTCTACAAAGACCACACCGTGCATTGTCACACGCTTCGTGCAGACGATGATTAACTCCATGGCCCTGCTAGGTAGTGTGTAAAGAGACTAGCCGCATCCAAAGCTTAATGGCACCACGACAACGAGGGTCAAATTGTGCCTGAGAGGTTAGATCATTTTAGAGGTAGGAGGGAAAGAAATCAGGGGGAGATTAAGAGAAATACAAGAAGTAAAAGTCAGAAAGCTAGGATCGAGAGATGAGGTGCATGTAAAGAAAAAAAAAGTAGAGAGAGGGGAGTGGGAGAGGAGGATTAAATATGGTTGTAGAGGGAAGCATGATGAAGGAAGGAGATAATTTTATCGGGAGGGTTTTTCTGGAAGAACTCTGCGATTGAGTTGTGGGGAGACAATGGCATCCTTTGTGTCGGCCTGCTTGAAAAATGTACCTGGGGTTCAGGGGAACGTTGCAAGAGCAGTTCTGACAAGGTGGAACAAGGCCAGCCACTAAGGTGAGCTATCATGCTTCTTCTCCTAACATTTATGTGATATATGTTAAGATGTATATATATATTAAGTCGCTTTGGGCTCACGCTACTTCACGCCATTCCTGGAGCGAGTACTTGACCGAGTACGTCTCGAGCGAGTACTTGACTAAGTACGTATCGTACCGTTTTTGGGAACGTTTCATGGGGTTCAGCGGTCGTGGCGACCAAGTCCTGAACTTGCCTCCTCCCTTTGGTTCGGCTGCAATCTGATTGCATATATTTATAGCATAGAAGGCAAGGTATAATTTGAAGTAAATTTACCCCACTGGTTAAGAGAGGTATTTACAAGAATTATTCTTACCTTCTATGCATCCCTCCTGCCTCTCCTGTGGTTCAGTCCTCAGTTGTAATTTAGTCGCATTACGTGAGTCATAGAAGGAAAGGGTGGGGGGGGGGGACCTGGTAGTTTTTGTTTTGATTGTATAGTGCAGTGAATCTGGTCTCTGAGACAAGATTGCATATATTTATAGCATAGAAGGTAAGTATAATTCTCGTAGATACTCCCGCTAACCAGCGGGTGAACTTACAAATATCCTTAACGGAATAAGATTTTTGAATGCTTTCTTCACCATTTCCTCTCTTTTGAAATCCTCTTTCACATTAGATGGATGTGCTTGACCCCTGAACTAATCATTTAATTGTCACTTACACGTTTTAAAAATCCAAAGAATTGGCAAAAAAAGACCTCTTGACTGTTCGATGAAGAGTTTCTTGAAGTGCCCATCATAGAGTGATTTCAAATGTTTGTCTTACGACATTTAGCAAAGAATCATTGCGTTATATAATCAGTTTCTTTTTTTCACAGTATCAGAGTGTCTGCAATACCCAGACTTCAGTGTTGTTGTTCTATATCGTAAAGTAGTGATCGGTTTTGGGTTCATGGTTCCAGACGTGAAGTACAATGAAGCTTACATTTCATTTTTATTTGTCCATCCGGAGTGGCAGGGAGCTGGTATTGGCACTTTCATGGTTTACCATCTGATTCAGGCAAGTATTGTTTGATGAACACTTTTGTTGCACTTTGGGGCTGTATTAAGTGTACACATACATGTACTCTGAAATTGATTTTAAAATGTGTCAAAATACTGCTAATGGTTGGTAATGAGACGTTTATGGCTGAAGCCACAGGGTTGTGAGGGATGTATGCCTCAAATGGCAGTGGAATAGAAATTAGGGTGTCACGGGGGCCAAGAGTCCTCCAAAGAATTTTGGAACTGATATGCCTTTTCCTCATTCAGGGCCATAGAAAATAGGTCATACAAGAGGACCAGATGAAAATTCACTCAATTCAAAATTAGCAAGCTGTTTTAAGAAGGTTAAAACAAATATCTTTGAGCAAACATGTAAAAAAGCACACAACTCGAATTTAAGTTGGGGATACTGCATGGGGAAGTACTTACCTTTTCAATATATTAGTTAGTGCAAATCCTTAGAAAACTACCATTTCGAACCCCTTAAATATAAAACCTCCTTTATACCATTGATTAAGTAAAGCATGCTTAACTGTGGCAACTTTTGTACTTATTCTGTACAGGAGTTTGAAAGCATTGCCCCCAGTCAGTGTGAAATCAAACTTTAGCACCAAGTCGATTTAGAGTCACTAGAAGCTTAAATGTCTCTCATTAAGGGACAAGCATGTGAAACCAGCATATCAAACTCGTCTAACATAATCTTTTACATATTAAATAATTGGTTAATTGTCAAATTTCCATATTCTTATATCCCTGGTACCATTTCGTCTTGTTTAATTTAATTCTTATAAACTTTGAAAAGTTTTTAAATATAGGCATTGTTCTCTTTAATAGACATGCATGGGGAAGGACGTGACACTTCATGTATCAGCTACTAACCCTGCCATGTTGCTGTACCAGAAGTTTGGCTTTAAACCGGAAGAGCTCATTCTCGATTTTTATGAAAAATACTTCCCGGAAGAAAGTCGAGAGTGTAGGCATGCATTTTTTCTAAGGCTGCAGAGGTGACGAAAATTATTTGACCATCACAAATCCTGTTAAGGAGTGAGTTCTAAAAGCAGCTTATAATTCCTGGAGACGTCTTTGTATGTGTGTAACATAATCAGAACACAGATTTATTTTTAAAGAGTCATCCAGAAGTTTTCAATGGAGGAGAGGGGGGGAGGGGGGGTTCAAGGAGATTCAGCCATACAGGCCCCAAAGTTCTAAAAGGGAAAAGATCACTTCACAAAAAAAGATTTTCATGTTAAGCAGACAAAACATTTTATCCATAGAAATTTGTTGGTTTACAGTTTAAAACATTTTTATTTCAGATCAAATCAAAATCAAATTTGAAATAAAACTTGGCAAAAATTGTGTAGCTTGGTCGGGTTACTGCAAACCAATAAATTGGCCTAACATTTGTTATTTGTTAGAAGGCAATGGGTTTAACTGAAACTTTATCCCCCTCCCCCCAATCTCCTCTGAACATCCATCACTATATGTTCCTCAAAGTTATTCACATACCATCCATTACTAGATGAAAAATAAAGACAGTAAAAAAATATATATTTAGTTTTTTTTTTTTTTTTATATCTTTTTTATTACAGATTTGCAGAAACTAAAGCTACTGTATTGCTTTTCTACAATTTGTAGTGAAATGTTATTTATCAGTTAAAATCAAGGGATAATCTTAAGCAATGGGTAAAGGACATTAAACAAAGGTTTCCTTTTAAAACTTGCTTCAGTGGAAATATAAGCATACAGAGCAGCTAATTTAACTTGTGCTCCCTATATTGGCTATTGCTGACCTGTTGGCTATACTAACCTGTTGGCTATACTGACCTTTTAGGAATACTGACCTTCACTTTTCAAAAAAATTATAGCCCCATAAATCCTGTTTGTCTTCTATCAATGAGTGGAAACCAAGCCCCTATTTTTTGTTCGGCAGACGTCTGTATGTGGTGTACTCAAAATTGTACTATGGTCATTCACAAGGTCAGTAACAAGGCCGTACACAACGGAGCAGGCCCCACCCCCAGAAAGTTGCAGTTTTTTTAACTTCTAAAAATGTATCTTATTCGAAGAAGTAAAACAGAATCTATTAAGGGGTAATTATAATTCACCACCTGAAGGAAAAATAATTTCGAGTAGTAAAAAAAAAAAAAAATTTCGTTAAAATATATTAACAATTATTAAGAGAATGAGAGTGCCAAGCATTCATAGTAGACTTAACACCCCAGTCAATTCTACACCGATGATATAGAGCTTTAAACTTGATTATCTTCTTAACTCTTTCACTGCTAAGCTATGTAAGACATTAAGTACAGGTGCTATTATCGGGTTTTTTCTCGCAAAACTGGTATAGGAGATATCCACACTAGAATGTGATTACTGTGAGGGAAAAGTTTTCAGCTAACAGAGAAAAAGTCTTATGTTAGTTTGAAAAGAATAGTTCCAAACTTGAACAACGACTTAAACTGTTATTTCTAAACATTAAACTCACTTAAGCATCGTAATTTCTTTAACCAATTAATCCATTTTTGTATTTTCACTCACTGGTATTCTTATACTTCATTGACTATGTTTTGTAAGTAATATATCTTGGAGGTACCAACTCCAAATTGAAAAGCAGAATGCTGCTGCCAATTCTTCTATTTTTGCCCTTCAATCTGGTATATGCCTTGATATGATACGATGATCGTACGATGAGTGCTGTGCCATTGATATAGTGTGCGGAAACGTGTACATGTACGTTTTTCACACAGACGTCCCAGTAAAAGACACTGTACATGAACGGTGTCAGCAGTAAAAGGGATAACGGTTTAAGATTTTATAATGCTTTCTTCACCATTTTGTTTATTTTAGTCCTTTTTCTTGCAAAACTGGTATAGGAGATATCCACACTAAAATGTGATTAGTGTGAGGGAAAGGTTTTCAGCTAACAGAGAAAAAGTCTTATGTTTGTTTGAAAAGAATAGTTCCAAACTTGAACAACAACTAAAACTGTTATTTCTAAACATTAAACTCACTAAAGTATCGTAATTTCTTTAACCAATCAACCCATTTTCGTATTTTCACTCACTGGTATTCTTATACTTCATTGACTCTGTTTTGTAAGTAATATATCTTGGAGGTACTAACCCCAAATTGAAAAGCAGAATGCCGCTGCCATTTCTTCTATGTTTGCTCTTCTGGTATATGCCTTGATACGATACGATGATCATACGATGAGTGCTGTGCCATTAAAAATAGTGTGTGGAAACGTGTACATGTGCGTTGTTCGCACAGACGTCCCAGTAAAAGACACTGTACATGTACGGTGTCAGCAGTGAAAGGGTTAACGGTATAAGATTTTGTAATGCTTTTTTCACCATTTTGTTTATTTTAGTCCTTTTTCTCGCAAAACTGGTATAGGAGATATCCACACTAAAATGTGATTAGTGTGAGGGAAATGTTTTCAGCTAAGAGAGAAAAAGTCTTATGTTTGTTTGAAAAGAATAGTTCCAAACTTGAACAATGACTAAAACTGTTATTTCTAAACATTAAACTCACTAAAGCATCGTAATTTCTTTAACCAATAAACCCATTTTCGTTTTTTTACTCACTGGTATTCTTATACTTCATTTCATATAAGGTAAACTCTTAAACCCTGAGCTTTCACGCTCCTTTTGATAAATGTTAAATCTCTACCTGTCCATATACCCTTAACAAAACATTTTTGCATTAGATATGTCAATCAGATATTTAGGAAATGCACCATGAAGCTTTCTTGAAATATCAACTTGTAATTGTTATGACAGGTGGTGTATTTAATCCACATCAGTATGCCAACGTCAACTCCTTTGATCGTGTTCCGCTTCGACCCTGAGGCCAATCAACAAAGTGTTTTCAAGAGTCACACTCTTGTCAACGTATTCTACCAAACTGGCCTTCAGACCAGCTTTTGTCAAAAATTCTCTCCGCCCAACATCAAGCAGTCTCTTACATAGGCGGCCAATTTGTTCTCTCTCGGCTATGGAAAGTCCTAGAGCGCTGTAGGTGGTAGAAAATTAAGAAAGCAGAGTTATTAGAAAGATTTACCAAAGCTTAGATTTACCTTATATTTGTTCTAGCATATTTTACAATGATAGTATCAATGTTTTCTTTACAATGATTTTTTTTTTGTATTAATATAGTGTCATTATTTGTAGGGGTGCAATTTAGATCATCACAGCATTGTGGAGCAGCACATCATTAAAACCAATGATTGGCTCATGAGAACTGTCTTGTAGTGCTTTGGTGAATATATATCATCTTTGACCTGGTCATACCACCTTTGTATTTTATACAAAAAAATAAAAATTCCAAGCAGAAAATGAAAAGTAAAGAAATAATGGATTTGGTTGGTAAAAAAGTTACATGAAATTAGATGAAAAAAAATCTAAGATTCCAGCGGGTCTAACCGTGGGAAAAAACAGGAATTTGTGAGAAGAATTTAAAAAAAAAAAAAATCCTTTAAAAAAAAAAAAAAAAAAAAAAAAGATTTCTTCAGTAAGCAACAGTATATATGGTAAATATGTGCTCTAAAAACGTCCCTTGTGTAATTGTGTGATGAATAGTACATTAAATTGCGAAAGAGGGAGCATACTGTATAAAGATGTATTTACTATATTAGTATCATTTCTGTCACGATTTTCGACAACTGGGAAGTTTTATAAATACGTCCAACTCCGGCGATGATGTGATTATATACATATTGAGTGCAGTATTATTTGCTACCTTGTAAAGGTTTCTTTGGTTTCTGCTTCACCAATTCCAGATGTTCCATGTTCATCTCCATGTCCCCTATCCTCCTCCGTACCCTCATTCCCACTACTTTCTTTATCCCTCCTTGTCCCACAGACTGCCCAGCTGCCCATACGTATAAGAGCTCCAAACTCTCTTCTACTGAATCCTTGAGATGCCAGATATTCTTTGCCAACATAACTGTTCCATTTACACTGGTGATGACAACAGAGTGCCATGGCAATACCTCTGATATTCAAGTTGCCATGGTGATGACCAGCATCTCCATGGTTACTACATGAGGTATTGCCTGCTGACTTCTTCAGGATTCGTTGTGGATGGTAGCCTGGTATGAGATGATGATAAGGAACACCTTAAGGCAAGGTCTGAGGGAGAATGAAATTAAGTTACTAGATAAGTTACATGGTCAGCAGGATTTGCAGGACAAGGGTCTAGTCTCCCCAACAAGGGGAAAAAGGGCTAAAAATTCTAAAACTCCCTATAAATTGGGGGGTGTATCCCATATTCCTTTAAAATACTAGAACAATATCTAACTCCCTTCTTAACCCCTGCTCAGCTCACTCTCCTTTCATCCTTTTCTTCACCTCTGACACAAGTTTAACCTCTCAGGCACAGCTTGACCATCACTGTTAAACCCCACCAACCAACCATGCTAGCCATAGGCGGAATTTGAGTGGGGCAAGGGGGCTCTTGCTCCCCCTCACCTTATTTAAAATTTGTATCTTTTTTATGGTAATTTTGAAATCTTAGTGTGATTCCCCCCCCCCCCTCTACTCACATTTGACTTTGCCCTCCTACTTTCCGTAGTCAAAGTTTTTCTTTTCACACTCCCAATAAATCTTTTCAAATCTGAATCGGCAATTTCTGTAAAGCAAATTTAAATAATGTCACACACTCATCAAATACTGGGGATTCTTGCATGTCTGCACAATTCATGCATAATATAAGACAGAAGTGTATGCTTTCCAACATGTGTGTTGTATAAAACTAATACAAATGTACACTGTTGTTTGCATCATCCCCTCCAGCAACTGTAGCTGATTGGTTGGGTAACAATGGGAAAATTCCCAGCAACTGCAGCTGATTGGTCAGGTAACAAGGAAAATTCCCAGCAACTGCAGCTGATTGGTTGGGTAACAAAGGGAAAATTTCCAGCAACTGTGGCTGATTGGTTGAGTAACAAAAGGAAAATTCCCAGCAACTGCAACTGATTGGTCAGGTAACAAAGGAAAATTCCCAGCAACTGTAGCTGATTGGTTGAGTAACAAAAGGAAAATTTCCAGCAACTGCAACTGATTGGTCAGGTAACAAAGGAAAATTCCCAGCAACTGCAGCTAATTAGTCGGGTAACAAAAATGGAAATTCCTAGCAACTGCAGCTGATTGCATGGCTGGGTAACAAAAGAACAAATTCCCAGCAACTGCAGCTGATTGGTTGAGTAACAAAGAGAAAATTCTCAGCAACTGCAGCTGATTGGTCGGGTAACAAAGGAAAATTCCCAGCAACTGCAGCTGATTGGTTGGGTAACAAAAGGGAAATTCCCAGCAACTGCAGCTGATTGGTCAGGTAACAAAGGAAAATTCCCAGCAACTGCAGCTGATTGGTTGGGTAACAAAGGGAAATTCCCAGCAACTGCAGCTGATTGGTCAGGTAACAAAAGGAAAATTCCCAGCAACTGCAGCTGATTGGTTGGGTAACAAAGGAAAATTCCCAGCAACTGCAGCTGATTGGTCGGGTAACAAAAATGGAAATTCCTAGCAACTGCAGCTGATTGCATGGCTGGGTAACAAAAGAACAAATTCCCAGCAACTGCAGCTGATTGGTTGAGTAACAAAGAGAAAATTCTCAGCAACTGCAGCTGATTGGTCAGGTAACAAAGGAAAATTCCCAGCAACTGCAGCTGATTGGTTGGGTAACAAAAAGGAAATTCCCAGCAACTGCAGCTGATTGGTCAGGTAACAAAAGGAAAATTCCCAGCAACTGCAGCTGATTGGTTGGGTAACAAAGGGAAATTCCCCAGCAACTGCAGCTGATTGGTCAGGTAACAAAACGAAAATTCCCAGCAATTGCAGCTGATTGGTTGGGTAACAAAGGAAAATTCCCAGCAACTGCAGCTGATTGGTCGGGTAACACAGGAAAATTCCCAGCAACTGCAGCTGATTGGTCGGGTAACAAAGGAAATTCCCAGCAACTGCAGCTGATTGGTCGGATAACAAAAGGAAATTTCCCTGTAACTGCAGCTGATTGGTTGAGTAACACAGGGAAAATTCCCAGCAATGGCAGCTGATTGATTGGGTAACAAAGGAAAATTCCCCAGCAGTTGTTTGGTCAAAGTACTGAAGAAATCATGTTTGGCAACACTTGCTTGGAAAAGGTCTATAAATTTAGGAATAGTAATGGTACTGATATCTACTACACACCTGTGGCGCACCCACACAAGTGCTTGCAATAAGCAACAACTGGTCTCTTGGGATGCTCCGAAACTGCTGAAACTTTCCCCAAATTCAAATCTTTAATGTCCACAAAAATTCTTTCAAGAGATAAGTTTTCGTCCATGCTGCGGTAGTAGCGATCTCTCTGTACAAAAACATAAAACGACATGGGATTCTTTTAAAAATTGATTAATATCAGAATTGTATACTATAGGGGGTGATGTATAAGACATAAGTAATACAATCTACATGGCATTCAGTGGTGGTGTTATTGAAATGGGGGGGGGGGCAGGGGGAGGAAGTTCCCCCATCCACAAGAATGCTTTCTTCCCCAAGAAAATGTTAATCGTTTATAATATAGCAATTGTCCCTCTTAAGTGGCAAAAAAATCGGTGCAACAAGTTAATAGTGTAAAATCCTATGCAATGTAGTTTTGTGTAAAAAGATTTTTGTTCCATGCCTGCAGTTTAGTAGAATGAATCTTTAAAGGAATTTTCACAAAAGTTAAGATACATGTTTAAAGGTATATGGGCATGTATTATTAAATATAATGTAGTATGTTTATTACACATGGATGATCAAAAACCATAGTAGCAACAAAAATCATCAAAATCAGTTCAATAATGACCACTTCACAGCAATTTAAAATCTGAGGTAGAAATTTATACATTTTATGCAAATTTTGTGATGTATTACAGGGCAACCTTGATATTTTCTTTTGTAACATCAAGAAGAAGACAACGATCTGCTGATTTTGCACTCTTTAATTCTGCAACTGCTCTGACTATACTCTGCACTATTCTATTCCTATGGCTATACTCTGATCACTTCTTGAACTAATACTGCTTCTATAAGACTGCTTGACCTAATAATAACTTAACCTCACACACACACAATGAATACATAATTACAATGACGGGATTGTCACCTGCGTATTCAGTTATGATAGCTATGTCATCACCAAACGCTTCATACGACTCTGACGAGAAAACATGTACAACACATGGACACACATAACATTGAAACCAAGTCAATGTCCACAGCCTTTTAATAACCAGTTGTGGTGCACTGGTTGCATGGAGACCCATCGAGAATTGAACCCAGGATGCTAGCTTGCCAAACCGAAGGTTCAACCACTGGACCAGGGGTCTCTTAAAACTAAAAGGTCTTGCCTTTTTATGCCAAAATATTCTTAACGTAAACGTTGTGGCTCATCCCTTCTGAATTGATGACCATTGTGACTCATTCTTAATCTAATTCCTTATTGAGTCACAATAGCTCTGTGGTTCATTAAAGAAAGATAACAATCATGTATATTTGACCTGAGCAACAATAACGAAATACATAAAAAATGCACAACACTAGAGATCTGAGATGTACACTGTGTACAGCCCTATGAGCGATTTACTGAAATCACTGGAAAACAAAGAACATTTGTAACTATACATATGGTAACTAGAATATTAGCACTCTGTAGAGCACATACCTCCACTCCCATTGCAAATCCAACATGCCTAGAATAATTTTGAAATTCATTTGATCCCCAAAATAATATTTCTAAAAAATTCTAGGTCCAACAAGATTCATCCCAAGTTTTGATCTGTAATGATCATTTGCATTCTAAACACTTGAAGATCATCTTCTGACTGATTTCTTCCAAGGCCATATCATTGTTTTCAGTTTCATTCAGGCTAAGCATTCATTGTTTGAATTTCTTTTAATCAAGATTCACATTCCATCATTTTCCATTCATAGCAGAAACCAGTTGTTTCTATTGCCTTGATACCAGACCACTGGATTTAATTTTCAATGAGCTCAAAAAATTGATTGTTGGATTTCTTTTCATGGCATGAATTTATTGTTCATCACATTTCATTCGAAAGTTTAAACTATGTCTTGACAGATTTACCCTAAACATCCCCATCCCTCAATTTCTGCCCTTCCTTTGAACCAATAAGTCCCAAATTTAAATCACTTCTTCCTTAAGCAATAATAAAACCACACATCAAATTTAATTAAATCCAATCATCAGTTCTTAAGATATTCTAATGACAGACAAATTCACTCGAAAATGTCCCCATCCCTCCATTTCTGCCCTTTGTCTGTTCCAATGTCCCAAATTGTAATCATTTCTTCCTTAAGCAGTAACAAAACCACACCAAACTTGATCCAAATCCAGTCATTCAGTTCTTGATGGCAAATAAACACACTGACAGACAAACGGAGGTGAAAACATAACCTCCGTCCAACTTCATTGTCAGAGGTAATAACCTCCATCCAATTTCGTTGGCGGAGTATCTATAGAGGGATTTCACCATGTGACTTTAACTCAACTGGACTCCACTTTGCAGGGCAGCGGCATAGTTGCGTTTCACACAGTTCAAGTCACATCACACGTACAACAAACATACTACATGCTAAGCTACCAGTACCAGTTCAGCGAATTTTACTTATTGTAGTTTTTTGCTCGCTTCCGATTTTTGTTAAGTAAGTTATATTTTCACCGGGTATACGAAGAGTAACTTGAACGTTAACGCCATCTGATTGTTTGTTACACTCAGACAAAGCCTACATACCTGATATAAAGTGCTCGCTGCAAATCCTAGTGTGTAAGGCCTAACGTAGGTTGAAAGCCGTTGCGTCGTACAGCAGAAACCCACTTCGAACGTCGATCAGGATCAGATAGAAATCGAGAAAATGTCTTTTTATTTCCCCGTACACATCTATTAGTGCAACCAATGGCACAGCAAGATTCCAGCATAATTATCTTACAAAAACGATCTTATATAACAACATGCAAATGTATCTAAGTCTAATTGAGTGTACAGCAGACTACGGTGATTTTGACGGACAAAATGGTGATGTAAACAAAGTCACATGACTTCAGCGGAAACATCCTAATACATTATGTAACTAAATACATGCTGGTAACTTTCTTACACTTCTTTAATGACCATTCATAAAGAAAATGTGAGCTTACGTACCTTGCGCCTAACTTTTGATCTATCAACCAAAATGAAATGACTATCAGTGATGTCCTCTTGTGCTGTGTAAACCCATTGTGATAATCTCCCTATGAAAATCAAATCATTGTAACAGCATGAAACTACATCATGAAGCTTGTTTGCTAATCTCGTAAAAATCTATGGACACCTTCAAAAATTTTCAGTTTTGTACATACATACATACATACTTAAATACATACGTACATACATACATGCATGCATGCACACGCATACACACACACACACACATACATACATGATGACATTTATACGAGGCGCCTTTTTCCAGGAGTTACAAAGCGCCCAGAATGTTGTAACACAAGTCCAGACCAACATGATAATAAACAAAAGATTAAGAGAAGAAAAGTTACACGTTATCATATAAATGTGTTTTGAGCAGTTTCTTATATTGTCCACGTGAACTTGCATGGTGAATATTTGAAGGCATTGAGTTCCATACATGGGGAGTGGCAGCAGAACTTACGCACGCGCTGACTTCTGCTTGAGGAACAAATTATCAGAGAAAATCTTTGCCTTAAACTGTCTGCCGATATAAAAAGTGGATCTTGCAAGTGTTATCAAATCTTTCAATGAGCTCATAAACTCCGACGGACTTAAACTTTGAGAGAAATCATAGCATTGATCGATGTTATTGTTGTCACGGAACTGGATCATTGACATCTTGGAATAATAAAGGACTTACTTAAATACCAACTATCGCCCAAAGAGAGACCAGACAGATGCTTATCATCTTCACCATCTCAGTGTCAGGTTAGGATATTTAAGTAGGCTAACTTTGAGATTATTGTTTTTAATGTATCATTACATTATCATTTTAAAGTAACGACTTGAAGTTTGAATACATTCTGTTTAAAATTTAAAGTCACTGATCATGATTTTGGCATTCTTCTATTACTTTTCTATTTTGGGTCCGTAACAAAATATTGGAAAGAAAATACAGAATTGCATTAGATCTTGTTTGTTTGTTTGATGAGAGTTTAACGGTACCACAACAGCAAGGGTCAAATTGTGCCTGAGAGGTTAGATCATTCCAGAGGTAGGAAGGAGAGTAAACAGGGGGAGATTGCGAGAAACACGAGAACTAAAAGCCAGAAAGCTGGGACCGAGAGAGGAGGTGTATGGGTGGAAAAAGTAATGTAGAGAGAGAGGGGGTGGGGAAGGAGGACTAAATATGAGCTGTGTATCACTTCATACATGGCAAATTTTGCATGTACTAAAATATCATCTAACTTGTGATATCCGGTAAATCTAAAACTGTAAATGCCTTTTCAAAGATTTTTTTCTACTGAGAATTTAATGTTTCTTTGTGTCATCGAACAAAACATATTCTTGAAAAGTCTGTAAAATTGACTGTAAAAGAAAAATCTGCATTTATCCGTCCGCTGCAGATTTGCATCACAAAGCCAAAACGTGATCAAATTAGTTGTGATGTTTTGGATTTTTTTTTAATATCATTATTTTAAGAGCACACAAGAATTAAAAACATGAGGTTAGTTTCAAGTCCATCATCATATTCACCTCTTCCTGCCCCAAATTCTACAAAGCATGTCCCTGCCTTCATCATCTGTGACTTCTCCATATTGCCTAGCAACGATGCAATCTGCAGCAGGTGTTTCTGGGCAGACTGTCCATTCTCCTCTTTGACTAACTCCTCTTCCAAAGCTTTGTGGGTCAGAATCGACTCATCAGCTTCAAGTGAGAGCACTATTTCAGAAAAAAAGAACATATTTTTTCTCATTTACCTTTCTTAAAATTCAAAAAAGTAAAATCTCCCAAATGTTAAGGTGATTTTCTTTTTATCAGCTTGTTATTTAGGCAATTTTCATACTATAGTAGTTTGCAGGCCATTTCCATTATAAAGGCAGGCAATTTTCATGACAAATGCAGGCCATTTTATGGTAAATGCAGGCCATTTTCATGATGGCCACAGGCCATTTTATTGTAAATGCAGGCCATTTTCATTGTAAATGCAGGTCAATTTCATTGTAAATGCAGGCCATTTTCATTGTAAATGCAGGCCATTTGTATAACAAATGTGTCACATATCAGGCAATCTAAATCTGAGGATAGCACACCTTTTGGAAAGTGGTTCACACCCTTCCCCTGATCTATTCTTTCTTCACTTGTAGTTGAACATACCAGAATATGTACAAGAAAGCTTTTTCATGATGCTGTGATGGCTTTTTAAAAATATTACCTTTTTCAAGTCTCTGTAGTTTCTGTATAATACTCTGCACTTCTTCTTTGCTGAATGAGGCCAATCCAAGCTGTAGAAAATGAGTTGCAAAATTTATGGGATTACTTCAGTGGTCAAATAAGTTCATTTTATATGAAAGAGGACTTAAAGTGAAACAAACTGGTGAAGAAAATCCTTCCATATCTTATTCCGTTAAGGCGATATTCAAGTTTAAACCTCTTTTCTTATATCTAGTAGAAATGACTGGTGTAGTAAGTCTACTGTGGAAGGTTGATGCCCGCATCATCACATTCTTAACAATTGTTAATGTATTTTAATGAAAAATTATTTAACTTTTTTACTATTTGAAATACCTTCCCCTCAAACTTTCTTCAGATTGTAAATTATAATTACCCTTAGAAGATTTTATTTTACTACTTTTGGAATATCCAATGATTTTTAAGCCACAAAATCGCAGCATCAAATATGATAAAATACATAAAGACTGAGGATTCTGAGGCTAGTCTGATTTCAGTCGTTTCTATAAAAATGATACCAAACTAACTTTAAACTTAAATATCTCCTTAACGAAATGAGGTTTTTGAATGTTTTCTTCATAATTTTGTTTCTTTTAGAGTTCTTCTTTCATATAAGATGAACATGCTTGACCACCAATCTAATCCTTTAAAACTTTAAAGATCTAGTGACATCAGAAACTTTACGCACTTGTAATTTGTAGCACTTTTACCACCCACAAAAAATACTATCATACCCTACTTGTGAGGAATATTTTCAGTTGAACCTCCCTCTTACGGCATGATCAAAGCTCCAAAATATATGACATCTTGTTCTTCATCTTCAGTAATTATTAACTTCTACAAACTGGTCAGCTAGCTGTGCTACTTCCAACTATTTGACAGCAAATTGAAAATGGTGGATTGTTAGTTCAATTCAATTAATTTCAAATGACCAAGGCCACTGTAACAGGCATGTTCCCGCCTCTCACCAACACAAAGGTGAAAAGTTTAAAAATTCATTATGCACTACCTTTCTGCCAATGGTGCTGACCTTCATATTTCAGCTTTTGAACTCTCGCAGCTTGGTGCCACCGTCCCCCATGAACACTAGAATAAAATGTTTGTATAATGTAAGAATATGACACCCCCATAGACCTTACCTCCTGAGTTTCCTGGCTCTCAGTGTCTTGGTCGAGGTTAATGCTTTCTTCAAAATACACCTGGAGAAATATCAAAATGTAAGATGTGGAATTCAGTCGGAAGCTTGGGACAGGTAATCCTCTGCTCTTTCTCTCACAATGGGAAAAGAAACAGTGTAAATATCATAAATGATATTTACAGTGTAAATATCATAAATGATATTTACAGTGTAAATATCATAAATGATATTTACAGTGTAAATATCATAAATGATATTTACAGTGTAAATATCATAAATGATATTTACAGTGTTTCAGCCTCTAAAACAATCATGGATACCTCCACAAATTCTGCAGTACTAGTTTAAGTAGGGGCAAAACACTTTTGATAAAGAGCTCTATATTCAAGTTTAAAGTTCTATATGTATATAAGTTTATAGTTGTCTCATTTGTGCAGAAACAGGTGTGAAGAGCTTACTTTCAAAAGGTGACACTCTCATCCTGACTTTCTTAACAAATGTTAATGCAGTTTCAAAGAAAAATGATTCAACTTTTAAATAATTGATATTTATTTCTTCAAGTTTTCTTCAGGTTGTAAATTATAATTACAGTACCTTAATACTAGATTATGTTTTACTACTTTTCAGTGGCATAGCCACTGAAGAAAACCTTGGTTTAGTTGCTTTAAAATGAGACAAAATCAAACTAGCAAAAACAGGTTGGAACGTTTTTGGACATGTAGTACTGTCTATTTTGCCTTAAAGAATATTAAAACATGCAGATCAGTGTAAGAGTTATAAAAGTAACACTCAAGACTACTTGAGTTATGATTGTACTGCACCATAAATTTACATGTTGATGACTGAAATTTCAAAAAGCTGTAAAATTCTAACCACTTTTGATTGTGACTTAGGAAAGGCTCACAATTCCAACTGCCTAGACACGGCCAGTGATGTCATGCCTCAGTGCATATATACTATGCACTTTTGTGTATATATGCACTGAAGCATGACATCACTGGCCATGTCTGGGTAATTGGAATTGTGAGCCTTTCCAAACAACATATTAGTACAAAATATAAACAAATACACAAAGACTTTGATGAATGGAAGATGTGACATCTGATTTCAATAGTTTTTACACATTGAAATGAACTTGAATTTGAATATCTCCTGAATCGAATACAGTATTGCAATGCTTACTTCACCAATGTTGTATTTATTTTAAAGACTATAGGAATTTCACACCATGGCCAGTAGAGGAGGTATTATGCACATTGCACAGTGGTTTCTAGTTCAACATGTCTGCAAATCTCTTCACCATGGTTACAGATCTCCGCCGTGTAGTACTTTGTCCTCTCATCCGCACATCCCGGGTTCATATCCCGGTGGGTCTGCAACCAGTGAGTTCACGACTGGTTATCAAGGCCGTGGCCATCTTCTATAATGTCCAGCACCAGGGTTCTAGCTACGGTGGGCGGCGCTGGGCGGGCCCGCCCAGGACTTGCAATTCCCGCCCACCACTTTGCTCTAAGATTCACTCTTGTGCCCAGCACTCAAAAGTCCAATTTTGTTAAATAATTAAGTGTTTGAACAGATCTTGTTTTAATCTCGCTCTATTTATGTCATCCGCTGATTTACACACAAAACATAACATACATTATGCACATTAAATTCCGATCAAAACAAGTGAACTATAGGAATTTAACGCAATTGAATGTACATATTATCATAAAATCACCCACACACGAAGCTCTTTGCATAAACGTACGTACATGCACACAGTTCAGGTTTAATCCTTGTGAATCACTGCTGGCAGCTTGCCAAGTCCGTCACTTACCATACAAACAAACTTTAACAAAGTAAACATTACACCCCCGAAGGCCCAAGGTGTGCTTATAGACCGGGTCCAAATGTAAGTAACGAATTACATTTGTTAAAAACCCTATATGAACTTAACATTATAACGGACTGATCGATATTCTTTTGATTTGTGGAGGATTTTATATTGATAAAAGTTGTTGCGTAGTTCATAGGAACATGTGCCGCTTGGCTTTCGTCAAACGATACTGGGACAAAAATAAAAGGGGTAAAAAGTTTGGGCAAGATGAATAACAATGAGAATTGAGAGAAGAGAGAATATGTTCGTACTTTTTTTTTGGGGGTGGGGGGGGAGGGGGATGCACTTTGACAGTTGAATATCCATTGTATTTTGAATATCCATTGTACGTAAACAATATTTTGTAAATCCTTCTAGCATTCCGATTAAAAAAAAACATTTCATTGACAATTTGTTAATAGAAGTGGACTAAATTTGAACAGTTCTTCATGGGAGAGGGGTCTAGGAGGTCACCCTGGATTATCACTGGAACCCGGCACTCAAACTTGTCTAGCTAGAACCCTGTCCAGCACTGGATGCTTTCGGAATGTTAGACCTTAGTATGCTATGCTATGCTATGCTATGGTATGCTATGTCATAAAGTTATTAACTTCAAAAGATGCTCACCGGATTCTCTTTCTTTCTGGAGTTACAAATCTTCATGTGCTTCTCCAACATATCAGCATAAACAGTGCTGTGGGAGAACATGGATGCAACATGACAACCATGGCAACATGACTACCATGGCGACATCAAATTATATTTTAAATCAACGAATTTAAAAATAAATCAAGAATAAGAGAAATAATGTTTCTAATCTTTTAGCATGACATTAAGACTTTACATCTCAGAAAGATATATCACATTACGAGTATTATTTATAAGTCTCAAAGAACCATAATTATCCAAGGATCAGTCATTCAGCATTCGTAAGTACCATTTCTTTCTAATTATAAAAAGTGATATGTACAGTAGCTTTCAAAATTCATTATGCTCGATGGTTGACCTTGATCAGACCACTGAAAATCGCTGTGGGACACTTTCCCTCCTTCTTGGAGGAGGGACTCTCCCTCCTTCTTGGAGAAGGGACTCTCCCTTCTTCTTGGTGAAGGGACTCTCCCTTCTTCTTGGTGAAGGGACTCTCCCTCCTTCTTGGAGGAGGGACTCTCCCTCCTTCTTGGAGGGACTCTCCTCCTTCTTGGAGGAAGGACTCTCCCTCCTTCTTGGTGAAGGGACTCTCCCTCCTTCTTGGAGGAGGGACTCTCCTTCTTGGAGGAGGGACTCTCCTCCTTCTTGGAGGGGGACTCCCTCCTTCTTGGAGGAGGGACTCTCCCCTCCTTCTTGGAGGGACTCTCCCTCCTTCTTGGAGGAGGGACTCTCCCTCCTTCTTGGAGGAGGGACTCTCCCTCCTTCTTGGAGGAGGGACTCTCCCTCCTTCTTGGAGGAGGGACTCTCCCTCCTTCTTGGAGGAGGGACTCTCCCTCCTTCTTGGAGGAGGACTCTCCCCTCCTTCTTGGAGGAGGGACTCTCCCTCCTTCTTGGAGGAGGGACTCTCCCTCCTTCTTGGAGGAGGGACTCTCCCTCCTTCTTGGAGGAGGGACTCCCCCTCCTTCTTGGAGGAGGGACTCTCCCTTCTTCTTGGAGGAGGGACTCTCCCTCCTTCTTGGAGGGACTCTCCCTCCTTCTTGGAGGAGGGACTCTCCCTCCTTCTTGGAGGAGGACTCCCCCTTCTTCTTGGAGGAGGGACTTCTCCCTCCTTCATCACTTATCCAACTGGGTAAGGGAGGAGTGATATTATACTTTTTTAAGACCTTTATTTATTCCAAACATCACTACTCCAAATTTCACTGAATATCATCAGCTCAACCTAATTAAATTTTTCAATCACAACTGATTCTTAATAAATCTACTTGGACGTCGAGTTCTAAAATACTTTGCTGAGCAAGCAATTCCCACTCATAATACCAGATTTCTCTATTAACAAATAATCATACCAACTGATCACATGGACCAAAACATGTACAACAGTCTTCATATTTCAGTTTAACTTTTAGAACTTTGATTCAATAATAATGATGTTCATTATATGATCTGATATACCAAATCAAAACTTACTGTTTAGCATGATGCATCCGTTCACGGACATGGGACTTTAGCATAACGTAATGGAATCACTAATTAGAAAAACAAAAAAAGTTAACCGTTTCCAACCACTTTCTTTGATCTTCCTGCACATAAAACATACAAAAAAAATAACAACTTGGCTTCAATTCTTTACACTTCAAGATCAATTACTACTAAAAGGCTCAAATCTACTGTATATTAATTGGAATTCTTATTCTACAATATATTTGGCGATATCTTGATATATGTTGTGCATTAGATAATAGTTTCCAACATGTATGAGTACCATTAATTTTCGCTAAAAAATATCCCACTGACTGTAATGTTAAAGTTTCCCCTTCAACTTAGCAAAATACTGAGCTCGTACACGGTTACGTCGACTCCGACTTCTAGAATGCAAGTTCAACAAAATTTGATTTTCGCGGAACTGATATCAATACAGGAAAAACAAACGTGTCATTTAATTTTGCGATAAGGAACAATAACCATAGGCCTGTGTTAGTTACCGAATGTATGCTATGTTCACCACAATAGAGAGACCCTTTAGCTGGGTTCAACCTGCACAGCCTTTTCCGTTTTTGAACAAAGAACGCACATTTAATGTCATTTGTGGAATCTTTACGTTTAACGTCCATTTTCTGCCTTTCTGTAGCTTGTGAAGGTAGCACGTAACAAATTCTTTTCCTCATTGCAGGCTTACCAGATAACTTTTGTGACTTGATACGTGTTGTTAATGGTGAAGTATCTCCATGGGAGAAGGTTACAAGTGGTGTTCCTCAGGGTTCTGTATTGGGTCCGCTTCCTTTCTTAATCTTCATTAATGATACTGATGTTTCCCTTGGCTCCAGGGTTTGTCAACTTGCTGATTACACTAAGCTGTACAGGATTGTTGATCATGCTAGGAATTCTTCACTTTTGCAAACTGATCTGAATAAGTTAGTTTCTTGGTCACAAACATGGCAGATTTCATTTAACGTTGATAAATACAAAGTTATTCATTTTGGTCAGAGCAACTTGACTTTTGTTTACTGCATGAATGGTTCAAATCTTGGTTGTCTTGATCAAGAAATGGATCTAGGTGTTGCTATTACTAGCAATAGAAGCCTACTAGCAATCAAAAGCCTTTAAAGTGTGTTTTCTGCAGGTTGTTCATAATTTGCAAGGTCAAATAGGATGCTTGGTTTGATTAGAAGAAATTTTTGTTTTCTTGGTAGAGAGGTTGTTTATAATTGTATGAAAGTCCTCTTTCATATAAGATAGACATGCTTGACCACTTAACTAATCCTTTAAGCATTAATTACCTTTTTCGACGATTACATGGAGAGAAAAAAATTGTTCATGCACCTAGTCTAAACTGTTTCTAATCTAAGCTTACTCCAGTACTCTTACTTGTATCGTTAACTAACTTTTTTTTTTTCTCTTTTCCTCATTCTTTTGTTTCGCTCGCTCGGTTGGCGTCAAGTTTAGAAGAAATTTTGCCGACTTAATATTCCCATGGATTCTCATTTTTTCATATATGATAGAGAACATGTTTAGAAACAAAGTGGTGAAAAAACTATGTTAATATCTTATTCCGTTTCTTAGAAGTTACAAATTTTTAAGGTATTTTTGAATTTGGACAAAAGTGACTGATTGGCAACATCTGTGATGTCATAGAGACAATTGAAACAATATGTCTTTTGTATTTCTTTAAAAATGATTTGAATTTTTTTTTTCTCATTGAAAATATGATGTACACAAAAAACACAATTTTCTTGTAAATTATATATTCTACCCTATCTCTATTAGGAACCAAAAATGCTCTTCGATAATGTAAAAAAAGTGTGATCAAATTTTAAGAAATACATCAGAACTGTGCTGGATTTGCCTTGATGACGTCACCAAGCTGAAGGGCAATATACTGTACGACGTGTTTTTAAAAACATTTTCTACTCTTTAAATTGTTATAACTTCTAAACGGAATAAGATATTAACATAGTTTTTTTTCTCACTACTTTATTTCTACAAATTTTTCTGTATCATATATTAAAAAATGAAAATCCATCGGAATATTCCTTTAACCTTTCGTATTCAAATTTATATCACGGAAGATTGTAAAAACATGCAAGGCAGTTAAATTCTTGCTGAGTGTGTGTGCACTGACACTGAGATAATGGGGGTGCATTGTAAGTACCAATCTTCTCGGCTACCATACTTTATGACAAAACCAAAGTAATAGTCAGAAAGTGGGCAGTGGACCGTGTCGTTTAATCCTTAAAATGAGCTTTCTGACAAAAGATTGTGAAAATGGAAAATAAAGAACAATTAAAGGTGGACTTAGACTCATAGGTCAGGTCGTCTTTTTGGTGAAGTTTCAAATTTTATTGACCTGTTTTACCTCCCAAAGTGATAAATTGATATTGTTTATGAATCTCAGAAAGTTTTCACTGTGTATAAATATTTGTGTTAGAGAAGTTTTAAAGCTCTGCACCCGCGGGCCTCTTCACAAGGATCAAAAAGATTTGCAAAATATTTGGGAGTCCTCACTTTTCGGTCTAGTGCTCCTTTAACATAATTGGATTACATGAGGCGACAATGCAGATGTCAAAAGTTATTGAATGGACCGAGAGTTTAAAAAGCCAAAGCCTGACGCGGGAAATTTGAAAATTTGTTTTATGGATTTAATCAATGGCCGCACTTCGAAGACGTCTGAAACTTGCTGTCTATCAAGCGGGGAAAAGGTAATTAATACTTAATTGTTATTATATCATATCATCTCAGATAGAATGTTTACCATGTTTGTTAATGTTTTTGTAAGTATAATTTTGAGTATTCCGCCTTTTGTAATGTAACGATTATTGACACATATTTTTATATTTACCTCTAACCTGCTAACACAACCCTTGATTCTCCTTGGGTGCAGGGCTTTTCTTTCCTCAACTGTATTTTAAAATCCTAGAATAATGGGGAGAGTATACAGTATGAGGACAAAATCTATTAAATTTGCCCATGCAGTATTGCACAAAATCGCATGTTTTCGGCCTTTAACCTATTTCAGTTAAGTGTTTTAATTTTGTGAGCGTATTAGCGTAAAAAAGACAGAAAAAAGTCATTATCATAAATGAAAATCCAGATTCTTTATAAAGCGATTTAAAACTATAATTTTAACATTTTTCATTTTTTTAGAGACGTTTTGCTGTCTGTAAGGCTGGTGCAATATCGATGAATTCGGCAGGAACGGGAGTTTAAAAAGCAAAAAGACGCAGGAATTTTTGAATATTTGTTGATTTGGATGATTATGCGCATGGTTACTTCAGAGACGTTTTACTGTCTGTCAGGCGGGGCAATGTCATTGAATGCAGAAAAGTGGGTTTATTTAAAAAACAAAACGCGAGAAATTTTGAATTTTGATTTGTTATTCCGGATTTGATCATGGCACGTTTGGAGACGGCAGGCTTGCTTGCTGCATGCACGGTCAGGCTGAGGTAATGTTAAGAAAAGGAAGTTTAAAAGCAACAGACTGAAGAAAGTTTGGGTATTTGTTATTTTGGATGATCATGGCACTTCAGAGACGTCTGCCGGGCAACCGGGTGCGGAAATCAACCTCTTTCGGAAAGGTAATGCCATTTTTTTATATACATATAATAGCATGATCTAATGATTTGTTATGTTTGTTGTATTTATTAATGGTTTTTATAAAAGAAGTTTCAAAAAAATATTTATTTTGATAATTTTAAAATTTCTAGAATAAGAGGAAAAAATCAGTTAAAAATGTACTACCCACTTATTGGACCACATCGCAAAATTTTCGCCGTAGGGTCTAAATCAGAATAAAGAGAAGTCTCTATACAACGATTTAACGCTTTTCTATGATTTACAGCTTTTATTGAGGTAAATAAGGGCCATGGCCTCCTGAGAATTTTTCGATGATTTTTTTATTTTATTTTACCATAAGATAATTCTTAGTCACGGTTTATGTAAATTTTCTTCATTTTTTGGATTTTTTTTCTTCAATTTTTGGGAATTCTCTTTGAAGCTATGGGACCTTTTCTTCATTCTTGTGCAGTTTTTGGAATATTTCCTTCTTTTTGTAGCAATTTTTCTTCGATTTACGATAAATTATCATAAATTGTTGCTAAATTTCCTTCAATGTTTGGGAAATGTCCATCAATTTTGGGCAATTTCCTTAAATCTTGTGCAGTTTTCTTCAATTTTGGTACAATTTCCCTTTTGGGGCAATTTTTCTTTAATTTTTGGTTAAATTTCTTCAATTTTTGGTCAATGTTCATCATATTTTAAGAAATTTTATTCAATGTTTGTGATTTATTTTTAATCTCTGAGAAATTTCTTTCATTCTCGTGTAACTTTTGGAAAAGTTCTTTTATTTTAAGACAAATTGCTTTTCGAATTTCAGTAAATTTTCTTCAATTTTTGGGAATTTTTTTACTTCAATGTTCATGATATCCTTTCAATGTTTGGAAAATTTCTTTCATTCTCGTTCAATCTTTGGAAATTTACTTCATTTAGGGACAATTTTTTACAATTTTCGGTCAATTGTCTTTCATTTCTTTCATCTTGGAGCAAGTTTTCTTCAATTTTGGGAAAATTTCCTTCAACACTAAGTTCAATGGTTAGGATATCTTTTCTTCGATTTACTATAAATTTTCATCAATTTCCTGACATTTTATCCTGGCTACGCCCCTGCTATAGAGTTTTCATTTGTAAAATGAGCGTTGGCCTAATAAGATTACGCTATTAATAACGCCCCTTTTGACCCTACATTTTGTTATAGCTCTTGTCAACTAAAATGCATACTTTGGTTCCCATGATCCAGGGTTGAAACACTCGTCTTATATACAAATCAGTTAGAATAAAGATAAACTAAAGGATTAGTGCAGTGGTCAAGCCGGGTGGTCAAGCAAGTTCATCTCATGAATATGACCAAAAGGTTTTGAATTTACATGATTTCACAATCAAAATTTAGCAGGAGAAAAGAGTCTGATGATTTTCAGTGACAGAAAGTTAAGACAAAAATTTACAGAATTATTTTAAACAGTTTAAAGTGTTTAAGATTTTGAGCTCTATTTCATCAATTCATACATCACAATTTATTAATACATTATTAGTCATAATCCAGAAACTGCTGGTGGTTTTGACGTAATCTTTACAAGTTCACCATGTTGTTTATTTTGAGTTTTCCAAGTCAGCAACTTAGCGAATCTTACCATTTATTCAGATATTTCTTAAAATCTAGATGGAGAAAAATTTCCTTGAATTCATGGCGTTTTTGTAAATTTTTGTATCATATATCTAAATTTTTTGTATTTATTTTCACCACGTGTAAATTTTCTGCATTCATTTGAAGTTTGTCTGCACAATAAAAGTATATGGGAGGTGCATTATGGGAAGATGGTGGTCTCGATTGCATTCAATTAAATGAGATTAGATTAAAAATCCTTTATTTTAAGAATTTGGGTCCTTATAGGAGACAAAAAGTAAGGATTTTGTTTGACTTTAAATGATAATTATTATTCATCTAAAGAAATTTCACACCATACACAATTAAGCATATATTTTCTAATTTACTAAAGCATTAAAGGATTAGTTCAGTGGTCAAGCATGTCCATCTTATACGATAGAGGACTTCAAAAGAAACAAAATGGTGAAAGTAGAATTGCAAAATCTTATTCCATTAAGGAGATATTCAAGTTTAAAGTTTGGTATCATTTGTGTACAAACGACTGAAACCAGACTAGTTGTGATGTCACAGCCTCAGATTCCCTCAGAATCTTTATGTACTTTAAAGAATGTTTATTAAATTTTTTCACTATTTGAATTATTCTTCCTCAAACTTCCTTCAGGTGGTATATTGTAAATACCCTTCCTTTATTCAGTTTTATTAATTTTTTGACACATCCCATGGTTTTTAAGCCATAAAGTCGCAGGACAAAATATAATAGAATACATAAAGACTTTGAGGAATCTGAGGCTATGACATCACAACTAGACTGATTTCAAGTGTCATTTCTACACAAATGATACCAAATTTTAAATTTAAATATTTCCATAACAGAATAAGAATTTTGAATGCTTTTTTCACCATGGTCTTTCTTTTGAAGTCTTCTTTCATATAAGACAAACATGCATGACCACTGAACTAATCCTTTAAATATGTCAATATAAACTATGTATGGGAGTGGCCAATTTATTCATACGCCCTGTAAAATATGATGTCATACACGCACTATACGTTTTTCTTTATAATCTATTTCAAGTTATCTAACTTTCTAATAATTTTTCCATTGCATTGGTCTATGGATTTGTATTTGTATATGATAATAATTATTCAAACCTTTCAAACTTTATGTCAAAGCATTTCGGAAAGAAAAATTCTAATAGAATTTTAAATAAAAAACATTATGTGCGCTAGCACATATGGCAATTATGTCATCAATGATATGATTTCAACATAAAATTAGAACGAATGGCAGCGTCCAACTTCAAACTTGGATAACGTGTAAATGGTGTGAAATTTTATGATCGGGTTTTTGGTTAAGTAGCTGGTTTATGTTTTAATTCTCTATCATATACAAAGCGAAAATAATTCACTTTATGTCTTCTTTAAAATTAAGGTTGCTCCCTAACAGGGACGTAGGAAGGGTCACATCTCAGGGGGGACACCCCCAAAATGTTCCTGGTGACAGGTGGAAAAATTGCACTGGTAAATTAACTTTCCATCAGAAGTTGCTGTTAATTTCCTTGATTTTTGGAAAATTTCCTACATTTGGGGGAAATTTTCTTCAATTTCGGAAAATTTTCTTCAATTTCGGAAAATTTTGGCCAGTTTTTGACCAATTTTCAGATAATTTTACCAAATTTTCTAACAATTGCGAACAGTATGCGAAGCAACAATGCGAACCTATGTAATGACGATTTCGTCCACAGTTTTTTTCTGAGATTTCCTCAGAATTGTGAAAGATTTTTGAGATTTCTTCAGAAAATGGTAAAGTTTCTTCAGAGTTCTTCAAAAAAGTTGTAAGTTTCTTCAGATATCCTTATGGAAGGTTAGCATTTCCTTACAAAATGTTAAAGTTTTTCCCAGACGCTTAAGACAGGATTGAAGACTAGTTTCCTTAAAAAGTGTACAAAACATTTAATATTTCCCTAGAAGATAACTGTAAAAAGATATAATTTTCCAATATTCTTCAGAGAACCTCAAGCGTCTCTCTTGTAGCACTGGATATTTAAAATCCTTAAAATTCTTTTAACTATTTGGGCACCAACAGTTGTATCAGGCACGATTATTAAACTCCGCCTTTATTATAGTGGACATTTGCATAAATTTGCCGCAGTTTATAAATTGACCAGACTTTTTATTTTAGTCAGGGAGTGTGACAGGATGTGAATGCATATGGACATAGCGAGGGATGCCATGTGGACATGGATGGAGGCCATGCGGGACATATGGTATAATATATACCATGTGGTATACACCAAGGGCTATACCAGGCATAATTATTTGATATAAGTTATTATATGAATTGACACTTTCATACATAGTATGCTCAATCAGAGAGACTGGTAGCTACAATGAGACTTCTTATGGAGCCTATGGGACGTCGTGTGGGACATGGGGTGGGATGCCATGTGGGACAGGGTGGAATGCCATGTAGGATATATGGTGGAATGCCATGCAGGACAGAGGATGGAATGCCATGGGATGGAATGACATGTGGGACATGGGATGGTATGGGATGTCATGTGGGACATGGGGTCCCATCCCATTTCAACAAGTCTTTTGCATATAGATTATTATATGAACTGTCACTTGCTTAATCAGGGACTGTGATAGCTAGGATGAGACTTCTTATAGAGCCTGTGGGATGTCATGTGGGACATGGGGTGGGATGTCATGTGGGACATGGGGGTGGGATGCCATGTGGGACATGGGGTGGGATGCCATGTGAGACATGGAGTGGGATGCCATGTGGAACAGGGTGGAATGCCATGTGGGTCATGGGGTGGGATGCCATGTGAGACATGGGATGTGATGCCATGTGGGACATAAAGTAGGATGTCATTGGAACATTGGGAAGGATACCATGTGAAACACATGGTGGGACATCAGGTGGGATGCCATGTGGGACATCAGGTGCAAAGCCACTGATGCAGGACACAGGGGGGGATGACATGTGGGACATAAGGAGGGATGTCATATGATACGTATGGTTGGATTAATGTGGGACATACATGTAGAAAGGCATCCATGTGGGACATAGGGTGGGATGCCCTGTGGGACATATGATGCAGTCGGCAAGCCTCTGATCTTTGTGGAGCAGGCCAAGCCTCCGACCAGAGCCTCCGACCGGTAGCTAAGCGGGCAGGGCCTCTGACCTGAGGCACAGTGGGCCAAGCCTCAGACCGGTGGCGGAGCAGGCGAGCTTCCGACCAGTGGCGAAGCAGGCCGCGCCTCTGACCAATGGCGCAGCGGAGCAAGCCGTGCCTCTGACCAGTGGCGGAGCAGAGCGGGCCGCGAACCGGCCGGTGGCGGAGCGGACTAAGCCTCTAATTGGTGGCGGAGCGGACCACGCTTCCGATTGGTGGCGGAGTGGAGCAGGACGAAACTCCGACCAGTGGCAGAACGGGCCGAGCCTCCGATCAGTAGCGGAGAGGAGCGGGCTGTGAATGGGCCTTCAAACGGTGGCAGAGGGAAGCGGGCCACGCCTCTGACCAATGGCGGAGCGGGCCAAGCCTTCGACCAAGGGCAAAGCAAACCGCGCCTCCGACCAGTAACGGAGCGAGCCGCGCCTCTGACCTGTGGTGGAGCGGGCCGAGCCTCCGGTCGGAGTCTCCGCCACCGGTCGGAGTCTCCGCCACCGGTCGGAGTCTCCGCCACCGGTCGGAGTCTCCGCCACCGGTCGGAGTCTGCGCCACCGGTCGGAGTCTCCGCCACCGGTCGGAGTCTCCGCCACGGTCGGAGTCTCCGCCACCGCCACCGGTCGGAGTCTCCGCCACGTCGGAGTCTCGCCACCGAGTCGGAGTCTCGCCACCGGTCGGAGTCTCCGCCGGTCGAGTCGGAGTCTCCGCCACGGTCGGAGTCTCGCCAGTCGGAGTCTCGCCACCGTCGAGTCTCCGCCACCGGTCGAGTCTCGCCACCGGTCGGAGTCTGCGCCACCGGTCGGAGTCTCCGCCACCGTCGGAGTCTCCGCCACCGTCGGAGTCTCCGCCACGGTCGGTCGGAGTCTCCGCCACCGTCGGAGTCTCCGCCACCGGTCGAGTCTCCGCCACCGGTCGGAGTCTCCGCCACGGTCGGTCGGAGTCTCCGCCACGTCGGAGTCTCCGCCACCGGTCGGAGTCTCCGCCACCGTCGAGTCGGAGTCGAGTCTCGCCGTCCTCCGCCACCGGTCGGAGTCTCCGCCACCGGTCGAGTCTCCGCCACCGTCGGAGTCTCCGCCACCGGTCGGAGTCTCCGCCACCGGTCGGAGTCTCCGCCCGTCGGAGTCTCGCCACCGTCGGAGTCTCCGCCACCGGTCGGAGTCTGCGCCACCGGTCGGAGTCTCCGCCACCGGTCGGAGTCTCCGCCACCGGTCGGAGTCTCCGCCACCGTTCGGAGTCTCCGCCACCGGTCGGAGTCTCCGCCACCGGTCGGAGTCTCCGCCACCGGTCGGAGTCTCCGCCACCGTCGGAGTCTCCGCCACCGGTCGGAGTCTCCGCCACCGGTCGAGTCTCCGCCACCGGTCGGAGTCTCCGCCGGAGTCTCGCCACCGTCGGAGTCTCCGCCACCGGTCGGAGTCTCGCCACCGGTCGGAGTCTCGCCACCTCCGCCACCGTCGGAGTCTCCGCCACGGTCGGAGTCTCCGCCCGTCGTCGGAGTCTCCGCCACCGGTCGAGTCTCCGCCACCGTCGGAGTCTCCGCCACCGTCGGAGTCTCCGCCACCGGTCGGAGTCTCGTCGCCACCGTCGAGTCTCCGCCACCGTCGGAGTCTCGCCACCGTCGGAGTCTCCGCCACCGTCGAGTCTCCGCCACCGTCGGAGTCTCCGCCACGTCGTCGAGTCTCCGCCACCGTCGGAGTCTCCGCCACCGGTCGGAGTCTCCGCCACCGTCGGAGTCTCCGCCACCGCTCGAGTCTCCGCCACCGCTCGAGTCTCCGCCACGTTCGGAGTCTCCGCCACCGGTCGGAGTCTCCGCCACCGTCGGAGTCTCCGCCACCGTCGAGTCTCCCGGAGTCTCTCGCCACCGTCGAGTCTCCGCCACCGTCGAGTCTCCGCCACCGTTCGGAGTCTCCGCCACCGTTCGGAGTCTCGCCACCGTCGAGTCTCCGCCACCGTCGAGTCTCCGCCACCGTCGCCACCGCTCGAGTCCGCCACCGCTCGAGTCTCCGCCACCGGTCGAGTCTCCGCCACCGTCGAGTCTCCGCCACCGGTCGAGTCTCCGCCACCGTCGAGTCTCCGCCACCGTCGAGTCTCCGCCACCGCTCGAGTCTCCGCCACCGTCGAGTCTCCGCCACCGTCGAGTCTCCGCCACCGTCGGAGTCTCCGCCACTCGAGTCGAGTCTCCGCCACCGTTCGGAGTCTCCGCCACCGTCGGAGTCTCGCCACCGTTCGAGTCTCCGCCACCGCTCGAGTCTCCGCCACCGTTCGAGTCTCGCCACCGTCGAGTCTCCGCCACCGTCGAGTTCTCGCCACCGTCGAGTCTCCGCCACCGTCGGAGTCTCCGCCACCGGTCGAGTCTCCGCCACCGTCGAGTCTCCGCCACCGGTCGGAGTCTCCGCCACCGTCGAGTCTCCGCCACGGTCGGAGTCTCCGCCACCGTCGGAGTCTCCGCCACCGGTCGGAGTCTCGCCACCGTCGGAGTCTCCGCCACCGTCGGAGTCTCCGCCACGGTCGGAGTCTCGCCACCGGTCGGAGTCTCGCGCCACCGGTCGGAGTCTCGCCACCGGTCGAGTTCGCGCCACCGTCGGAGTCTCCGCCACCGGTCGGAGTTCGCGCCACCGGTCGAGTCTCGCCACGGTCGGGTCGCGCCAGTCTCGCGCCACCGGTCGGAGTTCGCCACGTCGGAGTCTGCGCCACCGGTCGGAGTCTGCGCCACCGGTCGGAGTCTGCGCCACCGGTCGGAGTCTGCGCCACCGGTCGGAGTCTGCGCCACCGGTCGGAGTCTGCGCCACCGGTCGGAGTCTGCGCCACCGGGTCGAGTCTCGCGCCACGGTCGAGTCTCCGCCACGGTCGGAGTCTCCGCCACCGGTCGGAGTCTCGCGCCACCGGTCGGAGTCTCCGCCACCGGTCGGAGTCTCGCCCCGTCGGAGTCTCCGCCACCGTTCGAGTCGCGCCACCGCTCGAGTCTCCGCCACCGTCGAGTCTCCGCCACCGTTCGGAGTCTCCGCCACCGTTCGGAGTCTCCGCCACCGTTCGGAGTCTCCGCCACCGTCGAGTCTCCGCCACCGTCGAGTCTCCGCCACCGCTCGAGTCTCCGCCACCGTCGAGTCTCCGCCACCGTCGGAGTCTCCGCCACCGGTCGAGTCTCCGCCACCGTCGGAGTCTCGCCACCGTCGGAGTCTCCGCCACCGGTCGAGTTCTCGCCACCGTCGGAGTCTCCGCCACCGGTCGGAGTCTCCGCCACCGTCGGAGTCTCCGCCACGTCTCGAGTCTCCGCCACCGTTCGTCTCCGCCACCGTCGAGTCTCCGCCACCGTCGGAGTCTCCGCCACCGCTCGAGTTCCGCCACCGCTCGGAGTCTCCGCCACCGGTCGAGTCTCCGCCACCGTCGAGTCTCCGCCACCGTCGGAGTCTCCGCCACCGGTCGAGTCTCCGCCACCGTCGGAGTCTCGCCACCGTCGGAGTCTCCGCCACCGCTCGGAGTCTCCGCCACCGCTCGAGTCTCCGCCACCGCTCGAGTCTCCGCCACCGCTCGAGTCTCCGCCACCGTTCGAGTCTCCGCCACCGTTCGAGTCTCCGCCACCGCTCGAGTCTCCGCCACCGTCTCCGCCACCGAGAGTCTCCGCCACGCTCGAGTCTCGCCACCGCTCGAGTCGCCACCGCTCGAGTCTCCGCCACCGCTCGAGTCTCGCCACCCAGTCTCCGCCACCGTTCGAGTCTCCGCCACCGTCGAGTCTCCGCCACCGTCGAGTCGTCGAGTCTCCGCCACCGGTCGGAGTCTCCGCCACCGTCGGAGTCTCCGCCACCGTCGGAGTCTCCGCCACCGTCGGAGTCTCCGCCACCGTCGGAGTCTCCGCCGCCGTCGAGTCGGAGTCTCCGCCACCGCCGGAGTCTCCGCCACCGTCGGAGTCTCGCCACCGGTCGGAGTTCGCGCCACCGTCGGAGTCTCCGCCACCGTCGGAGTCTCGTCGCCACCGGTCGGAGTCTCCGCCACCGGTCGGAGTTCCGCCACCGTCGGAGTCTCCGCCACCGGTCGGAGTTCCGCCACCGGTCGGAGTTCCGCCACCGGTCGGAGTCTGCGCCACCGGTCGGAGTCTCGCGCCACGTCGGAGTTCGCGCCACCGGTCGAGTCTCGCGCCACCGGTCGGAGTCCCGCCACCGGTCGGAGTTCGCGCCACCGGTCGGAGTTCGCGCCACCGGTCGGAGTCGCGCCACCGTCGAGTTCGCCAGTCGGAGTCTCGCGCCACCGGTCGGAGTTCGCGCCACCGGTCGGAGTTCGCGCCACCGTCGGAGTTCGCGCCACCGGTCGGAGTCTGCGCCACCGTCGGAGTCCGCCACCGCGCCGAGTCTCCGCCACGTCGTTTCACCGCTCGAGTCTCCGCCACCGTCGGAGTTCGCGCCACCGTCGGAGTCTCCGCCACCGGTCGGAGTTCCGCCACCGGTCGGAGTCTCCGCCACGGTCGGAGTTCGCGCCACCGGGTCGGAGTCTGCGCCACCGTCGGAGTCTCGCGCCACCGTCGGAGTCGCGCCACGGTCGGAGTCTCGCGCCACCGTCGAGTCGCGCCAGTCGAGTCGCGCCACCGGTCGGAGTCTCCGCCACCGTCGGAGTTCCGCCACGTCGAGTTCTCGCCACCGGGTCGGAGTCGCGCCACCGTCGGAGTCTCCGCCACCGGTCGGAGTCTCCGCCACCGTCGGAGTCTCCGCCACCGGTCGAGTCTCCGCCACCGTCGAGTCTCCGCCACCGTCGAGTCTCCGCCACCGCTCGGAGTCTCCGCCACCGGAGTCTCGCCACCGTCGAGTCTCCGCCACCGCTCGAGTCTCCGCCACCGTCGAGTCTCCGCCACCTCGAGTCTCCGCCACCGGAGTCTCGCCGCGAGTTCTCGCCACCGGTCGGAGTCTCCGCCACCGCTCGAGTCTCCGCCACCGGTCGGAGTCTCCGCCACCGTCGAGTCTCCGCCACCGTCGAGTTCTCCGCCACCGGTCGAGTCTCCGCCACCGTCGAGTCTCGCCACCGTCGAGTCTCCGCCACCGTCGAGTCTCCGCCACCGTTCGAGTCTCTCGCCACCGCTCGGAGTCTCCGCCACCGTCGGAGTCTCCGCCACCGTCGAGTCTCCGCCACCGTCGGAGTCTCCGCCACCGGTTCGAGTCTCCGCCACCGTCGAGTCTCGCCACCGTCGGAGTCTCCGCCACCGTCGAGTCTCGCCACCGTCGGAGTCTCCGCCACCGTTCGAGTCTCGCCACCGTGTCGAGTCTCCGCCACGCCGCTCGAGTCTCCGCCGTCGGAGTCTCGCCACCGTCGGAGTCTCCGCCACCGTGTCGGAGTCTCCGCCACCGTCGGAGTTCTCGCCACCGTCGGTCGAGTCCGCCACGTCGAGTCTCCGCCACCGGTCGAGTCTCCGCCACCGTGTCCGCCGGAGTCTCCGCCACCGTGTCCGCCGGAGTCTCCGCCACCGTGTCCGCCGGAGTCTCCGCCACCGTGTCCGCCGGAGTCTCCGCCACCGGTCGGAGTCTCGTCGGAGTCTCCGCCACCGTCGGAGTCTCCGCCACGTCGGAGTCTCCGCCACGATCGGAGTCTCCGCCACCGAGTCTCCGCCACGCCGTGTCGTCGGAGTCTCGCCACGGTCCGCCGAGTCTCGCCCACCGTCGGAGTCTCCGCCACCGTCGAGTCTCCGCCACCGTTCGAGTCTCCGCCACCGTCGAGTCTCCGCCACGTCGGAGTCTCCGCCACCGTCGGAGTCTCCGCCACCGGCTCGAGTCTCGGAGTCTCCGCCACCGTCGAGTCTCGCCACCGTCGGAGTCTCCGCCGCCTCGAGTCTCCGCCACCGTCGGAGTCTCCGCCACGGGAGTCTCCGCCACGGTCGAGTCTCCGCCACGGTCGGAGTCTCCGCCACGGTCGGAGTCTCCGCCACGGTCGGAGTCTCCGCCACCGGTCGGAGTCTCCGCCACCGGTCGAGTCTCGCGCCACGGTCGGAGTCGCCACGGTCGGAGTCTCCGCCACCGGTCGGAGTTCGCGCCACCGTCGGAGTCGCCACCGTCGGAGTTCCGCCGTCGTTCTGCCACCGTCGGAGTTCGCGCCACGGTCGGAGTCTCGCGCCACCGGTCGGAGTTCGCGCCACCGTCGGAGTTCCGCCACCGGTCGGAGTTCTCCGCCACCGGTCGGAGTCTCCGCCACCGGTCGGAGTCTGCGCCACCGGTCGGAGTCTCGCGCCACCGGTCGGAGTTCCGCCACCGGTCGGAGTCTCGCGCCACCGGTCGGAGTTCGCGCCACCGGTCGAGTTCGCGCCACCGGTCGGAGTTCGCGCCACCGGTCGGAGTTCGCGCCACCGGTCGGAGTCTCCGCCACCGGTCGGAGTTCGCGCCACCGGTCGGAGTCTCCGCCACCGGTCGGAGTTCTCGCCACCGGTCGGAGTCTCCGCCACCGTCGGAGTCTCGCGCCACCGTCGGAGTCGCGCCACCGGTCGGAGTTCGCCGCCACCGGTCGGAGTCGCGCCACGGTCGAGTCTCCGCCACCGTCGGAGTCTCCGCCACCGGTCGGAGTCTCGCCACCGGTCGGAGTCTCCGTCGGAGTTCTCGCCACCGGTCGGAGTCTCCGCCACCGGTCGGAGTCTCCGCCACCGGTCGGAGTCTCGCCACCGTCGAGTCTCCGCCACCGTTCGAGTCTCCGCCACCGTCGGAGTCCGCCACCCGAGTCTCCGCCACGGCCGAGTCTCCGCCACCGTCGGAGTCTCCGCCACCGCTCGGAGTTCCGCCACCGTTGAGTCTCCGCCACCGCTCGAGTCTCCGCCACCGGTCGGAGTCTCCGCCACCGTCGAGTCTCCGCCACCGTCGAGTCTCCGCCACCGGTCGGAGTCTCCGCCACCGTTCGAGTCTCCGCCACCGTCGGAGTCTCCGCCACCGTTCGGAGTTCGCGCCACCGTCTCGGAGTCTCCGCCACCGCTCGAGTCTCCGCCACCGCTCGAGTCTCCGCCACCGTTCGGAGTCTCCGCCACCGTCGGAGTCTCCGCCACCGTCGGAGTCTCCGCCACCGTCGAGTCTCCGCCACCGTTCGAGTCTCCGCCACCGAGTCGAGTCTCCGCCACCGTCGAGTCTCCGCCACCGTCGGAGTCTCCGCCACCGCCACCGTCGGAGTCTCCGCCACCGTCGAGTCTCCGCCACGGTCGGAGTCTCCGCCACCGGTCGGAGTCTCGCCACCGGTCGAGTCTCCGCCATCGTGTCTCGCCATCGTCTCCGCCACCGGTCGGAGTCCGCCACCGTCAGTCTCCGCGGTCGGAGTTCCGCCGGTCGAGTCTCCGCCACCGGTCGAGTCTCCGCCACCGTCGGAGTCTCCGCCACCGGTCGGAGTCTCCGCCACCGTCGGAGTCTCCGCCACGGTCGGAGTCTCGCCACCGTTCGGAGTCGCCACCGCCGAGTCTCCGCCACCGTCGAGTCTCCGCCACCGTCGGTCTCGCCACCGGTCGAGTCTCGCCACCGTCGTCTCCGCCACCGGTCGGAGTCTCGGAGTCTCCGCCACGTCGAGTCTCTGCGCCACCGGTCGGAGTCTCGCCACCCGGTCGAGTCGCCACCGCCACCGGTCGGAGTCTCGCGCCACGGTCGGAGTCTCGCCACCGGTCGGAGTTCGCGCCACCGGTCGGAGTCGCGCCACCGGTCGAGTCTCCGCCACCGGTCGGAGTCTCGCGCCACCGGTCGGAGTCTCTCGCCACCGGTCGGAGTCTCCGCCACCGGTCGGAGTCTCGCCACCGGTCGGAGTCGCCACCGGTCGGAGTCTCGCCACCGGTCGGAGTCGCCGCCACCGGTCGGAGTCGTCTCGCCACCGGTCGGAGTCTCGCGCCAGTCCGGTCGAGTCTCCGCACCGGTCGGAGTCTCGCCACGGTCGGAGTCTCCGCCACGGTCGGAGTCTCCGCCACCGGTCGGAGTCTCCGCCACCGGTCGGAGTCTCCGCCCCGGTCGGAGTCTCCGCCGCGCCCGGTCGAGTCTCCGCCACCGGTCGAGTCTCGCCCCGGCCGGAGTCGGAGTCGCGCCCCGGTCGGAGTCTCGCCCCGGTGGAGTCTCGCGCCGGTCGAGTTCGCCCCGGTCGGAGTCTCCGCCCCCGGTCGGAGTCTGCGCCCCCGGTCGGAGTCTGCGCCCCCGGTCGGAGTCTGCGCCCCCGGTCGGAGTCTGCGCCCCCGGTCGGAGTCTGCGCCCCCGGTCGGAGTCTGCGCCCCCGGTCGGAGTCTGCGCCCCCGGTCGGAGTCTGCGCCCCCGGTCGGAGTTCGCGCCTCGGGTCGGAGTTCGCGTCGGAGTCGCCCGCCGCCACCGCGGTCGAGTCTCGCCCCGTCGGAGTCGCGCCCCGGTCGGAGTCTCGAGTCTCGCCACCGGTCGGAGTCTCCGCCACCGGTCGAGTTCGCGCCCCGCCAGTTCGCGCCCCGTCGGAGTCTCGCCCCGGTCGAGCTCGCGCCACCGGTCGGAGTTCGCCACCGGTCGGAGTCGCGCTCGTCGAGTCTCGCCACCGGTCGGAGTCTCGCGCCGTCGGAGTCTCGCCACCGGTCGGAGTTCGCGCCACCGGTCGAGTCCGCCACCGGTCGGAGTCTCGCCCCGGTCGGAGTCTCGCGCCACCGGTCGAGTCTCGCCCCGGTCGAGTTCGCCACCGGTCGGAGTCTCGCCACCGGTCGGAGTTCGCGCCATCGGTCGGAGTTCGCGCCACCGGTCGGAGTTCGCGCCCCGTCGGAGTCTCCGCCACCGGAGTCGGAGTCTCGCCGAGTCGCGTCTCCGTCGGAGTCGCGCCCCGGTCGGAGTCTCGCCCGGTCGGAGTCTCGCGCCCGGTCGGAGTCGCGCCACCGGTCGGAGTTCGCGCCACGGTCGGAGTTCGCCCCCGGTCGGAGTTCGCGCCACCACGGTCGGAGTCTCGCGCCCCGGTCGGAGTTCGCGCCACGGTCGGAGTTCGCGCCACCGGTCGGAGTCTCGCCCCGTCGGAGTTCGCGCCCGGTCGAGTCTCGGTCGGAGCCCCGGTCGAGTCTCGCGCCACCGGCCGGAGTCGCCCCGCCGACGCCCCGGGAGTCTCGCGCCCCGGTCGGAGTTCGCGCCACGGTCGGAGTCTCGCGCCGGTCGTCTCGAGTTCAGCGCCCCGGTCGAGAGTCTCGGCCGCCACCGGTCGGAGTTCGCGCCCCGGTCGGTCGGAGTCTCGCGCCCGGTCGGAGTCTCGCCCCCGGTCGGAGTTCGCCCGGCCGGAGTCTCCGCGCCACCGGTCGGAGTCTCGCCACGGTCGGAGTCGCGCCCGGTCGGAGTCGCGCCCCGGTCGGAGTCGGCCGCCCCGGTCGGAGTCTCCGCCAGTTCGCGCCGGTCGGAGTCTCGCCACCGGTCGGAGTTCGCGCCCCGGTCGGAGTCTCGCCACCGGTCGGAGTCGCGCCACCGGTCGGAGTCGCCCCGGTCGAGTCGCGCCCCGGAGATCGCGCCCCGGTCGAGTCTCGCGCCACCGGTCGAGGTCGGAGTCGCGCCCCGGTCGGAGTTCGCGCCCCGGTCGGAGTCGCGCCCCGTCGGAGTCTCGCCACCGGTCGGAGTCTCCGCCACCGTCGAGTTCGCGCCACCGGTCGAGTCTCGCGCCACCGGTCGAGTCGCGCCACCGTCGAGTCTCCGCCACCGCTCGAGTCTCCGCCACCGGTCGAGTCTCCGCCACCGGTCGAGTCCGCCACCGATCTCCGCCTCGAGTCTCCGCCACCGTCGGAGTCTCTCGCCACCGTCGAGTCTCCGCCACCGTCGAGTCTCCGCCACCGTTAGTCTCGAGTGAGTCTCCGCCACCGTTCGGAGTCTCCGCCACCGTTCGGAGTCTCCGCCACCGTTCGGAGTCTCCGCCACCGTTCGGAGTCTCCGCCACCGTTCGGAGTCTCCGCCACCGTTCGGAGTCTCCGCCACCGTTCGGAGTCTCCGCCACCGGTCGGAGTCTGCGCCACCGGTCGGAGTCTCCGCCACCGGTCGGAGTCTCCGCCACCGGTCGGAGTCTCGGAGTCTCCGCCACCGGTCGGAGTCTCGGCCACCGGTCGGAGTCTCGGCCACCGGTCGGAGTCTCGGCCACCGGTCGGAGTCTCGGCCACCGGTCGGAGTCTCGGCCACCGGTCGGAGTCTCGGCCACCGGTCGGAGTCTCGGCCACCGGTCGGGGTCTCGCCACCGGTCGAGTCTCCGCCACCGGTCGGAGTCTCCGCCACGGTCGGAGTCTCCGCCACCGGTCGGAGTCTCGCCACGGTCGGAGTCTCCGCCACCGGGTCAGTCTCGCCAGTCGAGTCTCGCCACCGTCGGAGTCTCGCCACCGGTCGGAGTCTCCGCCACCGGTCGGAGTCTCCGCCACCGGTCGGAGTCTCCGCCACCGGTCGGAGTCTCCGCCACCGGTCGGAGTCTCCGCCACCGGTCGGAGTCTCCGCCACCGGTCGGAGTCTCCGCCACCGGTCGGAGTCTCCGCCACCGGTCGGAGTCTCCGCCACCGTCGAGTCTCCGCCACCGGTCGGAGTCTCCGCCACCGTCGGAGTCTCGCCACCGGTCGGAGTCTCGCCACCGGTCGGAGTCTCCGCCACGGTCGGAGTCTCCGCCACGGTCGGAGTCTCCGCCACCGGTCGGAGTCTCCGCCACCGGTCGGAGTCCGCCACCGTCGGAGTCTCCGCCACCCGTCGAGTCTCCGCCAGTCTCCGGTCGGAGTCTCCGCCACCGGTCGGAGTCTCCGCCACCGGTCGAGTCTCCGCCACCGGTCGGAGTCTCCGCCACCGGTCGGAGTCTCGCCACGATCGGTCTCCGCCAGTCGAGTCTCCGCGTCAGTCTCCGCCACGGTCGGAGTCTCGCCACCGGTCGGAGTCTCCGCCACGGTCGGTCTCGGAGTCTGCGCCACCGGTCGGAGTCTGCGCCACCGGTCGGAGTCTGCGCCACCGGTCGGAGTCTCCGCCACCGGTCGGAGTCTCCGCCACCGTTCGGAGTCTCCGCCACCGTTCGGAGTCTCCGCCACCGTTCGGAGTCTCCGCCACGGTCGGAGTCTCCGCCACGGTCGGAGTCTCCGCCACCGGTCGGAGTCTCCGCCACGGTCGGAGTCTCTCGCCACCGGTCGGAGTCTCCGCCACCGGTCGGAGTCTGCGCCACCGGTCGGAGTCTCCGCCACCGGTCGGAGTCTCCGCCACCGGTCGGAGTCTCGGCCACCGGTCGGAGTCTCGCCACCGGTCGGAGTCTCCGCCACGGTCGGAGTCTCCGCCACCGCGGAGTCTCCGCCACCGGTCGGAGTCTCCGCCACGGTCGGAGTTCTCGCCACGGTCGGAGTCTCCGCCACCGGTCGGAGTCTCCGCCACCGGTCGGAGTCTCGCCAGTCTCCGCCACCGGTCGGAGTCTCCGCCACCGGTCGGAGTCTCCGCCACGGTCGGAGTCTCCGCCACCGGTCGGAGTCTCCGCCACCGGTCGGAGTCTCCGCCACCGGTCGGAGTCTCCGCCACCGGTCGGAGTCTCCGCCATCATGAAGTTACAACTTTGAAGTTACAACTTTGAAGTTACAACGTTAACTGCGTCTTTCAAAAACCCTAAAGCTACAACTTTAAAGTTACAACTGTAAAATTAAACCCTATTCTTTTCTAATGATGCAAATGAAACTTTAAATGATTAGGCCGCCAACTCAAAAATTCAAAAATCTATTTTTGATTTTTTTTTTGAAAATAAATCTCCCACTGAAAATCATGGGAAAGACTAATCCTGCTAAAATTCAATTGTGGATTATTGCGCAGATTTTTCAGCAGCACGGCAAACAAATGTATTAAATAAGATTTACAAAAGAAAATACCACCAATTTATTTGCATTTCGGTGAGATTTATAAACGTTGTGAAATGGTCAATTTTTAACCCATTTTGATTCAAGTTTTTGTTACTTTTATAATTTTTGATAGATATTAAAAAGCTTCGAAAGCAACAAAATCTTTCATAAAAATCGGTTCAACAGTGATAACTTAACAGCATTTTTAAAACTCGAGCATCAGTATGAAATCGTCATTTCTCGGAGTTTTGCAGCAAATTCTGCTTTTGTCCCCTTTTGCTGTTGTTAGCTTATTGTTTTTTGGTCTTTCCCCAAATATTTTGAATGGGAGAAGTTGAATTGGAACAACAACAACTTTTGCATTCATTTAACATTTATAACTTTTGAAATTCAGGATCTAAAACTCTTTCTAGTAAATATAAAAGCTACCTGTCTATATACATTAAAATAAGCTCAGCACAATAGAGACAAACTGTCATCCTAACCTCCATCTGAAATACCATCCCCACCCATACGATATCGAGTCCCACCCTATATCCCATAAGTAATCCGAACCTTCATCCCACCTTATGTCCTATAAGCCATCCAATGTCCCATCCTGTTTTAGACATGTCCACCTTCACACCCACTATTTCATCCCACCCTGTCTCGTATGCCAACCCACCTTACGTCCTATGATATGGCCTATATCTTAATTGTACGCAATCTTACACATGTTCAATATCTTGCATATAACCCTATTTCCCACTTGATATCTTAATCTTAGCCCATGTCGCACGCACCATCGATGCAGCCACCATACGTCACCCAAGGCATTGAACTCTATGCCCCATACGCCCCTACAACCTATGTACCATATGACATCTGACCCTTTACTCTGCCCACCGTGACTTATGGCCCACATACCATACAATATTATGCCTCATATAATCTCCCATCTATGTCCTATATGCCATTCCAGCCATGACCCACCCATATTATTTATTATTTATTTTATAATAATAATAATAATAAATAATTACAAACCACCCTTGTTTTATACATGTACGCGATCATATCCACCATACAACATATGTCATCCCACTCCGTCCCATATGACAACTCCCTATGTTTCACTTGGCATCCCACCCTATTGCCTACATGTAACTCACTTTATTTCCCATATGCCATCTCACGTCCCGTCCCAAATTATGTCCCTTATGACAAGCCACGCTTTGTTGCATACGTGTACGCCAAACCCACTATTATCACCTTATTCCATATGCCGACCATCCAATCCTATATGATGTTCAAAGTTATTTCTTATACGCAATCTCACTCCCTATGCACTACCTTCCACCCCTATGTCCAAAATACTATCCCACCCCTACATCCTATCCCACCCTATGCCCCATATGCCATTCCAACTATGTACCACCCAACTCATCTTATATTATACCTATATACTATCCAATGTTATGCTCCCACGCAACCCATCCTTTGCTTTGTACGTGTATGCTATCGCAACATCTTTATATACTACACATGCCTCCATATCCCACATGCAAACCAACCCAATGTCCCACATGATATCTAACTCTTTCTTATACGCAATCCAACCTTTATCCAGTATATTCCAGCCCACCCTATGACTCACATGCCATCCTACCCTATGTCTCGCATGCCATCCCCACCCTATACCCCACATGACAACCCACCTTATTTCCCATATGACTACACACCCTATGTCCCACATGCCTTCTTACCATATATCCCATCCCAAGTATGTCCTATATGACAACCCACGCTATGTCGCATACGTGTACGCCAAACCCATTATCCTATACATGTCACCCTGTTCCATATGACATTCCACCATATGTCCCATGTAACATTTCACTCTTTGTCCCATATGACATTCTACCCTAATTGTCCCATAGAATATATCACCCTATGTCGTATATTCAATTCCATCCTCTATCCAATATTTTCCATCGCACCATATGACCCACATGATCCATGTGGCATTCTAACTGATGTACCATATGCTGTCCATGACGTACACGCACTATACCCTTTATACCACCCCACGTCTCTTATGCCAACCATCCATTGTACCACATGATATCCCAATCTTTTTTCTTATATTAAATCCCACTCTATCCACCACATATGCCCAGCATGACATCTCACCCTACGTCCCATATGCCAGTTTGCTTCATATGGCATCTTAACATATGACCCATATGCCATCCAGCCCTCCATCTCACCTTATGCCTCATATGCTATCCCATGGTATGCGCCATAAGCCACCCCACCCGTGTCCCATACGCCACCCCAAATCTATGTCCTATATGACAGCCAAATCTATGTCCTAATACACGTTCGCCATTACACCCAGTATCCCATCACTCTTTGTCCCACGTGATACTCCACCATATTTCGTATACGCAATCCAACCCTCTATCCATTATCATGCATCCCACTTTATTATTTCCTATTTCCCATCTCAGCCCATTTCATATCATCATCGACGCAGCCACCATACGTCACACATGTCATCGCACCCTACACGCCATTACATCATTCAAACCTACATGTATATGTAACATCCAACCCTCAGTCCCACCTTATGCCCCATATGCTATACAATACTATGTCTTATACTCCATCCCTCCCTGTCCAATATGCCTTTCTACTCAATGTCCCATATGACAATCTACTAGATGATAATGATAATAATAATACATTTTTATATAGCGCATTATACCAAACGGTCTTAATGCGCTTTACATAAACAAATATAACATGAGAAAACCTTAAGATACAAACAGTAAGAGAACAATAAACCATACTTAAAAAGATACAAGCAGGATAAAGTTACAACAAGGTCCAATGAGGGGAAATCATGAAAAGGTGTGTTTTCAATACACTCTTAAAAATATCTAAAGTAGGGGCATTTCTGATGTAGATTGGGAGAATGTTCCAGAGTTTGGGGGCTGCACATTGAAAAGAACGTTCACTGTAAGTCTTGGTGTTAATTTTTGGCGGCTTTAGGAGAATAGCACTGTTAGATCTGAGTGAGCGAGTTGGTAATTGTAACGTGATTAAGTTGGAAATATAGTTTCGAGCAAGACCATGGATGGCTTTGTATGTGAGGGTGAGAAGCTTGTAGTTTATTCTTTCACATATAGGAAGCCAATGAAGTTGGTGGAGGATGGGTTTAATGTGAGATTTCTTACTTGTGAGAATAACTAATCTGGCAGCAGTATTTTGAATGCGCTGAAGCTTTGAGATTTGTTGAGAAGGAAGTCCAAATAAGATACTGTTGCAACAATCAAGTCTGGATGATACAAATGCGTGAATAAGTGTCTCAGTCAACTTTTGATCAAGATATTTACAAATTTGGCTGATTTTTCTGATGGCAAGTGAAGCGGAGCGGCATATATTATTTACATGTGGCAACAGTGTAAGCTTATCATCAAAAATAACACCCAGGTCTAGATGTCACATATGACATTACACCATTCTTATACGCAATCCCACTATTTACCTTTTATCCCAATCAACTTGTCTCATGTGCCATTCCATGCCACCAAACCTATCCCATCTTCTGTCCAATGAAATGTATCCTGTTTGCCATCACATTCTATGTCTCATATGCCATTTAACTCTATATCCCACATTTTATCTCACCATATTTCTTATACACGAACCCACCATTTGTCGAATACCATCGATCCCGAGCTGTATCCCATCTATGGCCCACATGCATCCCACCTATGACCGACATACCACCCCACCTATGACCCACATGCTATCCCACCTATGACCCACATACCACCCCACCTATAACCCACATGTCACTCAACCTATGATACACATGCCACCCCACTTATGATCCACATGCCATCCCACCTATTACCATTGCAACCTACATTTGATATTATGGAACCATATGAAGATTTTCAACAGCAAAAATTATAATGATAAAAACTATGAATAATAGCACGTTGGATCTACATTTTATCAGGATGTGTTATAGGACTGGACTTCCACTATTAAAAAAGGCAAGTGACGTAAGAATAAGGACACAGCGAGACCTACAATGCATAACTTTTACTGTGTGACTGTGTCACATTGACCTAAGCCTAGGCTACGCCAAAACATCAGTTTCATTTCATCAGACATCAGAATATCGCTTAATTAGGGATATGCTGATTATTTTGTGACATTTTCTTGTGGATAAATATAAAATATTGACTCAAGTTCCGATCCATTCTTTCTTTATAATTGGCTTGTTACGTTAGGCTGTAAGTATAACTTTAAGGTACACCGTAACTTTCACATAACGTTATTGTTGTACTGTCCTATCCTTACGTCACGAAAAAATACGTAATGAGCATACGTTTGGCGACCTAAAATCAGCTGGATTTTTCACATTTTGCGATCGATTTTGTAAGAAAGTTTTTTGTGGTGAGTGTTTATGAAAGGCATTTGTATTAATTAATGCAAAAAGGTTGCTACATGTCCATATACATTTAAATTATGTCAAAGCACCCGGAGTTTCCGAGATATCGCTAATAAAAAATATATAATTAATAATAAGAATATATAATTAATAATACAAATAATAGAAATAATAAAAATGATAATAATAATAATAATAATAATAATAATAATAATAATAATAATAATAATAATAATAATAATAATAATAATAATAATAATAATAATAATAATAATAATAATAATAATAATAATAATAATAATAATAATAATAATAATAATAATAATAATAATAATAATAATAATAATAATAATAATAGTAATAATAATAATAATGATAATAATAATAATAAAAATAATAAAAATAATAATAATAATAAAAATAAGAATAAAAATAACAATAACAATAAAAATAAAAATAACAATAACAATAACAATAAGAACAATAATAGTAATGATAATAATAATAATAATAATAATAATAACAATAATAATAATAACAATAATACAAATGATTTATAATGCGCACATATCCACTCTGAAGAGCGCTCAAGGCGCAAGTAAGATAAAAACAAACAAACAAATAAACAACAAAAGTTTTGATGTATATAAGTTTTGTATAAAAGTTTTGATGTATATAAGAAGACAGCTAAATATCTTTAAAGTTATACTTGGAAGTTCTTTCTTGAATGTCAGTCACTGAAAATCAGACTGTTTTCTCCTGCTAAATTTTGATAAAGGGGAATGATGGAGATTCAAAATATTGTTGAAGGATTGAAAAACAATAATTGATGTTATACTTTTTGATGTTACGTCTCAAAATTTCTATAAATTTGCATATATAACAAAGGCCTGAAAATTCAAAATGCAGCAGTAAAATGGTCAATTGTTTTAACCAATTATACTACATTTTTGCTATTTTCATGGTGTATGTCGTTGTTAAATAACACCTCTCCATCCAATCTTTAATCAATACTAGTGTTTTTGTGGACAGACCGAAGGACTCATATCCTTTGAATTAGATATTTTCAATTTAATTTAATAAATGGACGCCGCCATGTTCCGATAATACATACTTCCCATATACCAGTATACTTGTATTGTGTATATATAGACGAACTTTAAAGGATTGCAGTAAATGTTACACGTTTTGACAATAAAAGAAATATTAATATTTTTTAAATAAAGGTGTAAAAACAATGGGTTCGAGACAGGGGAGGGGCTAGGAAAAGCCTCGTCGCAGGGACCCCTCCCCACCCCAAAAAAAAAAAAAAAAAAATCCTGGTAACAAATGGAAAATTGCATTGCTTAAATCAAGTTTCCATCAAAGGTTGCTGCTAATCGGAAATTCCCCGTCAATTTTTTTTACATTTCCTTCATTTTCGGAAAATTCCCTCCTTTGCGGGAGATAGATGTTACCAAAATAATAGCACATGGTATAAAATTATAAGATTAATGGTATTTAATTGCGCACGTACAAACGAGCATATATGAGTTTTAGCTATAATCCCGCTATGATATCAATACAATCCTTGCTTCTACAACAGGCATCTAGTGTTTCAGAGGGTGATCCACACTGCCCCTCGTTGCATCTACCCTTTCCCTGTGCAGAGCTCACATTTTGTTCATACAAACATACATTTGCAGTGGCGCCGCCAGAACAAATCTATTGGGGACATAAATAAAATTGTATTTATAAGCGTGTACCGCTTATGGTGGTACTGCGCACGCAAAGCGTGCGCCACAATGTGAGGTCTAGTGATCCGCTTATGGGCCTCTGGTGGGGGAAGGGAAGCCCTACGTTTTTTCGTGGTTGAGATGGCAGGAAATTGCATAAAAATTATGTCAAATATACACCAAAAACATTTTTAATTTTTGAAATTTACAGGATGCGCCACTGTATATTTGATAACTATTTGGGGTTATTTTTAAGCTGATTACAGTTCCCCATTATGCTGGGACAGTACTTTTTGTATTGATTTCTCCTTTAATTACATTTGTGCCCTCAAACCATGTGGACCCTATTGTTCGATGACACCCTGTCCCTTTCTGGATTAAGCTATAGGGGTTTGCACAATTAAGGAATACTTAGTTATCCCTGACTTCTAAATTACTTAAAGGTATGTGGACGTGTAGAGGCAACATGAGCAACATTTTCGTCAGTATCGATTAAACATATGACCATTTTACAGTATATAGACAGGTAGCAAAAACATGATCTTAAATGGTTTAATTTATATACTAAAAAATATGCAAACAGCAAAAAGTCACATCAAAATCGAAAATTGACCTTTTTTACAGACGCATGTTAAAACTTAGGTCTACCCAACATGCCTAATACGGTGATTAGCATAAATTGCGAAATATTGTATGACCTCAGAATTAATGGGTAAACTAAAAAAATGATTATGTTAACTTATCGTTTTTCGGTCTTTCCCCCAAATAGTTTGAATGGGAGTAGTTAGCTATAGTGAAGAGAAAACTAAATGTTATGTACATAATTTTCACCCAGATTTAGCAGTAGAATGCAATTTGAGATTTTTAAAATTCAGTTTATTATCATTATTCAGTTTATTATTATTATTCATTTTCATACATCATCACTTTGTGCGTGCCAAATATTTTTTACAAATTTTGGTATAATAAAGCTTTATTTAAAAGCTGTTTTGTTTAAGAATTTGATCAGACGTAACTCTAAAGTGCTATCTTCAAAATTGAACAAGAACTGTCGGAAGGACAGTATGCTCGACTATCTAAAGCTAGCATAGACAATGGGCTTGTTGATAGATGTATATGCCGGTAATGGGGCTAGTAGGGGAATATATTTCAAATTACATGAGCTGTTGAAGGATGCACTTACTTTTCTCCTTTCTTTAGTATTTCACATTTTACTGCGAGCCTCAAAATTTCTTTGAGTTGTATCAGATATTTTGGGTGAAGTTACTACCTCACCCAGTAACTTAGAAAACATGAAAGAAATCTGTATTAATGAAACACCTCTTTTCATTATATCCATTGAGTCACAAAGAAAGGAGAGACCCATGACTTGCCTATGTTAATGAAATATTAAAACATCCTTGCGGCATAATGCAATTATTTTATATTTCTTCAGTCATTTACTTGCCTAACTACCCTCTCTATTCATCTTAAAGGATTAGTTCAGTGGTCAAGTTAATTTACCTTAATATGAAAGAGGACTAAGAAAGAAACAAACAAAAAATGGTGAAGGAAGCATTCCAAAATATTAATCCATTTAGGAGATATTTAAGTCAAAAGTTTGTCTTTGTTTAGAAACGACTGAAATCTGACTACTATATAGTTGTGACATCACATCCTGATATCCTCAATCTTAATGTACTATTTCATATTTTCCCCTGTGATTTGTGGGATTAAAACTATTGGATATGCCAGGAAAGTACTTGAAAAGAATCTAGTTAAGAGTAATTGTAATTTACCAGCTGAAAAATTTGAGAGAAAATTGTTATGCAAATAACCTAATTAATATGCACACTACACCTCACCATCGAGTGCAGACAATGCTCTTCACATATATGATCATAAACAAAATCCCCACACCCACTTTATATTAAGAGATATCATAGATACGAATATTTTCAATTTCCATTGTTATGCAAATGAGCTAATTAGTATGTACACCCAACCCTCCCAATTAGGCTTAACTGAACAGTAGCAATGCCACCTAAAACTGTATCAAGTACCAAGTGATTATATCAGGTGAAATATTTTCTACGAAAGTCTATTGTTATGCAAATAACCTAATTAATATGCACATTACACCTCACCATTAAGTGTAGACAATGCTCTTCACAAATATGATCATTTGTGTAACCAAAATCTCCACTCCCGCTTTAATGTGCGGGGTTGGGGACTAGGGGTAGGGAGTTAAAAGTGGGGGAAATTTAAAACTCACGCTAATATACACAAAATAAAAAATACCATGCAAAAGATTTATATTCGGAAAAAATGGAGGTGGGAGCACGAGCCCCTTGCTCCTCCCTAATCCCAACTATGCTATTTATTATATGTATATATAAGGCATTACCTTTCCGAAAGAGGTTGATTTCTTCCGCCTGGTCGCCCAGCAGATGTCTCCGAAGTGCATGCATGATCAGATCCAGAACAAAAACAATTTCCTGAGTCTTTTGCTTTTAAACTTCCTTTCCTCTATTCGGTGGCATTGCTCCATCCTGAGACAGCAACACGTCCCTGAACTGCCATTACCAAATCCACAACAAAAATTCTCCAAGGTCCCCGTCTTCAATTTTCAAACTTCCTTTCCTGCAGGCATTCAGTGAATGGCAGCATCATGCCCCAGCCCGACAGACAGTATGACGCCTCTGAACAGCAAAAAAAGGGTTAAAATCATAAGAAAAATATATAAATCGCTTTATATATCTGCAAGGGTATATATATATATATATATATATATATATATATATATATATATATATATATATATATATATATATATATATATATATATATATATATATATATATATATATATATATATATATATATATATATATATATATATATATATATATATATATATATATATATATACATATACATATATATATATATATATATACATTTATATATATATATATACATATTTATGTATCTATAAATATATATGTATATGTATAAGTATATGTATATATGTGTATATATATATATATATATATATATATATATATATATATATATATATATATATATATGTATACGTATACATATATGTATGTATATATGTATATATATATATATATATATATATATATATATATATATATATATACATATACATATACATATACATATACATATACATATATATATATACATATACATATATATATATATATATATATATATATATATATATATATATATATATATATATATATATATATATATATATATATATATATATATATATATATATATATATATATATATATATATATATATATATATATATATATATATATATATATATATATATGTATATATATATATATATATATATATATATATATATATACATATATGTATATATATATATAGTATTACAATCCAGGATATATTAATCCAGGGATACTGTTATAGATAGAGATCTATAACAGTATCCATTCTATGGCACACAGGCTGTCTATAACAGTATCCCTGTTCGTACACCAATTGCATGTGCACTTGTCAGTGCCTAAATGGTGACTGAATAGCCAGAATATCCAAATCTACATAATAAAACAAGTTGAATTCAATTAAATGAAGGAATGTGTGTACATAAAGTTAATGCATTTAAGAGGCATGAGTTCTGGTGCCTACATTTTGACATTAATTCGAATCCTTTGTTCAAATTACATTGTTCTGGCTTTACAATAGAATATAGTACTTTTCTGTTATGCATTGATTGCATTTTTTTAGTTGAAGGGTTATGTGGGCTGGCTTTCGTGATGATGTTCCACTTAATTTCATAATCTTTTTTCCATGATGATACAACGGAGTTTGGAATAAACTCCGTGATGATACCAACTTAAGCTGACGAAAATAGCTTACAAGTTTAATTTTTGCTTCAAATGCTTATGCATGGTTTAGCCAATGAATAAAGAAGGGGTGATTAGGAGTGTCGGAAGGAGCTCGGGGCACCTCTACTCCTGCGTTGGTTCGCCCTCAAATTTCAAAAGCACACCCCCCCCCCGCTTTTGTCCCAACTTTCTAAGGGGCACCTCCTGTCCCCTTCGCTCCCTTACTCTAGGACAAAGGGGAAGTCGCCACCGTTGCCCCCGTGGTTCCGACATTGATGGGGGTAATCTCTTCTTCCCTACCTTTCTCCCACTTGGGTAAAGTCCTAAAATTTAAAATCAGGAGTTGTATACGAAAGTTCTTTGTAGCGTAGTTTGACAAATTACCTGTCCGGATGCCCGGGACAACTAATATTTATGTCCGGGCGAGTTGATTTACAAGTCGATATGCCCGCTGGACAATCATAGACGTAAGAACTAGGGGTACATGGGGCACGTGCCCCTCCTCCCCCCAAAGTTGCAGTGACCTTCATGGTGCCCCAACTATGTTTTACCATTTAATTATAGTGTTGTAGCATATCTTTGTGCCCCCTCCTCCCCGTAAAGAATATGTTCCCACGCCTATGCGGGCAACCACAACACAACGGAAGGCATGACTGAGAGCAGCCAGATAAAATCAGGCTCACACATCAGCATGCAGTACAAGAGTACAACACAACACAACGGATGGCATGACAAAGCAGCCAAATCATATACCCGTTCACATGTCAGCATGCAATATAACAGTACAAAACAACACAACGGATGGCATGAATGAGAGCAGCCAGATAAAACACCGGTACACACGTCAGCATTAGAGTTTGGCATGGTTTGGGACGGTTTGGCTTTTTCTTCAGGTGCACATTAAAATTACCCTAACTATACCTGCTATGCTGTTTTGTTATACTTTCCTGACACATTCAATGCTTTTTAAGCCATGAAATTGCAGGAATAATATGATAGAATACTTGAAACTTTAAAGTAATCTTGATGAGCTCCATCTCATAAAGACTTTAAGGAATACATAAAGACTGGGAAAATCTGAAGTTGCGGTGTCATTACTCGTTTCCAGTCGTTTCTATATGATACTAAACTTTAAACTTGAAAATAAGATTTTTCAATGCTTTTTTCATCATTTTCTTTCTTTTTAAGTTTTCTGTTACATACGATGGACGTACTTGACCTGAACTACAATCCTTTAATCGCACATTATGTGTTTCATATGCATTATTCTTTTCATCGCTTTTTATATAACTAAAATAGATAGGGTAAACTGTAAATAATCATAAAACGGCACAAACACGAAATACAGATATTTGTAAATCATAGTAATTTGCATTCAAACATTGATAATGCACATTCGTCATATATTGTTCGCCACCATATATTCGTCACTATGCCTTTAACAATCGTTAGTTAATCAAAATTAGCATCTTTTATAGTTTGTCAAACTTCTTTTATTAAAAAAAAACAACAACACTTGAATAAACATGGTAAAAAATTCTTAGACCATATATGCATAATAACCAGGCCCGTAGACAGTATACGGCACAAGGGCCGTTCCCCCCTTGCGATGGTATGTGCCTCCTTGCAAAAATCATATGAATAAATTTAACACAAGGGTATATGCACAATCTGCCAAAGTGCCCCCGTAAAGTCATTCTGCCCTCCCCTGCTGCCCCCTTTAACGAACTTGAAGTCCTGACTATGGGTTAGATAATAGTAAATCAATTAAGCATTAAATACCTTTTTGGAAGAGGTCACTTTCCCACCTGGTAGGCAGCAAGCTTGAAGCATGGAGCAATTAACTAAAAACATTCAGTTAATAGCTTAGCTTCAAGTCATCTCTGAATTCAATTGATATTGCGTTTTATCAGTTTATGTCTTTATTCCGCTATACGCTTAGAAAATTAAATACTTTAGTGATTTAAGATAAGATAAGATAAGATAAGTATTAATCAAGCATTAATTACCTTTTCCGAAGAAGGTTATTTTCCTCGCCTGATAGACAGCAAGCATTAACACGTCTACGAAGTCCTATGATCTAATCCACTGAATAACAAATAATTTAAATTTACCGCGTAGTTGCTTTTTGCATTCGTTGACATTTGACTCATACATCATGACCTCATAATCTTATTCAATATATTAAAGGGACACTAGACCTAAAAGTAAGAACACAGTTTTCCTGAGACAAATATTCAGCAACTTAGCTGTTTGATAGTCGTGGAGAGCTTCGAAACTTTTCCAACACCAATTTCATACGGAGTAGCTATCTGCGATTCATAAACAATATCATTTTATCACTTTGGGAGGTAAAACAGGTTAATGAATATTTGAACTTCACCAAAAAGACGCCCTGGCAAAAAAACGTCTAGTCCACCTTTAATTGTTCTTTCTTTCCATTTTTCACAAATCTTTTGTCAAAAAGCCCATGGTAGGGATTAAACGAATGGTTCGCTGCCCACCTACACTCATTAAATTATATTGGCTTTGCCCGACGTAGTACGGTAGCCGGGAAGGTTGTAAACCTCAATGCATTCCCATCGCTATATACCTATCAGCGCACCTACGCTTAACAAATTAGCTGTCAAGCAAGCATGCACCTTACAACCTTCGGTGATCTTATCAAGGAATAAATTTCAAAATTTGAATAAATTATGCAAATATTTCCCCAACAATGTTCCCCAACACTAACACTGTTTAATTTTTTTTTTAAATAAACTTGGGAAGTGTGTGTGTGTAAGGGGAAGGGGAGGGGGGAGGTGGGGAGGGGTTAGCATGGTTTTACCCAAGAAACAATTTTTCCCAAAATGTACTGATTTTTTCAAATTCTACTGAAAAGTGGGAGAAATGTTGTCCCTGGAAAATACGGCACTGATTCCTGGCATGGGGCAAACCCATTTGGTAGGGCCATAGATGCAATCCAGGGCCAGTGACGAAAGGTCATATATATATATATATATATATATATATATATATATATATATATATATATATATATATATATATATATATATATATATATATATATATATATATATATATATATATATATATATATATATATATATATATATATATATATATATATATATATATATATATATATATATATATATATATATATATATATATATATATATATATATATATATATATATATATATACATGTATATATATATATATATATATATATATATATATATATATGTATATATATATATATATATATTTATATATATATATATATATATATATATATTTATATATATATATATATATATATATATACATATATGTATATACATATATATATATATATATATATATATATATATATATATATATATATATATATATATATATGTATATATATATATATATATATATATATATATATATATATATATATATATATATATATATATATATATATATATATATATATATATATATATATATATATATATATATATATATATATATATATATATATATATATATATATATATATATATATATATATATATATATATATATATATATATATATATATATATATATATATATATATATATATATATATATATATATATATATATATATATATATATATATATATATATATATATATATATATATATATATATATATTTATATATATATAAAAGATAAGTTCCCGCGCATTGGCCATTACAAACAAAACAATATAGGAAAAAATGACAATGTCTCTAGCCAACAGATCATTTCAAAAACCAGAAAAGAAAAAAAACCCTTGGTTTTGAAATAATTTGTTGGCTAGAGACATTGACATTGTCATTTTCCTATTTTCTTTTATATATATATATATATATATATATATATATATATATATATATATATATATATATATATATATATATATATATATATATATATATATATATATATATATATATATATATATATATATATATATATATATATATATATATATATATATATATATATATATATATATATATATATATATATATATATATATATATATATATATATGTATATATATGTATATATATATATATATATATATATATATATATATATATATATATATATATATATATATATATATATATATATATATGTATATATATATATATATATATATATATATATATATATATATATATATATGTATATATATAATATATATATGTATATATATATATATATATATATATATATATATATATATATATATATATATATATATATATATATATATATATATATATATATATATATATATATATATATATATATATATATATATATATATATATATATATATATATATATATTTGGATTTTTCATTTTTTAAATTATTTTTTAGTATTATTATACAAATTTCAGAATTATTATTATTGATTTGCTAGTGGTGGTGGTGGTGTTAGTTTGGCTTTTTTATGGGGTGACTAACCTTTCTTAGCCCGTAATCTTGTTATTTTTTGTTAAGAGGAAATTTGTGCCATTACTATCCTGTTAAAAGAAGAAAAAACAAAACAATTCGCCGCCGGCCCATCACTGTACTCGACTCCAGTCGCCCCTCACCTGTTAACGTTCAGTAGCTTATTTATCCGGCGAGGTCGGATATCGAAGCTCGAACAAGTGATTAGCACTAGCAGACAAAAACAATGATCAATTAAAAATTAATTTTGGCAATGATTTCTCCAGTGTTTCCGCAGACACGGGCCATATTAGGACGCTTAAGATGTGTTCAAGAATGTGTAGAATCGTTTCAATTAGTCAAGCCACTTCCAGAAACTCTTTGTTACGTTCCAGGAAAACGTGAATACAAAGTAAGATTTTCAACTCTTGTTAAGTATACATAACATACCCATTCCGCGAGTTTTCTGGTCTCTGTCTAAATGTATTATGTTTGTTACTACGTTTGATAGTAGTACTAGCGACTGACTGTCAAGTGGCATTCAGTAGATCTCTCTTCATTTATTTTAACGATTCAAATGAATCATTATCAATGTATTTGCAAGTAAATTCACTGCGAGAAGATCTTCGCAGCATGAACGAACGTAAAGCTAGGCTAACGTTAGTATAGCTAGGCCTACGACTTAATGAAGCAGGCTAGGCTGCAATTTGCAAATAAAATTTATGGAATACAGCTTCACTTTGAAGTTACAAAGCCAGCAGCAAAGTCATGAAACCAGCAGTAAAGTCATGCTTCATTGACTTTATTATCATACATGAATATACATTGTTCTTTGATCAAGCTTAACGTTAAGTTGTTAGTAAATCATGGTTGCATACCGAAGTCCGAATTCTAATGTTTGTAATAATAACAACTTATTAAGCCTGCTCTCATCAATTGCTGGAACTTATGATAAATTTTGTATAGAAGGAGATTTTTACCTGCCAGACATTAAGTGGGATACATTTTCTTGTGATTCATCCAGTCCTACCAACTTTAGCAATAATTTTCTTGATTGTCTTTGTGACTTTTATATCAAGCAGATGGTTCATTCTCCAACAAGGATGAGAGTTGGTCAGAGGTCAAATATTCTTGATCTTGTATTTACTAATTGTGATAATTTAGTAAACAACCTCCACGTTAGTTTTGCAATTGGTAAGAGCGACCATGGTATTGTAACTTTTAATTTCAACCTTCAACCGATCAGGGATTTGTGCAACTTCAAGCGATACTTATATGACGAAGGTAATTATGCTGGTATGAATGATGTTTTGATTGACTCGATCCATACTACTTCCGATGATACTGACTATGTTTGGAATACAATAAAAAATATATTAACTGAAGGTATTAACATTAATGTCCCACTATTAAATCCTCATTGTAAAAAAGGTATCCAAGGGCAGCATGCCACTCAGTAAAGAGACCTTTACAAAGATTAGGAAAAAGCAAAGATGCTGGGAGAGATATATAGAGACCAAAGATCTACAGAAGTACAAAGATTATTGTAGAGTCAGGAACCAAGTTAGAGCAATGACAAGAAGAGCAAAAGTTTGATTTGAAACAGATATTGCAAGTAATGCAAAAACCAATCCTAAGAAATTTTGGAGTTATGCCAAGAGTAAGACCAGCTATAAGCAGGGTATTGCACACTTGCAAACTGGATCATCCAATGAGAATGTTAAGAATATGCTTACTACAACTGACCTTGAGAAAGCCAAAGTTCTTTCTGACTTCTTTAAAAGTGTTTTTACAGTTGAAGATACATCCAACATCCCTCCACTTGCCTTAAAATGATGTAACTCCTCTATTGATATGGTAAATATACAGTTCTTAAAAAGTCAAATAACCTGAGTATAAGCAAATCTCCAGGGCCTGATGGAATTCACCTGCGCGTGTTAAAGGAATGTGCCATTGTTTTGACTCCATCTTTAACAAAGTTGTTTAGGTCTCTTTTTAATATGTATGTTACTACGCAATGGAAAGTTGCTAATATTGCAGCCATCTTTAAAATGGATGACAAATCTATTGTTTCAAATTACCGTCATATAAGCCTAACTAGCGTCATTTGTAAACTATTTGAATCCATCATCAGAGATAATCTTATGTCATACCTATTAGACAATGATCTGATAAGATCAAAGCAGTTTGGTTTTATGGGAAGGCTACTGCACTACAATTATTAAATGTTCTGAATGATTTTACAGAAGCCTGGGAAAGTAATGAGCCAGGTAATGTTATTTATCTAGACTTTATGAAAGCTTTTGACACTGTACCTTATGAGCGTTTGTTATATAAACTCAGTAGATATGGTATCAAAAATCCTCTACACGGCTGGATAAAATCCTTTCTAACTAATAGATCTCAACGTGTCACGGTTAATGGTTGCAAATCAGTTTCAGTTACTAGTTGCATACCCCAAGGCAGCGTCCTGGGTCCATTACTCTTTGTTATTTATGTCAATGATCTGCCTGACATAATTAACTCGACTGTATATCTTTTTGCGGATGACATCAAGCTTTAAAAATGTGTTAATTCAACGCATGACCATGATATTCTTCAAGAGGATCTTGAGAGTTGGAGTAGATGATCTTCTAATTGGCTATTGAAGTTCCACCCAGACAAATGTAAAGTCTATGAAATCTCAAGGCACAACCATCCAATGTTTACCTATTCTATGCTAAACCATACTTTAGATTTTGTCTCCGCTGAGAATGATCTTGGTGTTACCTATGACTCTAGCCTATCCTTCGATGCACATATTAATGAGAAAGTTAACAAAACAAGAAAAATATTAGGACTTATCAGGAGAACGTTTACCTTTCTTGATGATTTATTGCTCGTTCAACTATCAGGCCACACATTGAATTTTCAAACTGTATTTGGTCTCCACACATGAAAAAGCATATTGACATAATTGAGAGCGTTCAGAGGAGAGTGACTAAATTAATTCCATCAATATCGCATCTATCATATCCAGAGTGACTAGCAAAGCTAAACCTACCAATATTACCATATAGGAGGCATTGACATTTAGGAGGGCCAGGGGTGATATGATTGAAGTATATCAGATCATCTCCTACATCTATGATCCAGCTGTTACCAAGTTCTTGTTTTCAGGCAAAATACTATAACTAGAGGCTCAAAATCCAAAGAGATTCTACAATCATATTGTCACAAAAGTGTTTGTCACAATTTCTTTTCTAACTGTGTTTGTAAACTTTGGAACTCTACCAGTTGTTATGATGGATGCTAATAAGCTGAACATTTTCAAAAACAGACTGGATAAGCATTGGTGCAAGCAAGCTTTCCGCTTTCATTATGACAGTGACACAAATGAGCTCTTAAGCTTACATTTACTACGATCTGGACCTTCAGGCAGCAAGCCTTTCATCCAGAATTCATCATAGGTAATACTCCTCATGAACTTGTGCTTGAGAACTTGTGACTTATCTGCCCAAAGTGGAGATATGCCATAGATTGGAATATTTAGAACTTCTTCCAACATTGATATGCACTGTTCTATAATTAGGCTAGTACATTCCTTGTGACTGCATGACTTTGCGCCCCAAGCCGAGGATAACCTGGGGTACTGCATGACTACACCTTGGAAGTTCGTGAGTCAGGAGACATTTTCCCAAGTCACTTATGTTTTATAGTCACTCCCAATTTTAACTTAGGCTAGGCCTAGGTACTTCCATTGCAGAGCACCAGTCATTCTGAAAGTACAGTCACATTGGTCTGAAGCTACAGCATGTGTTTAACTGCTGGCTCTTGCTCATGTTTGAAGTGTTTGTAAAACCTGTCTGCAAGACTGCAAGCCATGATCTGTAGAAGGAAGGCAACAAGTCTACAAGAATTTAACTTACCTCAACCTTAGTAAGAAATATCCACAAATACATTGATCACAAAGTTAAATGCTTTCAGCTTTGCTTTAAGTTTGATTTTCCAATGTTAGGGACACAGTGTAACCTCTCACTGTTCTTTAAAGGTCTATTGATGACAGGTACAAAGGTTGTTTGTTCAACTGCAAACGGAAAAGATTAATAAAGTCAGAGTTTTAAGTCCTCAAATTTTGAAAATTGCATGTGTATTTTTCAAGTTTTCATTGAAAAAAAATGTGATATATGAATAGGAAAATACCCCAAAATGTTTTTGTTTTTATTTATATTTCTTTCCTTCTTTCCGACCTTGAAAATGTTCAAAATGTTTTCTTCAGATTGATGTTGGTTGGGAGTGTGTCAAAGATCAAATTAGAATTATTTTCACTTTTTCAAAGAGAAATGTGATGTATGAACATTAAAAAACAATTTCCTGCTACCCCAGGAAGACCTGGCAAAACTTCTGCAATCTTGGGACCAGTAACAAACTTTACACTTTTAATCCCAAAGTCGGGACCAACCCTCCTCTGCACAGTTGCAATCGTAGGGAGGATATTTTTGTCACCCACATTTGCCTCTGTCACTCCTTTCTCACCCACTCCTTCCTTCTTTCTGGCTCTCCTACACCTCTCTGCCCTACTTGCAACACAGATCTCTCGATCAAACATATCCTCTTAACCTGTCCCCTATTCGGGAACTCCAGATCTCTCTCCTCCTCCACTTCCATTTCTGATCTCTTTAAGAACGATCCCTCCGACGACATCATCACCTTCCTCCGCAATTGCAACTTGTTCCACCTGATCTAACCCTTACCCACACTCCCTTCCTTTTCTATCCTACCATCTTATTCCTCCTTCCCTTTTCTTACCTCTATTCGCTTCCTTATTATTCATACCATCCTAAGTCTTGCATCTTAAGTTTTCTAAGACTCTCTTGGCCCATTCAACTGTGGCGGTGCTGTTAAATATCGACAAACAAACAACAGTTAAAAAACAATGGATTAAGAGTACATGAGATAATAGAGACCTATGTCCCACTCCTATTCATACATTACAAGAGTAACACAAAATCTTGCATATTTCAACAAACATCTTAAAAAAACTGTAAAATGGCCATTCATAAAATGTTTTTTGCTTTCTTCATGTTTTTTTAGTGTACTTCTTGACTGACAAATTGATACTGCTCATTGACGCACATCATGGGCACATGTGTGTCACTTTTATTTGTCAATGACTCACATTTGACTGACATTGCCAGGGGTGGTAGAGGTGAGTTATACAACTAACAAGAGCATAAGCTGGAACTGTTTACTTTTTAATCAAGTTTTTGAATTTGTAGAGGGCTTCCATTTGCAACATATTGCTATTGTAAAAAAAGAATTTAAAAAAAAGTGAGATGCTGATTTCATGTTAGGATATTCTCTTGCTTGTTTTAGGTTACAAAAATAGGAGAAAGAATCGCAGTCTACTCAGAGCCAAACAAAAAGGCAAAGTGCTTGGGACATATACACTCAACAAAAGATGCAAAGCTTGAAGGAACTGGTGAGGATATGTGCAATGGCTCAGGCCAATGGCTCAAGATCAAAGAGGTATGTGAACAAGGGAAGGTGTTTCTGTAGAACAATGTCAAATCCCAAACCCATAGCTTGATCCAGAAAGGGGCAGGGAGGTTGAGGGAATAGAAATGTAAATAAGGGAGTAATCAATACAAGTAGTGTCCCTGCATTTATTTATATTGGGAACTGTAATCAGCGTGAAAAGAAGGCAAAATAGTTCTCAAAAGTATGTTTTTGTGATAAATATGTAGAGTGCTTAGGGTGGAGGGAAATGAGGGGCAGGGTGGAGGGCAATGAGGGGCAGGGTGAAGGGTAATGAGGGGCAGGGTTGAGGTCAATGAGGGACAGGGTGGAGCACCTCTCTGAAAAATCAAAACGAAGAGCATGAATTCCTAGCTTGGTTCAGAGAAAAGTTAGGGTGTCAATTTCCAGATGGGTTCTTTACATAGAACAAATCATTTCCATTTAAGGAATGGTCATGCAACATCAAACTTCAGGTAAAGTAGGAAGGAATTGATAAAGAAGTAGTGTAGCTACATCTGTTTGTATTGAGGAACTGTAAATTTCATTTTCATTTATTTCTTTTATTTATTTGTTTTGTTTCATCACAACATTCATAATTCATAATAATACTAACAATATACATTTAACACCAATTTGAAAGTTGTGAAAGGAAGTGCTCTAAAAAACTTTATCAGTTTAACAAGTAGAACACTCCCTCTTGATATCTAGATGATAATATTAAATTCACTATGACCATATACATGCATGTTTCTATACAAGAATAGAGAGAAAACAAAATATGAAGGAGAAAACAGTTCCCAAACCCTGACTCCCACCCTAGCCATCCCACCCCACTCCCATTCACCTACCCATGGATAATAAATAAGTGAAATGAAAAGGGGACACAATAATATATAATGTAGAAAAAATCATGTGTTAAAAAGGATATTAGTTTAGCTTTTTCTTAAAGAGTGTGACAGGTTTTGTAGATTTAAGATCTTCCGACAGGGAACTTCACATGATTATTGAACGGTTACAAACATTTTAGAGGGCAACATTTGTTTTGCAGGGATAACAGTGATACTTGTGTTTTGTCTAGTTCTATAGTAGTGCATCTGGTAATTATGTTCAAAGAAGCTATTGAATGAAGATGGTACGAGACCTTGTGTTACTTTAAGAGCACAAGTAGTAAGATTCAAGTAGATTATACCAGACAACTTAAGAAGGTTTAGTGAAGAAAATAAATTGCTAGTGTTCGCACCGATGAGGTGGGTTTACAATATGTCGAATAGCCCTTTTTTGTAAGACTGTTAATTTAGTCAGATCAGAAGAATAGCCCCCTGACCAAATGGTGGAACAATATGAAAGATGCGGAATAATCAAAGTGTTGTAAATACTTCTAAGAACATTACACGGTAAATAGTACTTAACTTTTGAAATAAGGTTACAAAAATAGGAAAAAGAATTGCAGTCTACTCAGAGCCAAACAAGAAGGCATAGATAAGATGGTAAGAAGGTAAATCAATCATCAAATTCATTATTTTGGGAAGAAAATGTTCCCTTGCAATTTCCCCCTCCAAACTCAATTCACGTACCATAAATGAACTCATTGTTGCATAGCTTGTGTATGAAAGTTCAAAAACAAATGTTGAGCTATCATGTGATTGACATATATTGATATTTTCACTGGGGTTTTTTTTCTCGCTGATTGCCTGTCCATCATACCAGGGCCATTGTTCCTGGGGGACATGTTCCCCCACACTTTTCAGTAGAGTTTTCACAATTCAGTACATTTTGGAGAAAATTTGCTTCTTGTCTCCTCACTTATTGGATAAGAAGCCATGTCCCCTCCCCCTTTCCCTCACTTTCTGGATGAGAATTACAGCATTATAATAATAATACATAAAAATTTATATAGCGCTAATTTTGTAAAAACATTCGAAAGCGCTTTACATACAAGGAAATCAGATACAAAAACAAAAATAAGAATACAGAAATGACAACATAGATAGAAATACAATGGGTCAAGCTGCACATTAGATTAATGTCTTTTAAAAAAAAAAGTTTTAAGCTTAGTTTTGAAGGAGGTTAGGGATACATTAGCACTACATTTGAGTTCAGTTGGGAGTGAATTCCACAACCAAAGACCTTTATAAGCAAAGGCCCTTTCGCCAAGAGTTTTATGCTTAATACGGGGAACAAATAGGAACTTGAAACGAAAGTCATAGCGGGATGGTTTTTCAACTACCATTTCACATAAATATTTTGGAGCAAGGCCTTTAATGCGCTTAAAAACTTGTAAAATAATTTTATAATCAATTCTTTGTTTGACTGGTAACCAGTGAAGGGACTTCAAAACAGCATTAATGTGAGAAAATTTTGGTAGTCTGAAAATCAACAGAGCAGCACCATTAAGTATTCCTTCTTTGAATTCTGTAAATTGATAATCAGGTAGAAGTGAATTATAATAATCAATGTGACTTATAACAAAAGCATTAAAAAGGGTTTTCATAGAATCTACATTTAGATACTTGGCAATCTGACGAATGTTATAAAGACCGCGATAAGCTTTGGAACAAACTTTCCCAATATGAATATTCATAGACATGTGATTGTCCAAATAAACACACCATTAAAACAGAAATGTGTCAACGCACTTTTTTTTGCTTAACTACTTACATGCAGATCTAATACACAGTTATATCCGTTCATACAGTCTATCCCTTCTTCTTTTTACGTAAGGATTGTTTGAAGAGGCTGCTACCAAACAAGAATATTTCTTCAGACGGCTGGATTCTTCTCTTTGATAACAAGGTGAGCTCAGAAGAACCACCGCTGTTTCACCCCATTGTACCTGATAAGGTTACACCAGCACACGAGCAGCTGTTTGGAAAGAGGGTTACACCAATAAGCAGGTACTGTGAGTCATTTTCATGTATATGATAGATGACTATTAAAAAAACAAAATGGTGAACAAAACCATGTGGATATCTGATTCCATTTAGGAATTATTGCTCTTCAAAGATTTCACCAGTGTGTTGAAAAGTGACCAAACTGTGTACAGTGTGATGTCATAATTGCAGATCCAAGATTATTCTTTATGTAACACAAATGTAACAGCAAACCATCAATGTTTGAGGATGGCCCTAGGGATTAAATTTTAAATAAACAGAAGGCAATTTACGGGTCCTATACAATATATGTCAATTCTGTGTCATTAACAAGCAAATATAGGTGACTTTTCTCATCAGCCACTACCATAGAGCATCAAGCTCATTGGCTCTGTGTCAGAAAAGACTCCCCTCAGGTGCCAGAAGTTCTACTGGTCATTTCCTGGCAAGATGGATGGACAGTTTACCAAAATGGAGTGGGTTAAGTGTGTCAGATCTGGCTGCTGCAGCATGGAGAGGTGTTAGACTCAACCCACAACCCAACACAACTCATGCATCATCCAATGATCTTATTGTAATGTGTTAACGAACCACTAGGCTTCTAGTGTTGAATGATGTCACCATCATCCAATAATCTTATTGTAATGTGTTAACGAACCACTAGGCTTCTAGTGATAAATGATGTCACCATCATCAAATGATCTTATTGTAGTGTGTTAGCGAACCACTAGGCTTCTAGTGATGAATGATTTCACCATCATCCAATGATCTTATTGTAATGTGTTAACGAACCACTAGGCTTCTAGTGATGAATGATGTCACCATCATCCAATGATCTTATTGTAGTGTGTTAACGAACCACTAGGCTTCTAGTGATGAATGATTTCACCATCATCCAATGATCTTATTGTAATGTATTAACGAACCACTAGGCTTCTAGTGTTGAATGATGTCACCATCATCCAATGATCTTATTGTAATGTGTTAACGAACCACTTGGCTTCTAGTGATAAATGATGTCACCATCATCCAATGATCTTATTGTAGTGTGTTAACGAACCACTAGGCTTCTAGTGATGAATGATTTCACCATCATCCAATGATCTTATTGTAATGTGTTAACGAACCACTAGGCTTCTAGTGATGAATGATGTCACCATCATCCAATGATCTTATTGTAGTGTGTTAACGAGCCACTAGGCTTCTAGTGATAAATGATGTCACCATCATCCAATGATCTTATTGTAGTGTGTAAACGAGCCGCTAGGCTTCTAGTGATAAATGATGTCACCATCACCCAATGATCTTATTGTAGTGTGTTAACGAGCCACTAGGCTTCTAGTGATGAATGATGTCACCATCATCCAATGATCTTATTATTGTGTGTTAACGAACCACTAGGCTTCTAGTGATGAATGATGAAGCAAAGACTCCCTATTGCTCTATTGATATTCAGTAAATCTTGTGTGTTTGTGACTGGGTTTTTGTTTCATTGGGGTGGGGGTAGGAATTAAACAGAAATTGATTTTTGAACATGAAGTATGAAGATTTTCTCTCAGTTTTACAGAATAATTTTGTGGTTATGCAAATTTGCATCTTATGGGAAAGAGGATAATCAGTGGAACACAATTATGGAGATATTGTGGAAACACCTCATTCTATTAAGGAGATAATTTTCAGTTCTGTCCTGTACAATCTTCCCAAAGCTTCCCTCGCTGCCCACAACTCAATAGCTGAGCTCTTCCAAAAAAAACCTCTAGAAAAAAGGATCCCCTTTCTTCATCATGCTTCCCCCTACAACCATATTTAGTCCTCCTTCCCCACCCCTCTCTCTCTCTACATTATTTGTTCACCCATACATCTCCTCTCTCGATCCCAGCTTTCTGGCTTTTAGTTCTGGTGTTTCTCTCAATTTCCCCCTGTTTACTCTCCTTCCTACCTCTGGAATGATCTAACCTCTCAGGCACAATTTGATCCTTGCTGTTGTGGTGCCGTTAAGCCCTCATCAATCAATAAATCAATATAATGACTTAATCAGGGTAGGTGTGACATCACTTCCTTGCATACCCTTTGGAAGTTTTTTTTTCTTTCTGTTATTGAAAGTTACTCTGAGAATTTAATTTGTCACACAACCATTAAATATGTCAGGAGAAGTATTGACAAAAAAGTAGTTTTTATATATGATAAGTAAAATTAATTTTCAATACCCAATTAAACAATTGTGAAGAAAGTGAGGATCTGATGACGCTCCTTCTACTGCATACGTTTTACTATCTTGAATAGAAAAAAGATAAAACAGTTATTTCTTCACACTTCTGTTTGTCTTTCTGTACCATGTCTTACAAGGTAGACATGTCTGACCACCAGTCTACTGTTATACTTTAATGTATGTATTTTTTAAGGGGTCTACATACCTTACACATGGTAGTCTTGAATATTATGGAATCTTCTTTCCATCTCCTGATTTTATAGCTGGGAGGAAGTTGTTGAGCTCAAGTACAGCTTGCGGCTGGGGCCCCATCCAGAGGTCGTTGCACCCGACGAAGGAGCCGTGAAAGCATTGCAAAAGATTCCTCAAAACTGGGATCTCCTTTGTGATGAGGAGTTGGTTCGTTTCTTGAGTGAACAGGTCGTACAAGAGAATGAAAAGTTAGGGAACGTGAAGCAGTATGTGGAATCTGTTGCTGTGTCCTCCAGCTGGGTGAGTTAAAGTGATATGAGATTTAATTAAAACTTTAATGGAATGTGCTCAACAACGAATTCATGCCCTGAAAGGAAATCCAAATAATTATATTTCTGGAACAAGAAAATCAAATCAATTGGTTTCTGGTATCAAAAAAATAAAAAAAAAAACACAATTGGTTTCTGGCAAGAAAAGAAAATGATAGAATGTGAAAAATTCCCTGAGAAGAAATCAACCAATGAATGCTTAGCCTGAGCGGAGTAAGAATTAGGCCTAGTTAGAATTAATTATAAAATTTCCCACGGTTCTGAATATAGGTGTCGAACATCTTCTCACAATAAATTGTGACAGAAATTATATTAATGTAGTGAATATTATCTTTATATACTTTCCTCTTTCGTAATTAAATGCACTTTTCATCGCACAAATAAATGGGAGACATTTTTAGACCACACATTTACCACATAAATATGTTGTTTACTAAAAAATATTTTGTTCTTTTTAAATAATAATATTTTAATTGAATTGTTTTTTTAAAAATTCCCGACCACAACTGGTTATCAATGGACATCGACTTGGTTGTCGATGTTATGTTTGTCTGCACGTCGTACTTGTGTTCTCGTCCAGGTCGTAATTAGCGTTTCGTGATAGCATTGTTACTATCATAACCTAATACCTAGGCAACGACCCCGTCGTTGTAATTGTGTGTTACTCATCGTTGTCGTAATATTCGATTTTCCCAAAGTTATAAGTGCCTGGACTGTAGATTTCTTCCAGCTCTGGATGGGCCTAGTAATTTTGGAGATTGTACAGGGGATGGGTGAATCATAGAGATATGATATTTAAAATAATAAGCATGGTAGAACAAATATCTTAATGAATACCCCTCTAGAATATCCCCACCCCCCTGCATTTCTGAAGGGACAAATTGTAATATTCTAAAGGAAAAGAATGTTTGATATTTTCATTGGTATAGGATGAAGAGAGTGCAGCGTGTTTGACAGACGGTGACAGCAGCACATACTGGGAGAGTGATGGGAGGCAGGGACAGCATTGGATCAGACTCACCATGAGGAAAGGCGTCATTATCAAGTACGTCACCTGTTTTTACCTCTGTGTCATGAGCGTCATATGTACATAAATATTTGCCCATGAAAGCAGGAAGTTATTAAAAAGTTGTATGTTTTATAGTTAATTACAACACTAAAGATGTTCAGAGGTCTGTGGACTGATAAGCTTTAGCTAAATTGTGCAATTGATTAAATCATTAAAGTAGCAAAAATCCCATCAAATTTTGTGAGAAAATGTAGTATTTTACACCTCTCCCAATTTTATGGGCAGGCGTTTCTGTTTCCTTATGTTAATCCTGTATTTTTTCAGTTTTCTAATACAGTTCTTTCTGATTCTGGTGATGTATTTTCAGATATTTGCCTTGCTGCAACCAACATGAAATATTAAAACAACAGTTTTGTTCTTTGCAGTGACCAGTTTTAGGAAAGATTTTCAAAGAATTACCTCAAAACAATTTTAAAAGGATTAGCTCAGAGGTCAAGCAAGTCCATCTTATATGAAAGAGGACTTCAAAGGAAACAAAATGCTGAAGAAAGCACTAAGAAATCTTATTCTGTTGAGGAGATATTTAAGTTTAAAGTTTGATATCATCTGTGTAGAAACGACTGAAATCAGACTAGTTGTGACATCACATCCTGTAAGAAGGGTAATTATAATTTTCAAAGTGAAGAAAGTTTAAGGAAAATAGTTTAATAGTCAAAAAGTTACATTAACAATTGTTAATAATATGAGGATGAAGGTGCCAATATTCCATAGTAGACTCACGACACCAGTCATTTCTATGCAGATAAGACCAGAGCTGTAAACTTGAATATCTCCTTAATGGAAAAAAGATTTTTGACTGCTGTCTTCAACATTTTATATCATTTAAAGTCTTTTTTCTTATAAGATCAACTTGCTTGACCACTGAACTCATCCTTTGAACCTTTTGCCCTTTAATACATCTGTCTGCCCTTTCATATATCAATTTTCTGAAAAAGCCCTCAAATGTTAATCAGCTATAACTTGAAAGCTGACAATCCTTTGATGATAATCTAAAAACTGATGTACTTAAATGTTATTGCTATTGATAATAGGTAATTGTTCAGACACTTGGCAGAAATGACGAAACACAAAGGAAATCAAGTTCACTGGCAGCAAATGCCACAACCTTTTACTATATCACCAAAGATACCAAATGCTGATGTTATATTAGCAGAACCTGCCACAAAATACCTGCCAAAATGATGGCAAAACCAGCCAAAATGATGGCCAAATACCTGCCAAAATGATGGCAAAACCGGCCAAAATGATGACCAAATACAAAGCAAAAATGCCACCAAGCTAAAATTCCTGGCCAGGCCCATGAGATATACTGTAAATCTGAAAACAATTGCTTCTTGATGCTTAATCGAGGTGAGTCCAAAACAAATATAATATATCATACATAGCATGAATAATAGGAAAAATACCCCGCTAGGCCAAAAATTTAGGAAGCAAAGCCAAAAAACTAAACTATACTTAACAGGGGTGGGTGGGTGGGATAATATAAACAAGACAGTACAAATTAACATAACAAAAGGCATACGTACCTGGCAATATAGCAATACCCAGGTTAAGACGGCCAACAAGGAAAATCCACTTCTAGATGGAAGGCTAATAATTGCCAAAAAGAAAAAATGGGAGTTTAAGGAACATAAAGAAGAAAGCACCAACTAATAACATGCATAGAAGATGACTATGAGAAGTAAGGCAGCCAGGATGATAATTGTTTGAGTATGCAACAAAAACCCTCCCAGGTGAATCTAGAATGCCTTTGCATAGGCAAAGCTATGTTAAATGATAAAAACCTTTACAGGGGAGCAGTGGCATAGTGACGTCAGGCACTCTGTAGCAACCAGCAAGATGACATAAAATATGAATATGCATGCAGGGGCAGACAACATAAAACATGAATATGCATGCAGGGGCAGACGATGCCAGGTAAGTATGATGGTCCATAATAATTTAAAGACAACAGGAGCTAAACACCCCCTACCAAGGCTCTGAATAAAATATTTCAGAGGTTAAAGATGGCCCCAATTTGATTAAAGAACAGTCATCCATAAACCTTTAAATTTTATGCTAATGATATTCTTATTCTTGTCTACTCTCTTTGGCAGGAAGCTGTTTATCGGTGTTGATTGTCGGGATGAAAACTACATGCCAGGTAATGTAGTGGTGATGGGTGGTGAAGTGGATAACCTCGTGAAGCTCAGTGACATCCACATCGAACAGTACGTCATTCCTTTTCTCAAACTCAAATCTTTGATTCGTTTTTGCTGTAAATCATTGGTAATATTCATAAAGATATAATGTATGCAGATGGTGTATTTGTTTGGTACCATAAGATGCAATATCTCCGGAAAATAAAGACATTTACATTAAAAAATCTTCCAATTGATTGAAAAATGTTACCCAGCACAAACTACAATAGTACCGTTTAAAACGATCAATTATGTTGGTCTGAAACACTCTTTAGACCTCTTCCCTGATATCCTTATGCTATTACACCCCTTACACCTTTCTTTGAATGAATGTACCTTTGTTCTTTCAAGTAAGTCTAAAATAGTGTAAGCTCTCCGGCAAATATGTCCTTTGCTGTAGTCATGCCAACACATGTCATCAACCTTCCCTAATCCTTCCACTCCTACAAAAGAATCCGTTTACCAATTAAGCATTAAAGAGGACAATAAGAATGTTTCAGATGACGTTATGAGGTCACATGACTTTGTTTACATCACCATTTTGTAGGGGAAGACTGTTGTCTGCTGTACACTTACATACGTTTGCATGTTGTTACATAAGATTACTTTTGTAAGTAGTGTGCCGGAATCACGGAATCACACTGTGCCGTTGGCTGCACTTAATAATAGACATGTTTAGAATCCACTGATTAAGATTATACGTGAAGTACTTGGAGGGTATTTCTTTCTTTTAAATAACATTTTATATTCAAAAATTAATTCATCTGGCCAGTTCATTTGAACCAGCATGTGTTTATATGCCCAGCATGTGTTTAAATGCCCAGCATGTGTTTTCATCATCAGCGCATGCTAGCACGTGTTTTACATGCCCAACACGTGTTTTTATCACCAGCGCATGCTAGCACGTGTTTTACATGCCCAGCACGTGTTTTCATCATCAGCGCATGCTAGCACGTGTTTTACATGCCCAACACGTGTTTTTATCACCAGCGCATGCTAGCATGTGTTTTACATGCCCAGCACGTGTTTTCATCATCAGCGCATGCTAGCACGTGTTTTACATGCCCAGCACGTGTTTTCATCATCAGTGCGTGCTAGCATGTGTTTTACATGCCCAGCACGTGTTTTCATCATCAGCGCGTGCTAGCATGTGTTTTACATGCCCAGCACATGTTTTCATCATCAGCGCGTGCTAGCATGTGTTTTACATGCCCAGCACGTGTTTTCATCATCAGCGTGTGCTAGCATGTGTTTTACATGCCCAGCACGTGTTTTTATCATCAGCGCGTGCTAGCATGTGTTTTTCATGCCCAGCACGTGTTTTCATCACTCTAGCGCGTGTTTTAGACAGTCTGTTTAACGTGTGATGTAACTGAGCTGTGTGAAGATCAGATGCATGAAATACTCAACGCGCAAAGCTCTGTACTGCAAAATGGCTCCCAGTTGAGTTAAGAGTCACGTGATGAAATCACTCCATAAAGCAAACAAAAAGGTGACCGTATTCGATGTATTAAGCATCATGCTCTAACAAGCACCCACCCAACATTTATTGACGGATAATTTATTTGATTAATTTTTAGACTTAAACTGCTCAAGTTTTGTTACATTCTTTGCTTAATTTGCATCTGAGGCTTATAATGTTTTTGTGGGGCTAGTATAGAACCAATTCCTTAATATGTACTATGCAGTTCAAATAGCACACTGTACGTGGCCCTGGGCATGGGTGCTTATTAGGACAAAACTTTGGGCCTAAAAGTGGTGCAATTCTGTTTTGTTGGCACCCTGGGCCTTTATTACGTGTAATATGGTATTCTGTTAAGGAGAAATGATGTAAATCACACTAGTATACAAAAGATTGTAATACCCATTAGTTGAATTGATTACAAAATTTCCCACAGTTTGAATAAATGTGTCGAAAATCTTCCTACGAAAATTTGTGACAGAAATAATATTAATAGTAAATACATCTTTATATGCTTCCCTCTTTGCAATTTAATGTGCTATTAATTGCACAATTACATGGGGGACAATTTTTAAAGCACTATACTGTTGCTTACTCAAGAAACCTCAAATAAAAATTAATGGAAAAAAAATTCTTTCTAGGAATTTCCATTTTCCCCGCTGTTTTAACTGCCGGAAATGTATATTTTTTCCAGCTCTGGCATACCCTTTTCTTTTAAGCCCCAAAAGATTTTAAAAGATTGCAATAACATACTGAAAAGATTTTTTTTGGATTCTGAAGGCTACAATGTCTGTTGAAATCTGACACCAGTTATTTCTACATAAATTTGTTATCCTGTAGCTTTCAAGATAAACATAAATTTATCCAGAAAGGAATAGTAATTTTCAATATTTTCTGTGCTGATTTTGATCTATATTATTTTGTATATAAAGATAACATGCTTGGCTACCTAAAGGAGCAATAAGGTAAAGATTGCAATAACATGCTGAAAAGATTTTTTTGGATTCTGAGGCTACAATGTCTGTTGAAATCTGACACCAGTTATTTCTACATAAATTTGTTATACTGTAGCTTTCAAGATAAATTTATCCAGAAAGGAATAGTAATTTTCAATACTTTCTGTGCTAAATTTTGATCTATATTATTTTGCTTATAAAGATAACATGCTTGGCTACCTAAAGGAGCATTATAGACTGAATAATCAAGGTGTTGTTTTTCACAGATTTATTGATTATAAGAGACTTATTGATTATGACAGACTTATTGATTATGACAGACAGAATTGTCATCTCGTGCTCGGTTTGTTGATTATCAATGTTTACCCATTGTGTACATGAAAACCTGCGTAAAAGACAGACAATGGGATGAATATGTACAAAGTTTGAGTTGAGTGATGATATTCTGTACTGTTGCATGCAAGCCTTAGTCAATTATTCCAGAGACCCTATAAACCTTTCCAAACCGAGTTTAGCCGAACCTGATTTCTTCAGCACATTCGACCAATCAAATGCTGGGGGAATGTTTCCTTTTGTTTTCAACCAATCAGGTGCAGTTTGAGGAAACTGTAAGCAACAATACGTGCGCATATTACTTTCATGTTAGACACACGTATGATACGTGCGCTTGTAAACATTTTTTCATATGCTTATTCCCATACTGTGCGTGAATTGTGCAGATGGCCAAGATTCCCCTAGTATCTGATTGGTCAATAAGATTCCCCCAGTATACGATTGGTCCATTATGGACACGTGAATCTTAGTCATGTGACATTATTTAAATTAGTTTTCAGGAAATTGTTGATTCAGATTTGAAAAGGTCTGTAATAATATGTTTTCTCAATATTTAAGTGACCTCTTAACTTAGCCTTCATTATTTCAAAACAATTCAGCAGATCTTATTTTTCCATTTCAGGTCATTCACAGGGGACTACTGCGTATTGGAAGAGATGACTAAATACTATTCAGTCCTGGAAATTAGGATCAAATCTTGTGAAGGTTAAATTTTGTATTCATTTTATCTCCCATATTGTCACAATTTTATTAATCAGCTGTTATATAAGAATTGTCTAGATTTTTCTTTTTAGCTCCATGGATTTCAAAGAGTATTTTGAACCAAATTTTTCAGACTTTGAACTATTTTCAAAATCTTCAGGAAAACGTTTCACTGCTTTTCTTAAATTTCTAATTTTTTTGTAAAGGATTGGAAAAATCTGCTTTAGAAACCTTTTCAGCTTACACCCATATTTATTCAAGAAAATATGCATAGTGGAGATGTCATTTAGATAATTTGCCTCATATATATTCAAACTTTTGCCATATTTCAATCCTTTCCTTGATGTCACATGGGGTAATAGGTCATTCTGATTTCTCTTTGAAAATAAACAGTCAGTTCAAGAGACATTAGTAGCTAAATTTGATTGTATATTTTTAGCAGTGATAATCATCATAGGCTGATTTTACACTTTGCTGGTGTTTTAATACTCCTCCCCTCCACCTCTCACACCCTCTAAATCGATCATGGAACTCTTCCTTACTTTTCCTCAAAGCTTCTCTTCTGTATGTATCATCAATATAATGTGACCCCCCCCCCCCCTCCCCCACAAGCTGTACCACCGTAACTGACTCCTCTTTTCGTAATACTGCACCCCTTGATGTAGACTCTCCTTGAATGCGCTCTTTGGTAGTTTTTGAATCTTCCTTGTACAATGTGGCCTTCGCTGTTGACAAACCGACAAGTCTCATCAACAACCTCGACAATTGCGTTTGCTTTGTGGTTATTAACTCAAGAAAACTGGCGACTATGCTCCTCATTTATAAAATTTTGATCGCCAAAATGATTAAGTTACTTGCCAGTACAAGAAATTGTTTGAATGGAAAAACCCTTCTTTCCCCAACGGTTTTCATAATTTAATGACAACTCTTTTTAATTTTAAAAGAGCACAAAACAATTATCCAAGAAAAAATTGATCGCAAAGCGAACAATATGATCATTTTCCTAGATGGAAAATGATCAAAATGTTTTTTCAGGCACCTCTACGCTAACTGGCTAATGGGAAAAGTTACATGATCTAACTTGCTAATGGGACTATGTACGTCTGTATGATAATGTTGCTGAGTGATATGATATCGTACTGAAATTGTATCGTCGCCATGGGGCTTGTGGGGACAAAGTTACTTTGTAAAAATTCCGGGATTAGGGCGGTCAGTAATTTTGGGGCGGTAAAGAACAGAAGAATAAAGGTACATGTATTTCATGCTATCAAAAAATTTTTAGTTCGTTTCTTTACTGAAACTTTTATTTTGGCCGCCAGATGAGACATAAAGTGTTATTTCTCTGGTGATTAAAATCGTCATTTTAATTTTTTGGTCGCCAAGATGTAAGTTTTCATTGCCGTGAATTGTAGAGGGTTGCTCATAAATTTAGTCAATCTAGATATAAACTGAGAAATCAATCAATCAATCAATCATCTTGCATATTTCATTTACAGATGATGGGGTTGACACCCGCATCCGAGGCATCAAGATCAAAAGTCTTACAGAGAGAGATCTGGGTCTAAACAGAGACCTGTTTAACAAAGAAGAACTTGTTAGGTATGGTTTTACAGCTTTTTGAGAAGCAGAAATTTATTGAAAGTTTACTGACCCATCTGCCCAAACGATGGGAGAGTATAGGATAAGGTGTGAGTAGGGGAAGAGGAAGTGTGGTTTGGGTCAGATGTGGGTGGGGTGAGCTGTGGGTGGGGTATGATGTGGGTGGGGTATGATGTGGGTGGGGTAAGATGTGGGTGGGGTAAGATGTGGGTGGGGTAAGATGTGGGTGGGGTGGGGCAAGATATGGGTGGGGAAAGATGTGGGTGGGGCAAGATGTGGGTGGGGCAAGATGTGGGTGGGGCAAGATGTGGGTGGGGCAAGATGTGGGTGGGGCAAGATGTGGGTGGGGCAAGATGTGGGTGGGGTAAGATGTGGGTGGGGCAAGATGTGGGTGGGGCAAGATGTGGGTGGGGCAAGATGTGGGTGGGGCAAGATGTGGGTGGGGTAAGATGTGGGTGGGGTAAGATGCAGAGTATTTCACAAATTTAATGTTGATGATTTTAGGTCAAACTTTATGTGACATCTTTTATGTAAGTTAGCTCTTGAAAAGGTTATTAGGATACATTTGATAAGTTAGGATACTTTGGTCACACTTATTTCTTACACAATCACTTACCTGAACCCAACTCACAGCTGGCCTGTCGAAGCTGCAATATTAGTAGATGACCAATGCTAATGTTCCGTGACCAAACCATGGGGACAAATGTTTGAAAGTGTTTTTGACATGACTGAAGGATACTAAACAAATTTGACTTGGGCTGCCCTCTTCAAAGTTCTGGGCATTTTTGGTAGGGGTCAATTAATATTGCTTTTACAGTCAAATCAAACCTATTTTCCTACACTGAAACAAGAAGCAACCTTTCCTCTGTCATTATAAAAACTCTACCACTCAGAAAGTGAATTTATTACATAGCATAATATACTCTGATAACATTTGATGCTCTCTCTCTCATGATGTCTTGTTATTCTGAGCTTCATTGCCCTACAAACCATTTGTACTCTGAATCTATTGAGGTTGAATTTTTGGTGCCTGGGGTATTATTCGCATGCCATCTCCCTGGTTAGACACTGTTCTCCTTGTATGTTGGATAGCATGGGTTTTGTTCAGTTCATGTTGGTCATACATGGTTGTTATGTTAGTACAGGGTTGGTTAGTTTGGGACAGGGTGGGTTTGTTTCTCCAGGATGGGTTGGTTGGACAGGGTGGGTTGGCATGTGGGACAGGGTGGGTTGGCATGTGGGACAGGATGGGTTGGTATGTTGGACAGGATGGATTGGTATGTTGGACAGGGTGGGTTGGCATGTGGGACAGGATGAATTGGTATGTTGGACAGGGTGGGTTGGACAGGATGGATTGGTATGTTGGACAGGGATGGTTGGTATGTGGAACAGGGTGGAATGGTATGTGGGACACATGGTGCAGTGTCATCTGGATTTTAGTTGTGATGGCATGTGGGTTGTGCATGTGGTGGACTGACAGATCTGGTTTTCAGGTGTGATGACATTTCGGACAGAAGTTGGGATGGAATGTGGGACAGGCTGGAAGGTGCATTAGTAGTGGTGAGGGATTTGTATCATTTGCAATGTCTTGTCATACATTAAGCAATATTGTTTTGCATAATTTTGCTTTAATATTGCTTTACACTTGCACATTCTTCATGCTGCTTTGACACACATATTTTCTTAAATTGGAAGTTGGATTACAATCCAGGATGTAGTTTGGGAATGTGTAGGGATTGTAAAGGTACAGATTGGGGAGGGATTGGTTGGACAGGGGGTAGGGGTGAATTATATATTGAAAAATAACAGGCAAAATGTTTTCCATTTTAAGAATGGTTTTAGATGAATAAAGGGAAGTTTGGTAGGTAAATGACTAACAAAATAATTGCATCATGCCACAAGAATGCTTGATAATATTTTAATCTTTCATTGACATTGGCAAGTCAAGGCCTCTCCATTCTTTGTTGTTCAATAGATAGAACTAAAAGAGGTGTTTAGTTATAGAGTGCTAGCTTTCACATGTTTTCTGAGTTACAGGGTGAGGTCAAAATGTTGTGAAAATTAGCAAAGTAAATAAAATGTTAGTGCATCTTTCAAAGCTCAAGTAATTTTAAATAATCTGCCCCTTCTAGCCCTATTTCTGTATTTAATTCCCTTAATAAGCCTATTCTCTATACTAGCTTTGAATAATCCAGCATGCTGCCCTTTCGACAGTTCTTGTTTTTATGCTAGAAATATAATATTTTTCCTGGTATCACATGAAGGACATACATCTCCAGGCTGACACCCTCATTGCTATTTGTAGCTTCAAACAACAAAGCAGTGAAGCATCTCAAAGCAAAGCAAGGAACTGATTGCTCAAAACAACAGTAAAACAGCATAGACTGGCAGATTTCTTACTATAATAGCATGTACATTGATAACACAGGTGGCTGTAGATTTTAGTTGGAGGGGCTAAAAATGGTTAGGGGAGGCAAAAATGAACTTCCTCTTCATTATACATATAATTCAAGCATGTTTGTATTCTTTATTACATAAAAACCAATGTTTAGTCAATCTTTGGGGGCAAGTGCACCACCTCTTGCCCCTATAGACCTTTTCAAACCGAGTTTAGCCAAACATTATTTCTTGCAAACTTCGACCACTCAACTGCTGGGGGAATTTCCCTTTGTTATATTATTATATTCTTTTAATTTCAGCTACATGTTTTATTTTGTACATGCATGTACTTTTTTTCTTTTTACAAATGTTATAAATTTGTACTGGAATACAATAAATTGAATTGAAATTGCCCAACCAATCAGGTGCAGTTTGGGAGGAAAATTTGAAAGAAACAATGCGAGCGCGCGTATTACTTTCATGCATAACGCATGTATCATACGTACGTTTGAAAGCAATTTTTGATACACTCAGCCCATACGTGTATGAATTGTGTAGACGACCAAGATTCCCGGACTATTTGATTATTTTCTATAAAAGATTTCCCCATTATGTCATTGGCCCATAATGGACATGTATGTTGGCTATGTTACATTATTTACATTATTGCCACCTCCTCCTCCGGAAACTCCTTTCTCCCACCCTCTGCAGGAAAAGTGTTCTTTTCTTCTTGATACCCAGCCATATTGGCATCCCTGGCAATGACAGGGCTGATGCAGCCGCTAAGCTTGCTCTCAACCTCCTCCCTACCCCTTTTCCCAAAACTTTCTCTGACATCAAACCGCTTATCGCTTCCCTTGTTCGTGACTGCTGGCAAATCTCATGGCACTCCCAAATTGATAACAAACTCCATGTCATCCAGCCCACAATTCCGATCAAATCCACCATCAACAACCTCTTTCGTTTCGACAACGTTCATATTACCCGTCTTAGAATTGGTCACACCCACCTCACTCACTCCCACCTCCTTATTGGTTCCCCAACCCCTCTGTAACAATTGCCACTGCACCCTCATAATCCATCACGTTCTCCCTGCTTGCCCCCTGTACAACCTTCTCACAGCTTCCCTCGCTCCCCACAACTCAATTGCTGAGTTCTTCCAGGAAAATCCTCCGGATAGAATTATCTCCTTCCTTCATCATGCTTCCCTCTAAATTCTTATTTAATTCTCCTCTTCCACCCCCTCTCTACTTTGTTTTTGTTTCACCCATGCACCTCCTCTCTCGATCACAGCTTTCTGACTTTTGTTTTGAATTTCTCTCATTCTCCCCCTGTTTCCTTTCCTTCCTACCTCTAGAATGATCTGACCTCTCAGGCACAATTTGACCCTCGATGTCGTGGTGCTGTTAAAACCTCATCAAACAAACAAACAAACATTATTTAAAAAAGTTTTCCGGAAATTGTCGATTTAGATTTGAAAAGATCTGTAATCACATTGATATTGTTTTTAAAGTACAGGATTGCTGACATTTCTTTTTTTTTTAAATCTTTCCCAGGTACCCAAGATTAGAACCTATCGACCAGGAGGAGTTATACAGAAGAGCGTTGGTGCTTATGAGGTAGGGGAAAGAGTTAGCATAATGCTAGGTCTTTCTATGCTAGGTCTTAAAATTATCTCCTTCCTTCATCATGCCTCCCTCTACAACCATATTTAGTCCTCCTTCCCCACCCCTTCTCCTTCTACATTATTTTTCCACCCATACACCTCTCGAGATCCCAGCTTTCTGGCTTTTAGTTCTTGTGTTTCTCTCAATCTCCCCCTGTTAACTCTCCTTCTTACCTCTGGAATGATCTAACCTTTCAGGCACAATTTGACCCTTGCTGTTGTGGTGCCGTTAAAATCTCATCAAACAAACAAACAAGGTCTTTCTTTTCATCCATCACAATTTTCCTCATGTTTGAAAAGCCCCCAACTTTAAACTTAAAATAAGGATGCTGTTTTAAACAGACTGTTCGTTTCATATTTCACTTCATTGTTTCCTGAAGAAGAATTCTTCCCTGCCTTGCTTACTCCCTCTACTAAATAATTACAACCGTCCTGTAAGTTTTCTCACTAAAATTCCTCAATTTCTGCTTTGACTTTCATTTCTTTGACAGGTTCATCAGGCTGCTGGACAGTGTGATCCACTTCATCGTCCCCGCGTGGGAATTTTCTCTCAGTTCATTCGGTTCCTCGACAGCATCCGACAATTCCTGTCAATGTCCAAGAAAAGGAACAGCCTCATGCAGCACTTTCTCACGCAATCTGAAACTGCGTAAGTTAATTTTATGCATCATCCATGCATAATTTGCATAAAATTATGATACCAGAATAATTTGCATAATTTGTGGTTCTGATGCTCAACCTTTGTCTGCATTGCATAAAGTCTTAATCTTCAGCTTACTATGTTGTAATTTTTGTGTGAAATTTAAAACATTAATTTGGAATTTGAATCAGCCACAACTTGGAACATTATAAGTTTGTATGAAACTTTAAATACTGTTCTACTGTAAAGACAATACTCTTGTATATAAGCATAAAATTGCTAACTTTCACTAGACACGTTCGTAGCTTGAATAAATTGAACAAAATGAAAGCAAAGCAAGTTGTGTTGCAAGGTCATTTTTGCCCACTTTTGGATGTTTCAGTAAAGAAAGGTACAAATTTTTATCAGAACATCTGTTGGGCTGTGCAATTCTCTACCCCCTAACCCCCTCCCTATACCCCCACCACCCACCTTTCTCCACTTTCCCACTAGTCACAATCCAGCCATTTGCATACATAAATGATATTGCTATTACATTCATTAGTGTGAGCATATTTCTTTGAAAGTTACTTCCTTTCTTGTGGGACACTTAGTATTAATGTAAATACTGGTAGGGATTGTAATATTCATAGATCTTTAAGATTGTCTACTTTATGTGATCTCAACTTGAGGCTGAGTATCATTTTTTATTGGACTGTCCTATATGTGAAGAATTTTGAAAGATGTACCTCCCACAGCTACATTGTCTTCCATCGCAGATACAGTTAGAGTTTATTTTTCAGTCCATTGATAAGATATCTGCAATTAATCTTGCAAAATTCATACATAATGCTAGAAATAAACGACAAATCGTTACTGACTACTGCATGAGTTGCCCTTTGACCTAACATAAGTGTTTGCATATTCTTTTACATCACTTTTATGAAAAATTCATTAGAATATGTTTTCATTATTACTCTATTTTTGTGTATATTTGGAATTGCTCCTTTGTTTTTTAATCTTATGTTGTGAAAAGGCCGGTGGCCTACGCTCAGAAATGAATAATAATATCAATCAAATTGATTCCACTCAAAGGTAATGTTTTAATCCAGTGTGTGCTTAATTGTGAAAGTCATTTCTTACACTGTAGAAAGTCATATAGATGTGCTTGTTCATTATTGCATGCACATTATCCTTTTAAGCGAAGAATTATTGCCATGTAGAAATTGTGTTTTTTCCACTGTTTTCTCACATAATGAAGATCATTTCTTGAATTTAGGAAACCGACATCATTGCCAAAGTTATTCATAAATCGTCGAGTGGCGTCTGAGCATAGACAAGACCCAGAGAAAGATCCGTCAGCCAAAAATACTGTTTTTAATCAGGTAAGTTGTTAGAAAACGAATTTTGTTTAAAATGATGTTAATTGTATAGAAGTCTTTGGCAGATCAGACTCCTAGCTACACCTTCTCACCCCCTACGTTCCATCTTGGACTCAAGCTCCAAAGGACTGCTCAAGATTCCACGTGCTATCTTCTCACCCCCTACGTCCCATCTTGGACTCAAGCTCCAAAGGACTGCTCAAGACTCCACGTGCTGCTCAAAGTGCTAAATCTACATACGGAAACAGAGCTTTCTCGATTGCGGCACTGAAAGAATGGAATAACTTGCCTTATTCTGTGAGAGGTGCTCCATCTGTACATCGTTTTAAGATATCTTTAAAGACTTATCTTTTCAAGCAATGATTCAGTGCAATATATGTTTTATCCATAAACTTTCTTGTACATTGCAAACATTTTATATATTATTTGTTCTAAATCAAGGTTTTCTATCTTTAATTTGTTCTTGTTTTATTGTTAGATCTTAGCTTTTATCATTTCGTGTATTTACCTTTTGCTTGTATTTTTATGTGGATATTGTTTTTATAGGGTTATTGTATGCGCTTTGGGGTTGTATTTTACAGTGGAAGGCGCTTTATAATTATATTGTATTATCATTATTATTATTATTATTATTGATATTAGTGAGAACCTTGATGCAGTAACTAACATAAAGAAGTTCACAAAATGATATTTTACTTAATGTTACTTAATTATTTTTTCTGCTTACAAATTTAAAGGATGAAGCTCACTAGCCAGGCATGTTCATCGATATCTTATTTGAAAGAGGTCAATAAATGGAACAAAATTAAAATCAATTTAAGATCAATTACTGATAATTTATTCTAGTTGAGTTCTGGTATAAACATGTTAATCTGACTGTTTGCCTTGCTCTTTGTGATCTAGAAATTATATATTTTATGCAGAAGAAATCCCAAAAGTGAAAATGGGAAACTTTTTTGAGCCATTTTGAACAGTTTTAACAAATAGACGAAAGATGCATGGATATCCTGTTTATAGGTATCGGGATACATTTTCCTGTAGTGGTACCAGCTACACGGACATAACACAAAGAAGAACAATTTTTAGCATGTGATGAAGATTTCATGTTTTTAGGCATACAGTATCTCTAATTGAAAACAATTTGGGATCAAAGTGATGATATTCAGAAATTGTATTCTCTTTAATTAATTTACGACTAATTCAGTAAACCGTCAGTACAATTTTCGATAAACTGAAAAGTGATACAGTAACAAAGTTATTTTCAAACAGCAAAAAAAAAATTATACACTTTTTAGAAGAAAAAAAACCAATATGGGTATCAAAATTAGAGGTTGAGGAGACGATAAAATGTTTAAAAGCTTGTAAACATGAAGTCCTCAAAACAGTACAAATAAATTTTCAAATTTTGAAGATAAAGAAAATCACATTTAAACCAAAGTAATTTCATTACATAGAAAAAACAGCCAGCAAACTCCCTAGATTGCCCCTTACCCCTAACCCATCTGCATGTAATTGCTGCCCCTATACACCCTTATTTCTACCAGACCCCATCATCCACCCAGTTTCCCTCATATTTTATCCCTAATTTTAACAAGAGGTACAGCAAGTCTTCCAAAGGCTAATCTTCATTGTTTTGTTTTTTCATATCAGGTGTATGAGGGTTGCAACCCAAAGACAAGTATGCCAAGCAGCTGGATTACAGGTGGCCCAAGCAGTACGACCAATGGTGGGAATGCAAGTTTCTGTCAGAAGGAATCATTGATCAAGGTCAGTCTATTTGATGCCTTACCTCAATACTCTTTTCTCCTTTACCTCCTTTCCTTCTTTCTGACTACTCCTTGTCAGTCTATTTGATGCCTTACCTCAATACTCTTTTCTCCTTTACCTCCTTTCCTTCTTTCTGACTACTCCTTGTCAGTCTATTTAATGCCTTACCTCAATACTCTTTTCTCCTTTCCTTCTTTCTGACTACTAATTGTCAGCCTATTTGATGCCTTACCTCAATACTTGTTTCTCCTTTACCTCCTTTCCTTCTTTCTGACTACTCCTTGTTAGCCTACTTGATTCCTTACCTCAATACTCTTGCACCTTTACCTCCTTTCCTTCTTACTGGCTATTCATTGTCAGTCTATTTGATGCCTTACCTTAATACTCTTTTACCTCCTTTCCTTCTTTCTGACTACTCCTTGTCAGTATATTTGATGCCTTACCTCAATACTCGTTTCTCCTGTACCTCCTTTCTTCTTTCTGACTACTCCTTGTCAGTATATTTGATGCCTTATCTCAATACTCGTTTCTCCATTACCTCCTTTCTGACTCCTTTCCTTCTTTCTGACTAACTTCTTGTTAATCTATTTGATGCCTTATCTCAATACTCTTTTCTCCTTTCCTTCTTTCTGACTACTAATTATCAGCCTATTTGATGCCTTACCTCAATACTTGTTTCTTCTTTACCTCCTTTTCTTCTTTCTGACTACTCCTTGTTAGCCTATTTGATTCCTTACCTCAATACTCTTGCACCTTTACCTCCTTTCCTTCTTACTGGCTATTCATTGTCAGTCTATTTGATGCCTTACCTCAATACTCTTTTCTCCTTTTACCTCCTTTTCTTCTTTCTGACTACTCATTGTCAGTATATTTGATGCCTTATCTCAATACTCGTTTCTCCTTTCCTTCTTTCTGACTACTCCTTGTCAGTCTATTTGATGCCTTACCTTAATACTCTTTTACCTCCTTTCCTTCTTTCTGACTACTCCTTGTCAGTATATTTGATGCCTTATCTCAATACTCCTTCCTCCTTTCCTTCTTTCTGACTACTCCTTGTCAGTCTATTTGATGCCTTACCTTAATACTCTTTTACCTCCTTTCCTTCTTTCTGACTACTCCTTGTCAGTATATTTGATGCCTTACCTCAATACTCGTTTCTCCTTTACCTCCTTTCTTCTTTCTGACTACTCCTTGTCAGTATAATTGATGCCTTATCTCAATACTCGTTTCTCCATTACCTCCTTTCTGACTCCTTTCCTTCTTTCTGACTAAATTCTTGTTAATCTATTTGATGCCTTATCTCAATACTCTTTTCTCCTTTCCTTCTTTCTGACTACTCATTGTCAGCCTATTTGATGCCTTACCTCAATACTCTTTTCCCCTTTACCTCCTTTCCTTCTTACTGGCTATTCATTGTCAGTCTATTTGATGCCTTACCTCAATACTCTTTTCTCCTTTACCTCCTTTCCTTCTTTCTGACTACTAATTGTCAGCCTATTTGATGCCTTACCTCAATACTTGTTTCTCCTTTACCTCCTTTCCTACTTTCTGACTCCTTCCACCTCCTCATATTGGAAAATAATGCCTCTATTGTCTGTATCCATTCTTATAGTCTTGTGCTGCTTCTGCAGTCTTGTTCCAATGTCTTCAAACTATTTGTTCTCCCTCTGTCAAATATTCATCCCCATGCAATCTTTCATCTCCCTTTTCCTCTCCTTTTCCTGTCAGGTGTCCTAGTTTAATAATTTAAAGCCAATTTTGCTGTCACTTACAACTTTTGCAGCTGTCCTTTGAGCTTTTAATGGCTGGTGACTCACAGCAAAACTAGAATTTCATAACTCTGTAGAGTACATACCTCCACCCCAATGTTCCCTATTTCATGCCCCATCCACAATATAATCTACCTCAGAAATCCTAGAACCAAGCTTTAATCCCCAAAGAATCTCTATTTCACTTTTAATATGTATTACCCATTTATATTCTAAACACTTCAGGATTATCTACCTTCTGATTGATTTTATTAAAGTCATATCATTGTTTTCAGTTTTGTTCAGGCTAAGCATCCATTGTTTTGTTTGAGTTCCTTTCAGGCAATATTTAAATCCCATCATTTTCCTTTCATGCAAGATACCAATTGTTCTGATTTTTTAGTCTAGAAAATTGATTGTTCAGATTTCCCTTCAGGCATAAATTAATTGTTCCATTCCATTAAGTTTCAACTAATTCTTGACAGATTTCACCCTAAAACATCCCTATTTCTCCCCTTCCCGTAATTCCATATGACCAAATTTTAAATAAATTCTTCATTAAGCAGTGGAAAACCACACACCAAATTAAATAAAATCTAATCATCGGTTTTTAGATACTGTATGTTGATGAAAACGCAGGCGAAAACATAATCTCCGTCCAACTTCGACCTAGAAGAATCCTTTAATGTTGTAGACAGTTTTTAGAAAAAGTGCCAGTTTGTAAACTGTTTAATGGTATAGGGACGTGTAGAGGCAACATTTGTTCAATTGCTTTAATATCTAAAAAAACCATGAAAGTCACAAAAATAAAATTCACAAAAAATTAATCATATAGGCAGCATGGTCCCGATGGGCGGGCCCAGCGGGTCCGGAAGCGGAAGGGGCCTGACTCTGCTGCCTCGGAGGACCTTCAATAATCATGCCATTAACCCTCACTCTAAGCGCGATATTATCGCCGCTTTGGGCATGGCATTTTCAGTGATGTCATTCTTCAGTGCATACACTATGCACTTTTGTATTGAGTATGCACTGAAGCATGACATCACTGGCCATGTCTGGGCAGTTGGAATTGTGAGCCTTTCCTAAGTCACAATCAAAAGTGGTTAGAATTTTACAGCGTTTTGAAATTTCAGGCATCAACATGTAAATTTATGGTGTATTACAATCATAAATCATGTTGTCTTGAGTGTTACTTTTATAACTCTTACACTGATCTACATATTTTAATATTCTTTAAGGCAAAATAGACATTACTACATGTCCCAAAAACGTTCAAACCTGTTTTTGCTATTTTGATATTGTATCATTTTGAAGCAACTAAACCAAGGTTTTCTTTAGTGGCCATGCCAGTAAAATCTTGAAGCTATCATAGTGAACTTATGAAGATTGAGCCCCTTAGTGCTTGCAAATGCTCTGCTTGTCACTGGCATTGAAGGTCATTCTTCCCATCAGCCAGCTTTGTATTATGTAATCAGTACTCCAGAGAGAACTGAGCCATGCAGACAAACAGTGACATGATGTTATTATGGGAAAATGATAAATAAATTTAGGAATACCTAAAGATACACAAGGCCTTGAGAGGTGCACTTTATTCTTCATGCAATAGTTGACTGGTATGTGATTAAAGAATGCATCTTCAATACATTTTAGAGGTAGAAACTCTCCTTAACCTTACTATGATTGATCAGAAATGACACTACTATGATTGATCAGAAATGACACTAATATGATTGATCAGAAATGGCACTACTATGATTGATCAGAAATGACACTACAATTGATAAATGACACTAATATGATTTAGAAATGGCTATGATTGATCAGAAATACTACTATGATTGATCAAAATGGCACTACTATGATTGATTGATTGATTAATCAGAAATGGCACTACTATGATTGATCAGAAATGGCACTACTGTGATTGATCAGAAGGGCACTACTATGATTAATCAGAAGGGCACTACTATGATTGATCAGAGTGGCACTACTATGATTGATTAGAAATGGCACTACTATGATTGATCAGAATGGCACTACTATGATTGATCAGAAATGGCATTACTATGATTGATCAGAAATGGCACTACTATGATTGATCAGAATGGCACTACTATGATTGATCAGAATGGCACTACTTATGATTGATCAGAATGGCACTACTATGATTGATCAGTATGGCACTACTATGAATGATCAGAAATGGCACTGCTATGATTGATCAGAAATGGCACTGCTATGATTGATCAGAAATGGCATTACTATGATTGATCAGAAATGGCACTACTATGATTGATCAGAAATGGCACTACTATGATTGATCAGAATGGCACTACTATGATTGATCAGAATGGCACTACTATGATTGATCAGAAATGGCACTACTATGATTGATCAGAATGGCACTACTATGATTGATCAGAATGGCACTACTATGATTGATCAGAATGGCACTACTATGATTGATCAGAAATGGCACTACTATGATTGATCAGAATGGCACTACTATGATTGATCAGAAATGACACTACTATGATTGATCAGAATGGCACTACTATGATTGATCAGGAATGGCACTACTATGATCGATTAGAATGGCACTACTATGATTGATCAGAAATGGCACTACTATGATTGATCAGAAATGGCACTACTATGATTGATCAGAAATGACACTACTATGATTGATCAGAATGGCACTACTATGATTGATCAGAATGGCACTACTATGATTGATCAGAATGGCATTACTGTGATTGATCAGAATGGTACTACTATGATTGATTAGAAATGGCACTACTATGATTGATCAGAAATGGCATCACTATGATTGATCAGAATGGTACTACTATGATTGATCAGAATGGCACTACTGTGATTGATTAGAAATGGCACTACTATGATTGATCAGAATGGCACTACTGTGATTGATCAGAAATGGCACTACTATGATTGATCAGAATGGCACTACTGTGATTGATCAGAATGGCACTACTGTGATTGATCAGAAGGGCACTACTATGATTGATCAGAGTGGCACTACTATGATTGATTAGAAATGGCACTACTATGATTGATCAGAATGGCACTACTATGATTGATCAGAAATGGCATTACTATGATTGATCAGAAATGGCACTACTATGATTGATCAGAATGGCACTACTATGATTGATCAGAATGGCACTACTATGATTGATCAGAATGGCACTACTATGATTGATCAGAATGGCACTACTATGATTGATCAGAAATGGCACTACTATGATTGATCAGAAATGGCACTACTATGATTGATCAGAAATGGCACTACTATGATTGATCAGAATGGCACTACTATGATTGATCAGAAATGGCACTACTATGATTGATCAGAATGGCACTACTATGATTGATCGGAAATGGCACTACTATGATTGATCAGAAATGGCACTACTATGATTGATCAGAAATGGCACTACTATGATTGATCAGAAATGACACTACTATGATTGATCAGAATGGCACTACTATGATTGATCAGAAATGGCACTACTATGATTGATCAGAAATGGCACTACTATGATTGATCAGAAATGACACTACTATGATTGATCAGAATGGCACTACTATGATTGATCAGGAATGGCACTACTATGATCGATTAGAATGGCACTACTATGATTGATCAGAAATGGCACTACTATGATTGATCAGAAATGGCACTACTATGATTGATCAGAAATGACACTACTATGATTGATCAGAATGGCACTACTATGATTGATCAGGAATGGCACTACTATGATTGATCAGAATGGCATTACTGTGATTGATCAGAATGGTACTACTATGATTGATTAGAAATGGCACTACTATGATTGATCAGAAATGGCATCACTATGATTGATCAGAATGGTACTACTATGATTGATCAGAATGGCACTACTGTGATTGATTAGAAATGGCACTACTATGATTGATCAGAATGGCACTACTGTGATTGATCAGAAATGGCACTACTATGATTGATCAGAATGGCACTACTGTGATTGATCAGAATGGCACTACTGTGATTGATCAGAATGGCACTACTGTGATTGATCAGAATGGCACCACTATGATTGATCAGAATGGCATTACTATGATTGATCAGAATGGCACTACTGTGATTGATCAGAATGGCACTACTGTGATTGATCAGAATGGCACCACTATGATTGATCAGAATGGCATTACTATGATTGATCAGAATGGTACTACTATGATTGATCAGAAATGGCACTAATATGATTGATCAGAAATGGCACTACTATGATTGATTAGAAATGGCACTACTATGATTGATCAGAAATGGCACTACTATGATTGATTAGAAATGGCACTACTATGATTGATTAGAAATGGCACTAATATGATTGATCAGAAATGGCACTACTATGATTGATTAGAAATGGCACTACTATGATTGATCAGAAATGGCACTACTATGATTGATTAGAAATGGCACTACTATGATTGATTAGAAATGGCACTAATATGATTGATCAGAAATGGCACTACTATGATTGATTAGAAATGGCACTACTATGATTGATCAGAAATGGCACTACTATGATTGATCAGAATGGCATTACTATGATTGATTAGAAATGGCACTACTATGATTGATCAGAATGGCACTACTGTGATTGATCAGAATGGCACCACTATGATTGATCAGAATGGCATTACTATGATTGATCAGAATGGTACTATTATGATTGATCAGAAATGGCACTACTGTGATTGATCAGAAATGGCACTGAATGAAATGGGAAAAAAATGGACAGAAGACACAGACAAGCCCTCCTTTTCTTTGCAATCTTCATAGTTGTTCTTCGTAATAGAATTTATAAAGAAATTTTTTAATGACTTTATTTTAATTTCTTGACTTTTTACTCAGGTGGTGGTTTCCGTGACAGTCTTGCAGACATGGCTGAGGAGCTTTGCCCAACTGACCCTGATACCCCAATTCCTCTTCCCCTCTTTGTCAGGTCTCCAAACCAGGTAAGAAGAAAAATTAACATTAGCAATGAAATCTATAGGGTTGTTACCTCATACATTATGTCAAGTGGCTGACTATCTGTTTAACTTGTAAATGGTTGGTGATGGCATGGAATTGTGATAATATGATAAAATCATATATTTTTATTTGCAGGTTATTTGTTTCAAATTTTGAAACACTTTAACACAATTTTCTACCTTTGCATAAAGTTACATAATATCCATTGACAAATTTTAATGAAAGGCAAAAGCTTTCCATCAATTGAGATTCCTCAAGTCCATCATTCATGATATTTAAAAAGCCTGAAAAAGATCCAAGATCTATCATATGTTCCAAATATCCATGGAATTTGTTTATTTAATTTGTGTCATTATAGCTCTATGTTTTTTTAGCTAATACTTCTTGTTCTATGGTATTAGTAGACTTTTATTTACACAAAATTTATAATTTCATTTCCCAAGTCAACAAACAAACACACCACATTTCATCAAAATTTGAAATAACATTGACAAAATTTCTTCTGAGTTTTAAAGAATAAGATGGAACAAGATATCTCGATAGTTTCCTACCAGGTCTGTTTGTGTTGATGTTCTCTATAATTCAAGATATACATGTCCGACCACGGAACTAAACCTTTAAAGGAGCTCGCGGCCAAAAAGTGGGGGGTGTCAAGGGAATTTGAAATAGCACAGGTGTCATTGATAATGATATCATTTTAGAACAGGTGTTTTTGATAATGATATCATTGAAAAATTCTTAAATGTTCATAAGAAATAATTATGATTAATTGAACATTTGTATCACAGGTTGTCAATACCATCACACACATGAAAAGTGTGTTTGAATATTCTTGAAACTCAAGAAAAATATGCAATCACTTTTTGGGGGGCTGCCAGCTCCTTTAATATCACCATCTTTTCTTCCTTCTTCAGAATAATGAAGAATTCAATGTGAATCGAGATGTCTATGTTCCTAACCCATCTTGTACTCAAATTGCCAAGTATGAATGGATAGGACAACTTATGGGAGCTTGTCTTAGAGGCAGGGAACACCTGGTAATTATCTTACTGTTTTAATGGTCACATTCAGACTAGTAGACATGAGATTAAAAAGTATTTAAATATGTCGTCTCTATAGTAGGGTTTATGCCTTTCGTTTTTCTTTATGCATGGTAAACAGTGCCGTTTCAAAAGAGGTAAAATAATGCCTTATCTGCCAACAAGTATAAATGATGTATTGTTTGAATAATTTGGCCCGTTGTCGTGGTGCCATTAAGCCCTCATCAAACAAACAAACAAATATAAGATACTAGCATACAATTACACTGGCTGAATTAGATGATTGACAGCTTTTTCAACCAATCACCGCATGAATTTTGCCTAGCCACAAAATCTGTGTGACTAAGTGGGGCAAACATCCTACGTGGTACTGGTACAGTACATTTTGCTAGTGGTGCATGCTCATGTTGTCAATGCATTTTACTGTACAAAGCAAATTTCTGCACACACAGACTGAGTGACGGCAAAATGGTGAACAAAAATTGCACTTACTGGCGGGCTACGAACTTTGTAAATCTGAATCCTCTTACTCAGAACGGTAAGCAAATAGAGTTTTGTTTATTTTTTAGTGCCATAGATAGATCAAAACATACAGCAGGCCACATGAACATCCAAATGTCAATGCATTTGTAATGCATAATTGTGGATTTGAGGTTTGTTTGCCCCACCTAGTTACTGCGTTGCTATGGTGGGTGTGGCTTTTACCACAACAGAGTAGTTTTTATCATCTCCACTAAATGAGGTCATATTATGTTTCAGAGGAAAAGTCTCAAGAAAGAATGAGTAGGGGAAGTATTAAATACAAAGAAAATAAATAGAGTTTATAAAACCTCTCTTGATTGAATATGGTTACATATAAAGTTTATATGTATATCTCATTGAAATTCACAAATGTGAATTTATGTAAGTTTGTTTCAATGTTATTTTCAACAATGAAAAATGACATTGAAGTTGAAAGGATTTGAGTTGTGACTTTCCGCCTGATACTTCCAGGAAAGATGTGTCTACCAAGTACAATCAATCTTTTCAACAGAAGAAAATCATACTGTCTAAACCTCGCAGTACATTTTTTGTCTTATGCTCCAACAAAATCTCAAATCTGTCAGGGTCTATATTTTTGTATTTCTCACAACAGAAACCACAATCCAGCACAAGCAATTAGATTAGGGATTTTTTATTTCTACAATCCACACACTTTACCTCACTTTTTATGGTCATAATCTGACATTGATAGTAAACAGATTTTACTGCAGCTGGCACTGGCTTTCATACTCAACACAAGGACAAAAGTATTCCAATGTGGTCAATGTGTCTGGCTTGATATAATAATTTACAAATAGGATGGTATTTAACAGTGAAGGTTTTGTTTGTTTATTGATGAGTGATTTTAAGTGATGTTTTTGTTCAACCTGGTAGACTTTGAGGATTTTGGACTGAAAAGCTATTGCAACAGATATTGATCATGTGGGATGAATTTTATTTTAAGAATATGTGCAGTAGAAATCATTCTTTACTAACTTTCTGTCATTGGAGGTTCTGTTTGTACTCATTAACTATTCTTCTTGCAACCTGCTACACTTCAGTTTGCCTTCCATTATAATGCACTATTTGTTCTTTTGTTGCTTTGGTAAATTTCACCTCTCTGGCGCTATTAGAAGTTGAATCCAATAAAAGAAAACATTGACTCCACTTTGATTTAAGGATGTTTGTGAAGGAGAAACCACTTGATATGCTCTTCCATCATTGCAGGTTATGTCTTCTTCTGTTTGCCTTCCTTTATAATGCACTCTTTGTTCTGTTGATGTTTTGAGAAACTTGACCTCTCTGACACTATTATAAATTGAATGAAAAATGACTTTTGTTGTAAGAATGTCTGTGGAAGGAATCTTTCTTTATTTTTTTTTATGTCATTGCAGATTCTGTCTTTCCTCTGTTAAAGGAGACATAAAGTCAGTCTGGTAGCATGCCTATTAATGGGAACATAAATGTTCCTATTAATGGGAACATTTTGCTACATGGAAGTTGCCATTTTGTGCTATTTTCCATGATCCTTTGCTATCCTAATGTTAAAACCTTATGCAATGTTACATTTTTTAGTTTGAAATATGTCTGGGAAAAATATCTTTGCTAGGGGAAACTTAAAACTTATGAAAATACCTTCATTACTGTCATGGCTACAACTTTTTCACTTCTATTTGATATCTTCACCACGCCGGTTTCGAAATATTAGATAAAATAGACAATAGAGCTAGGCTTTTAGGCGCGAAACGGCTATTTTGAGAATTCAAATGTTTTTCAACACAATGATTTTTAATATTTAAAGTACATAAATTAGAAACTATAAGATTTTATTGTAACATTTAAACAATGTGGCTGCATGTCTTTAATATCCTTGTATGTTATAAATGTTCCTATTAATAGGCGTGCTTCCGGACTGAAAGTTTGACATAATCCTTATTTCATATAATAGAATTAAAAATAACACATTTTTCTGACCAAGTTTCACCTCGCAAAGCAATCTAACATAATTTGTTATGATTATTACAATTTTGAAAGCTATTACTAAATAGTAGTATGGGAGCTGTCATTTTGATTTTAAAACTTGCACATTATGATGTCATCAGCCCAGCAGGATGTTGGAACACTTTGTATTTCTTCATAATCTACCTCAAGTTTTCTAGGTTGTGAGAATTTTTTTTCCTTTTGTACTTATGAACTTATCAAAACATGTTGTTAAAACTTTGTGTCAAAACATTTTAGAATATAAACTTCAATCACATTTAGAAAAAAATATAATAAATTCCATATGTCCCTGTTGGGGAAATGATGTCATCATGCACAATATTTTAATACAGAAATGAACAAAATGGCAGCCTCCATGCATTACGATCAAGAAGGTGCATTAAAATTGTGTCCTAAACACTCGATCATAAATATAAAACTGGTCAGGTGATCAAATTACGTACCCCCGCTTCCGATTTGCATTGCTTGCCTACTCGCCCATTAAATCATAGAATACAGTTTCCAAGTTCCGCGACGTGATTCACACATGAGTGATTCAACTCAATTTGAGTAGTGTATATGCATGCAATCGTGTCTGAAAATTAACTGACTATGCTTAAAAAGTGATATTGCTTTTGTGAGGTTTTTCCAGTTAGTGGAGGTGGGATGCTGCATGCATCATTAGACAGGTTTACCCCAGTTTGGACAATATTTTCAGTGCAGCGGCTAGATCATCATGTGTGTCAACTTCAAACATGAATAACTAAGATGGAACAAGATTCTGACTCGCTGTTTTTGGTTTTTGGTTAAGATTTGTATCCTCTGTCATATAAGATAATGATTGCATCAGGCTTTATGTCTCCTTTTAACCTTCTTTTAAAATGCACCATTTTCCTTTGCTGCCTTAGTAAATTTAATCCCTCTGGCACTATTTGAAATTTTATTTAAAAGATTAAAACAATGGCTTTTGTTATAAGAATATGTGTGAAGAGAAATCATTCTTTACTGACTGTCTGTCATTGCAGGTTCTGTTTGTCTTCTCATATAATGCATCATTTGTTGTTTTGATCAATATAATATAACCTCTTGCTTTTTTTTTAATTTTAAGAAATTGCATTAAACAAAGAAAGTAACAACTTTTGTTGTAAGAGTGTCCATGGATGAGGAATAATTCTTTACTGACTTTCTGTGATTGCAGGTTCTGTCCCTCCCCTCCTTTTTGTGGAAGCTGTTGGCTGGAGAAACGGTGCTCTGGTGGAGAGACTTTGTATCAGTAGACGCTTCTGCAGTAAGTGACTTTGCATTTCTATCATCGATAAAGTTTGATATTTTGTAATGAAAAAAGTATCAAGTTAAAAAGGGAAAAGAGAATCTTGAAGTGAATAGTCAGTGGTATAACAATAGGGTTGGGACGGTGGGTGAACCTCACAGGCCCGGAGCAAATTTGTCATTCACGGCCTGGAGCAAATTTGCCATTCATGACCCAGAGCAAAATTACCAGTCAGGGGCCCATGAGCAAATTTACCATTCAGGGACTCATGGCAAAATTACCATTCAGGTGCCAATGAGCAAATTTACCATACAGTGGCCCATGAGCAAATTTATCATTCAGGTGCCAATAAGTAAAATTACCATTCAGTGGCTCATGAGCAGATTTACCATTCAGGGGCCAATGAGCAAAATTACCATTCAGTGGCTCATGAGCAGATTTACCATTCAGGGGCCAATGAGCAAAATTACCATTCAGTGGCTCATGAGCAGATTTACCATTCAGGGGCCAATGAGCAAAATTACCATTCAGTGGCTTATGAGCAGATTTACCATTCAGGGGCCCAGAGCAAATTAACATTCAGGCCCGGAGCAAATTTACCATTCAGGTGCCAATGAGCAAAATTACCATACAGTGGCTCATGAGCAAATTTGCCATTTAGGGGTCCATGAGCAAATTTACCATTCAGGGGCCCATGAGCACATTTACCATTCAGGGGCTGATGAGCACTTTTACCAGTCAGGGGCTCATGAGCACTTTTACCAGTCAGGGGCTCATGAGCAAATTTACCATTCAGGGGCCTGGAGCAAATTTACCATTTAGTGGCTACCAGTCAAGTGCCCATGAGCAAATTTAACATTCAGTGGCTCATGAGCAAATTTAATATTCAGGGGCCTGTAACAATTTTTTTTATCATTCAAGTGGCCCATGAGCAAATTTACCAGTCAGGGGCCCATGAGCAATTTTACCAATCAGTGGCTCAAGAGTAAATTTACCATTCTGGGAGCCCAGAGCAAATTAACATTCAGGCCCGGAGCAAATTTACCATTCAGGTGCCAATGAGCAATTTTACCATTTAGTGGCTCAAGAGCAAATTTACCTTTCTGGGGCCCGGAGCAAATTTACCATTCAGGTCCCCATGAGCAAATTTATCATTCATGGTGTTTGAGTAATGTCACTATAGATGCATTAAGGTGCATATGCCCGCAAGCCAATTTGGACCCAAAGGCCCTAGGTTCCCCATTGTGAATGGATAGTGTAGTGTAACAAGCATAAACTTCATAATATGGTTTATGGATATGTAGGTGCAACGTCAGCTAAATTAGTTTCAATGCAAATTTTGTGATGTATTATAGGGTGTTACCCGGGTAATTTCTTATTATAAAGCCTTTATTTTCAATTAGCTAACAATTTCCGGCCAAATATTTTTGAGTCTTCAATATAACCCTATTCTAGCAGGAATAGACTTTCCCGTCATATTAAGTGATTGAGATTTAAGAATGAGATTTAAAGAATTACATAAAGATTTGAGCTGCCCAGTCTTACATCACACATTTAGCATTAATCAAGAATTAATCAAACTTTGATTAATGAAACTTAATAACTAAATGCGCTATTTTTAAAGTTCAAAACTGATCTGCTCGGGAAAATAATACACTTTCAACCAATACAACAATTGCTACATTGACTTTTAGGGAATGTCTCATTATTAATACTATCCATACCAGACTTGGGACTACATTTCATCATAAATTGCAGGTGAAGTTAATAGAGAGCATCCGCAATGCCGATGAAGAAAGCTTCACAGCGAGCTTTGCAGAGGATCTGACCTACTCGACGGCCTTTAGCAACCAGACTCTTATAGAACTGATGGATCACGGGGTGGATGTAACTGTGCAATATGAAGATAGGCTGCAGTACTGCGACTTGGTGGAGAAGACAAGAATGGATGAAAGTAAACAGCAGGTGAGACCTATTACAAAGGAACACAGTTGTAGAGAGTCAAACTCGTACTCCAACGGTACTGAGTTTGATTCTCGGCACAAGTCCTGCGTTAAGTCCTTAAGCTATAAAAGGATTAGTTCAGGGGTCAAGCAAGTCTTATCTTATATGAAAGAGGACTTAAAAAGAAACAAAATAGTGAAGAAAGAATTCAAAAATCTTATTCTGCTAAGGAGATATCTAAGTTTAAAGTTTGATATCATTTGTGTAGAAACAACTGAAATCAGACTAGTTGTGATGTCATAGCCTCAGATTCCTCCAAGTCTTTATGTATTCTATCATATTTTGTCCTTCGATTTTGTGGCTTAAAAACCATTGGATATGTGAGGAAAGTAGTTTAACAGAATCTAGGAAGGGTATTTATAATTTGCCACCTGAAGAAAGTTTAAGAAAAAATAATTGAAATAGTGAAACAATTAAATGAATTTTTTTTTAAATACTTTAACAATTGTTTAGATTGTGAGGATGAAGATGCCAACTTTTAATTTTAAATTTACTACACCAAACATTTCTACACAGATAAGACAGAACTTTAAACTTGAATATCTCCTTAACGGAATAAGAATTTTAAACACTTTCTTCACCATTTTGTTTCTCTTAAAGTCCTCTTCATATAAGATGGACATGCTTGACCACTAAAGTAATCCTTTAATTAATTACCAACATTGCTGGGAGTTTACCTGCGATGTGTCCTATTCAGGGAGGGCCATTGACTCTCATCAGCTTGTACCAGAGAAACAAGGAATAACACTGTGCTTATGGGCCTTTGTAGCCAGGAAAGAATTAAACTGAACCCTAATTATAGTATGTGAATGTGGTTTCACCCAATGCTTGAACAGTGACCTTCATTATAAATTACACTCATTGCTGCATATGGTTGAGAAAACCCATTGAATTTGCATCGAGAACTGCTATGAAGTGACAAATAAAACCTTGTAATAAGATAACAATAATTGAATAAAAAATTCAATACCCACCAGTTTCTTATTTCTCTCTCCTATTTTTGATGTTTGAATAGATTGCAGCTATGAGGAAGGGTCTCCTGAAGGTTATCCCGCAAGCAGTCCTGGATTTGCTGACCTGGCAGGAGCTGGAGAGAAAGATTTGTGGTGATCCAACTATATCCGTAGAAGCTTTACTCAAAACAAGTAAGACAGAAAATGCATACTTATTACCATTTTAGCTGCATTGCTGTCAAAGTTGTAGGCTTAGGTCAAATTTCATATGCTATCAATCACTTGTACGTTTCCCTATGCCCCGGCTGAACATATAAACTGCAGGCAGTGTGAACATATCACAAATGCTTCAACTGTATATGAGGCATTTTTAGGAGAATGTCCATTAATCATTCATTATAGGTAGGGTGTCAGCATGTGATATCATCAAATGGCCATCAGTCATTTTTATAGGTAGGGTGTCACATGAGGAAATAACCATCTTTAGGAGGAATGGTTAATAAATCATTCATGGGTCTTGCACAAAGTCCTCCTAAGCATATAATGTATATTTACATTTAGTCTCAGCCAAGGACTAATCTGATTCGCATAACAGAACAGCAGTTATGTGGCTTCAACCCCAGATAAATGACCTATTGTGTACAGTGTAACAGTAGCTGATTGCTAACAAGTGAACTGTGAATAGACTATGAAGATGTTGTCAGTTAAGAAGGTGTAGATTACCCTTGTTTTGTGTATGGTGTAACAATAGCTGGTTGCTAGTCAATGAATTGTGAAGTCTCTCTCAGGTTGAAAGGTGTGGATGGATTACTCCTGATTTTGAGAAAATTGAGAGTGTCGGGTTGGAGAGGTCTAAGGGTTAAAAATTCTTAATGAGAAATTAAGTCAGGAGTAAGTCTTTACTTCATGCGCATTGGGCACAAACTTATTGACAGCATGAATGGCAATACGATCTATAACTTTAGTAATCAAAAACACATCCAAAGCAACATTTTTCTGGTGTGTAAGTGAATAATTGTCATTTTCGCACTGTTTGTTTTTGATATGAAAGATGACAACACCTGGAGGCAAACCAATAGTGTATTTTGTTGTGCATTCATTGCTTGCTTACTATTGCTTGAAAGATTGATTGGATGGTTTAATGCACCGTGTGTTGATGATGTCAGTGCATGTACTCTATTGTCACTGTATTTATTGTTATCATGCCTTCAGAATGCACATTAGAGATTAGCAGAGGTTTTCTTCCTTTTGTTTTGGCTAGCTTACCCAAGTTAACAAGTCCTTGATTTTTTGTACAGGAATTTCGCACCTCTCTAAAAGGTATGAGTGTATTTTAGAACAGGACTGTCATTGAAGGGAAGAAGGAAGAGGGGGGTGGCAGTAGGACTTTTCTCCCACTTCTAAGTGATGTTTAAATAAAATACAATTTTTTTTTTTAATTGTTCTACAAATTTGTGGAGGAAAGTTATGACCATGTTGTCCTCCATCCCACCCCCATTTCGTGAAGGAGACATTAACACCCTCCAGTGCACTTGATCAATGTGCTGCAGTGCTATGGCCAATTAAGGAGCTTTAAGCTTCTTATCTGCATGTCATAGTCTTTCTCATTGAAAGAATTTTGATGTGATAATTATTCTCTTTCTCAAAATTAGCAATATTTGAAGATTTGGATCAATCAAGTCAGAGAGTCAAAATGTTTTGGGAGGCCATTGGAAATTTTACAAATGGTAGGCTCATTTATATTATCATTGTAATATTTCAAAAATCATACGACTGTTAGAAATTCGTTTTTTATGCATTTTTTTTTTTAAAGAACTGTTATTTGGAGTACATTTTCTGCTTGAAAATTATTATTATGTAGGGTTGAACTTCATTAAAGAACTAATGATATGTGAGGGTAAATGGACAAAATTCTCCAAGCAAAAACTGTGTTAAGGGTCAACGTTTTATGAAGGGGATCATATGGGGGCAGTGTAATAGTTGTCAGGTCAAAGAAGTAGAGATGTGACATTACTTTTATTTTTTAGACAGTCGTATGAAATTAAATAAATATATAATTTAATCAGTTATTGTAAGCAAAATTGTTGCAGTGTGTGTGTGATTTGTTTCAACAAGTATTGTTTAAAATTGTAGATCATTTTAAAATCTAGCTAATGAAAATCTTTTTTAAAAAATAAATAAAAATTATATTAAAATCATTGCAGATTTTACATAGTTATTTTAAGGCTAAAATTTAAAGCACAGAATTGAGATTTTAGGTATGCATGCCTCCAACTTTTGCATATATTAAGATTTTTTTTTAAGAGGTCAAAGTCAGCCATAAGTCAGAAATAAATCACTTTTTAAGAAAATTTAAAGTCAGTTCTAATCTTAATTCGCTGCATATTTGCTTGTGGACAATACCTTAAGGAAAGATGTTTTTGTGCTGTTGTATCTATTGTAGCGCTTCAATGTTGGCACAGTTTATTCTGACATTTATACCATGTTTAACTTAGTTCAATATATCACTATTTCTCCAGAGGATAGAAGTCGTTTCTTGAGGTTTGTGACTGGTCGCAGGCGACTTCCTGCCCCGCTATACATCTGCCCCGATAAAGGGTAAGAGCTGTCATATTTTCAGTATACAACTTAGCTGGTTCTGTAACACAGTGGGTGAAAATATTTGAATTTGTGAAAATATTAAAAAAAACCACTTTGGATTGTATTTCTAAGATAATTCATGGGTGTAGTGGGGTCAAAGGTGTCATAAGACCTACTAAAAAGGTCAAGCAAATAAGCTAAAACAAAAAAGGTTCAGATTTTTTTTTATAGGTATTGACCTTTTTTCTTTCTTTTTGCTCTTCAGTTCAATTTAGCCATCTACATAACATTGTAACAGACTGTTATTTGGACAAAATTTATGAAAATGGTTCAGTTTTTTTTCTTTTTTCTCCTTTTGGCGACCAAATCTCGAAAGGCTGGCTACACCTCTGGAATTAGTCAGGTACTTTTTTTGTCAAGTAGGCAGGGCTTATTGGTTTGTAATCTGTTGTAATCATTTGTGCTTAGCTGTGCAAAATTTGTTTATACTGATCTTATCTATAATGCAAAAGAATTCAGTGGTTTATTTGATTAACCACCAGGAGAAGTAAAGAGGTTTTGACTGAATTTCTCTCTAAGTTTTAATATCCCTGTTATGCAACAGACTGAATTGGTCTTTGCAGTTTGTTTCAGGCATCATAATTATATACATTTAAAGCCTTGCCAGGTAATGCTGTGTGTATATTTCATAAAGAATGAAATTAGCAAAAGACAATTATGAAAGAAATCTTGTTTATTAAGGTGAAAGTAGAAATTATAAATTGGCTGGTTAGAGTCTGATTCAGGAAATGTAATATGATGAACTTAAAACCAGCTTCTATGTTGCAAAATACTTTTGTGGTTTGATTTGATTGTTGTCTTGATAATGAAGTATTTTTTGTTGTTCTTCCTCAGGGATAAAAAAGACATCTTGCCAGAATCCTCCACATGTTCCAACACTCTATTTTTGCCAGTTTATAGCAAGTGAGTATTTTCATCTCCTTTATGATGAACTGGTGTACATGTTATTGTTTCAGCTGGAGTAGATCGACCCAGTTAACAGAAAGTGTGGTTTGTTCGGTTTGTGTGCAATGCAAACAGACACTCATTAAATGATTTGTTCATTTGAAGGGAGAATGTTGTCTCAAAAGTAATTATGATAAAGATTAATTGTACATAGGTTTTATTTTTACAATCATTATCATATCCTCTGGATAAAATTATCTCCTACCTTTATCATGCTACCTCTACAACCATATTTAATTCTCCTCTTCCACCCCCTCTCTCTACTTTGTTTTTGTTTCAACCATGCACCTCTCTCGATCACAGCTTTCTGACTTTTTGTTTTTGAATTTCTCTCATTCTCCCCCTGTTTCCTTTCCTTCCTACCTCTAGAATGATCTGACCTCTCAGGCACAATTTGACCCTGGTTGTCGTGGTGCCTTTAAGCCCTCATCAAACGTTATCAAAAATGATTTACAATGAACACAAAAAGTGAAACACAACAATTGTTTTTAATCTGTAAGATACCTCCAACAACTAATCCTTACCCTCCAGAGTTATTTTAAGTTTCGCATTTTTGGCAGGGGGAGGGATGTACCACCTGACAGGTATGTACCACCTGACAGGGATGTACCACCTGACAGGGATGTACCACCTGATTATAAACCTGTACACATAAATATCAGTCACTGAAAATTGCGATATAGCTTATTCATGCCTGCACTTGATTGGGAATTTGGTAAAGACTAAAAAAACTTTGGGGTTAAAATCTGCTGCACCTCCTCAAATGATTATGATGGACAACTGAATAACAAAAGGAAATACCAAGGTCCCCCAGGCATACGACACACATGACATTGATGCCTGAAAAATAGCTGTAAAATGGCCAATTTTAATATTCTGGTAACATTTTTGTTACTTCATGATTTCTACACGTAATAGCACTAAAAGCAATGGAGCTAATGTTGCTCCATTTAGAGGCAAACCATTTTGCACTCGTTTCTGTAGCAGTAATTCATCAGTAGTTCATTGTTTGAAAGAGTATTTATTGCTTAAGGGATAATATTTTCCTTTGTAAAGTTTTGTGCAGGTTAACATCTCGTATCGACAATGTTCATATTACCCGTCTTAGAATTGGTCACACCCACCTCACTCACTCCCACCTCACTCACTCCCACCTCACTCACTCCCACCTCCTTATTGGTTCCCCCCAACCCCTCTGTAACAATTGCCACTGCATCCTTACAATCCAACACGTTCTCCTTGCTTGCCCCCTGTACAACCTTCTCAGAGCTTCTCTCGCTCCCCACAACTCAATTGCCGAGTTCTTTCAAAAAAATCCTCCGGGTAAAATTATCTCCTTTCTTCATCATGCTTCCCTCTACAACCATATTTAATTCTCCTCTTCCACCCCCTCCCTACTTTGTTTTGTTTCACCCATGCACCTCCTCTCTCGATCACAGCTTTCTGACTTTTGTTCTTGAATTTCTCTCATTCTCTCCCTGTTTTCTTTTCTTCCTACCTCTAAAATGATCTGACCTCTCAGGCACAATTTGACCCTCGTTGTCATGGTGCTGTTAAGCCCTCATCAAACAAAGAAACATCAAAAATGATTTACAATGAACACAAAAAGTGAAACACAACAATTGTTTTTATTCCATTAGATACCTCCAACAACTAACCCTTACCATCCAAAGTTATTTTAAGTTTCGTATTTTTAGCAGGGGGAGGGATGTACCACCTGACAGGTATGTACCACCTGACAGGTATGTACCACCTGACAGGTATGTACCACCTGACAGGGATGTACCACCTGATTATAAACCTGTACACATAAATATCAGTCACTGAAAATTGCGATATAGCTTATTCATGCCTGCACTTGATTGGGAATATGGTAAAGACTAAAAAAACTTTGGGGTTAAAATCTGCTGCACCTCCTCAAATGATTATGATGGACAACTGAATAACAAAAGGAAATACCAAGGTCCCCCAGGCATACGACACACATGACGTTGATGCCTGAAAAATAGCTGTAAAATGGCCAATTTTGACATTTTGGTGATATTTTTGTAACTTCATGATTTCTACATGTAATAGCACTGAAAGCAATGGAGCTAATGTTGCCTGTACGTGTCCATTTAGAGGCAAACCGTTTTGCACTCGTTTCTGTAGCAGTAATTCATCAATAGTTCATTGTTTGAAAGAGTATTTATTGCTTAAGGGATAATATTTTCCTTTGTAAAATTTTGCAGGTTAAGATCAAATTAGACGTTTTGATCCCTATCGTTTTGATTGATATTTCAGCGCCAAAATTGCAGAGGAGAAGCTGAGATACGCAGCCTACAATTGCGTGGCCATCGATACTGATATGAGCCCTTGGGATGAATGAGACACAAGACGAACAGTTTGTCACGAGTACGGAGTCAATTGTGAAGGAGGTACCTGTATGCACCCCTCAGTGATTGAAGAAAAGTGCATTGATAATGAGAATCAGTGCAAGTCCCGTTAGGAAATTTGTAGCGCAGCTTTCATACATTAAATGGTTATGGTGTGGCTTTGTTCATTGATCATGAGAGAATATTCAAAACTGAATATTCACGAGTGCAAGCTGTCAGGAATTTTGTAGGTACCGCTTTTATACTGTAGCATTATAGGTCATAGGGTAGGGGTTTGTAATCTTAGGCTCTTGCAAGACATTCAGCAGAGGAAATTGCAATTAACAAACTGCAAAGAAAGTGAACATTTTATGTAATTTCCCTTAAAAAATCCATAAAGATGATCGCACAGACATGTTTTGGAGCAAATGCCTGTGGAAAGGTTTGATTTGTTTCAATTACAAAAGTAACATACAATTCAGACTAAAAATGGGAAAATCCCTGCATCCCCCCCCCCCCCTTCCCCCTTCTTTTGGTTTTAAAATTTGGCAACTCATTAATTGTGGTACTGTTTCCTTTAAAATAGGGAAGTGCATGAATGTGGTTATAGACTTTAACCTGTACACAAAAGGTAATGTGTGTAATTCCTGCCAGGAGTCCTGTCCTGTGGCGGTGCTACATGGAGGGATTGCTTTGCAGCCCCTTACCCCCATGGAATTTTGTATGGCGAGATATTTTGTCCGAGTTATAGTCCTTTGCACCCCATGAGACACAGCTGCCTCTTTCTTGCCCACCTCGGCATCAAAATCCTGGCGTTTCATTCCGGTCTACAAAGCTATCAATGAGAACCAGTGATCCGATGGACTAGTCATGCAATTAACCCTCATCCAGTTGCACCACATGCAGACACCAGGGAAATGCACCAACCTTATGGAACCTTCACAGAGGCAGGGGATAAAAGAATTTTACCTGCTTGTTGATATGCTCTCTTCCCAGTTTGGAGGTAAAATTGAGAAATTCTTCTTCTTTATATTTGTAAAATTGAAGGAAATCACTCAGCAAACAGTAAATCTGAGAAGGCTATCTTGGTGAACAAGAGCTTTTCCAATGAACTGCAGTATTTGATAAAAGCAATTTACTGATACAATTTTTCCACTTGTGACCGAGAAATTGTCATGTTGTGTACATCTCCTTTATTCCCCAACCGCCGTTTTTTGGCCATTTTTGGCGGTTTAGTAGAAAAAACACTTGACCACTATTGACCTTTAATGTCACTCATACACTGTAAATATAAACATTGAGTGGATAAATTGTTTACAGAACCAATTAATCTCTGAACAATCAGTGCAGCTGGTATAAAAAATGTGTTTTCATAGCAAGGAGGAAAGTGGGGATATCTGCAGGAATTTTAAGCAGATGTTTGTTTGTTTGTTTGATGAGGTCTTAACGGCACCACGACAACGAAGGTCAAATTGTGCCTGAGAGGTCAGATCATTTTAGAGGTAGTAAGGAAAGAGACCAGGGGAAGAATGAGAGAAATTCAAGAACAAAAGCCAGAAAGCTGTGATCGAGAGAGGAGGTGCATGGGTAAAACTAAAAACAGAGTAGAGAGGGGGTGGAAGAGGAGGATTAAATATGGTTGTAGAGGAATGCATGCTGAAGGAAGGAGACTATTTTATCTGGAGGATTTTTTTGGAAGAACTCAGCAATTGAGTTGTGGGGGCGAGAGAAGCTCTGGGAAGGTTGTACAGGGGCAAGCAAGGAGAACGTGTTGGATTGTAAGGATGCAGTGGCAATTGTTACAGAGGGTTGGGGAACCAATAAGGAGGTGGGAGGAGTGAGGTGGGTGTGACCAATTCTAAGGCGGGTAATATGAGCGTTGTCGATCTGAGAAAGGTTGTTAATGGTGGATTTGATCGGGATTGTGGGCTGGATAACATGGAGTTTGTTATCAATTTGGAAGTTCCATAAGGTTTGCCAGCGGTCACGAACAAGAGAAGCGATAAGCGGTTTGATGTCAGAGAGGGTTTTGGGAAAAGGGGAAGGGAGGAGGTTAAGGGCAAGCTTAGCGGCTGTATCAGCCCTGTCATTGCCAGGGATGCCAACATGGCTGGGTATCCAGAAGAAAGAACACTTTTCCTGCAGAGGGTGGGAGAAAGAGTTTCCGCAGGAGGAGGTGGCAGGTGAGGTTATCCCATTTAAGATTGAGTAATGAAGTAAGAACAGCCTTTGAGTCAGAGAAAATGGCAAAGTGACTAAGAGGAGAGTACTCAATAAAGTTGAGGCGAGGAGAATGGCCTTAGCCTCGGCTGAAAAGATGGATGAGTGGTCAGGAAGTCTGCTACTGAGGGTGATGTCTTGGATGATGGCAGCAGCAGCTGTCTTGTTGCCTTCCTTGGAGCCATCAGTATAGATGGAGGTGTAATTTGAGAGTTGGTCTTTGATTTGGTTGTGGAGATTGATGAAGAGATTAGGGTGAGTTTGAGATTTGTTATAAGTGGAGAGGTCGAGGTGGACAGAAGGAAGGGGGGTGGCCCAAGGCGGAAAAGTGGGCCAGGAATAGGTGCCGAGAGTGGCGGGGTTGATGCCAAGTTGAAAGAGGTCTGATTTAATGCGTAAGCTGAAGGGGGCGATAGGGTTTTAGTCCTATCAAAGAGGGAGGAGAAATTGGGGTACCTAATGAGGTTGTAAACAGGGTTCTGGGTGTTGGTGAGGACTCTAAAAGCATAGGAGAGGCTAAGCTTTTTACATCTAAGTAGAAAGGGGGTTAGTTGGCTTCAACATGAAGGCTAGTGATTGGGGAGGTCCTGTAGGCTCTAGACAAAGCCTGAGGGCTTCATTTTGGATGGTGTTAATGTGGTTGAGGTATGAGTTGTGAGCGACACAGTAAACAATATTGCCATAGTCAAGCTTGGCACGAATGGTGAGCCTGAAAATTTTGAGGAGAGCATAGCGGTTCGCTCCCCAAGTAGTGAGATGTACACGATATGGTGGTTCTTGCTCTCCATGAGAGGCCCCTGTATATTCAACTGCCATCACAGACTCGATGCTTGGAAGTTATAGCACTGATACAATGTATATCATATATGGAAGTTAAGATTTTGCCAGTGGGGGTCATTTCCTTGTAAAAAGTTTACCCCAAAACAGGTGTTTACAAATTTCAAATGTTTTTGTTCTCTTTTGCATCATTCTAAGCAATTTTGGGGTACCTTATGGTTAGGGATATTCAGAGCTTCCAGCGCTTATACCCCTGGACCCCAGAGTGCAGTGTCATCAAAAAGTGGCACAGAGGTAATTCTTTGTGCCCCCCTAGATTTTTCATCTTAACTCCAGTGCCGTCACCCCCACCCAAATCTTAGGTGAGGCCTCTGGATTTTAAATATACACATTAGAGAGCCTTTTATTTTGGTTGTGTAGGAACCCATTGCAGCTCTCAATTTTTGGCCGACAAAAACAAATTTTGGCCGACAAAAACAAATTTTGGCTGAGTTCATATCCCTTGATATCGACAAATATAAATACACACATTTCGCAATGAGTAAATGGAAAAAAAGAACAGAAATGTATACCATGACGTCATGCATGTACACAGAAAGAAGTCAATAAATGTAAATTTTAAAATGTTTTTTTTTTTTTTTTATAATTATATATGTTCAGCAAGAAAATGAAGGCAAGTTCATGTTGTTGTAAATATTACAACAATTGATGATAGTGCTTGGAATACAGTAAGACGTCTCCCATGTTTTGCAGTAATCTCAGTGAATGTAGTATCAGCTTTTATCTAAAATACTTTTGTTTTAAGAGAATCTTCATTGCACATGGCCTTTCAGTGACTTGATTCCCGCACTAGACTTGAGTACCACACCAGGCCCCAGCCCCACACTGGACTCAAATCACACACCTACACTGGACTCAAAAGTCACATACCCACACTGGACTCAAAAGTCACACACCTACACTGGACTCAAGTCACACACCTACACTGGATTCAAGTCACATGCCCACACTGGACTCAAGTCACACACCCACACTGGATTCAAGTCACACTGGACTCAAGTCACACTCCTACACTGGACTCAAGTCACACACCCACACTGGACTCAAAGTCACACACCCACACTGGACTCAAAATTTACACACCCACACTAGACTCAAGTCACGCACCCACACTGGACTCAAGTCACCCACCCACACAGGACTCAAAAGTCACACACCCACATTGGACTCAAGTCACACACCCACACTGGACTTAAAAGTCACACACTCACACTGGACTCAAAAGTCACACACCTAAACTAGACTCAAATGTCACACACCCACACTAGACTCAAGTCACACCCACACTGGACTTAAGTCGCACACTCACAATGGACTCAAGTCATACGCCCACACTGGACTCAAGTCACACACCCACACTGGACTCGAGTCACACATCCACACTGGACTCAAGTCACACACCCACACTGGACTCAAGTCACACACCCACACTGGACTCAAGTCACACAGGACTCAAGTCACACACCCACGCTGGACTCAAGTCACACACCCACGCCGGACTCAAGTCACACACCCACGCCGGACTCAAGTCACACACCCATACTGGACTCAAGTCACACACCCACACTGGACTCAAGTCACACACCCACGCCGGACTCAAGTCACACACCCACACTGGACTCAAGTCACACACCCATACTGGACTCAAAAGTCACACACCCACACAGGACTCAAGTCACACACCCACACTGGACTCAAAAGTCACACACCCACATTGGACTCAAGTCACACTCCCACTCTGGACTTAAAAGTCACACGCCCACACTGGACTCAAGTCACACACCCACACCGAACTCAAGTCACACACCCACTCAGGACTCAAGTCACACACCCACACCGAACTCAAAAGTTACACACCCACACCGGACTCAAGTCACACACCCACGCAGAACTCAAGTCACACACCCACGGCGGACTCAAGTCACACACCTATGCTGGACTCAAGTTACACACCCACACTGGACTCAAGTCACACACCCACTCTGGACTCCACGGCAGACTTGTCCTACACTTTGACCTTGTTTGGACTAGCCACATCTGCTAAAATTTTCATATTTACAAAATGTTTCATACAAAAATATTAACACTAATATCCCCTAAAATCTTGACCAAAATCGCTAAACTTTCTAAAACCTGGGGGAAAATGAAAAGAGTAGGCTTCTTCCCAGTCCTGTTTAGTTTAGAAAGCAATCACAATTTCAAGTAGCATGCAATACAAAGCATCTGGGAGTACTGATAATTCTTTGGAGTATATGCACTACTGCAGAGTACCAATAAAATCTGGCATGATTTTAATTTCTAATGGGAATTCCACCCTCAGTATTGGCAGCATGTAGCTATACTTCTTCCAGGGGGTAGGGTGGAGGAAGAAATTAAATCGGATGAATTATGATCCAACATAATCTTTCCTTGATTTTAGTTTTTGGAAAAATTTCGTCTACACCTAAAAGTATGTATGGCTAGGATACTTATTGTAAGAATCAATAACTCTTCTTTTAAATCAAACAATTGTAGTACATGGTTAAAAGACATCTTGGGATTTTCAAGTAAAATATTGAACATGTACACCTATTCAAACATTACAAACTGTGCATAAAAAGTCAATTCTGACCATGTTTTATTGCTGGAATGTTTTTGCTATTTTTATTGTTTTTATTTTTATTGTTTTATTGTATTTTAATTGTGTTTAGCAAGATTCATAATGTCCAAAAGACCTTCACTGGAATATTTAAATCAAGATGACCATTTTGTTACTCAGTTGTAGAGTACTGCTTGGCGACACACCAAGGATTAAAATCTGAGACGGTACTTCAGGAAAGTTACAGTACTGCCATGAAAGTCTCTTTTATAGGATAACTCCTTTCTTGCAAACCCCGTAAGGCCTAAAATGTTTAATTTTGTTCTCCCTTTTTTGTTCAAAATTGTAAGGGAGGGGCGGGTGGAAAATATTTTTTTTTTTCCTTCTCAAATTTGGACCTTTGTAAGAATACTGCCCTCATCGACAAGCAAATGAAGAAATTAATAGCAATCGCTCAACACAAGAACGCCACTAAGACCATTATCACACTCATGACCGACATTCATGACCGACATCTTTTCTTTTCGATTGAAATCCTTTCAAAGGCCGGCCATGCAATGAAAAGTTTGAAGCAGATGGAGCAGCGCGGGGACAGAGCGATCAGCGATTAATATTATTATGTAAAATGGCAACGCAAAGATTTTGTAAATTAAAAATAAAGTTAAAATTTGGCGAGTTAGGGGTGGCGGAGGAGAGCAAACAAGTCATTTTTTAGGCCTAATTAGCGCACAAGTCAATATACACTTTAAGCATCAAAATGAGGATGAACATTTTTCTGATGGGCATTTGGAGCAGACACTCGACCGATTCTATGGGGAAAGGGTGTTGTGCCTGAATGTGATTTAAAATTCTTGCAATTTTAAAGGAAATTGGCTGCATGCTTTTTAGCCTGTGTTACATGAGACCTGTCATCAGAATTCACCGACATTCCAAGGGTGACGAAGATTGCGCAATGACACTATGATTCAGTGACTGGGTTGCGCAGTTCGAGAAAATCATACGACGATGTCATAGTGACTCATGTTGTGACCTGCTGATGCAATCTTCTCGATTTGGAACATGACTATATTCTAAATTTAGCTGAATCATCAGAGGGTTACGCCTTGCTACGCCTATTACTGATTATAGAACATACTCAAGTCTATATAAGAGACCCATTTTCAAGAAATTCGTTGAGCTTTCATTAAATTACAATTAACTGTGTCTTATTTTCTTGCAGCGAGAATTATCGCACCTGCCTTCATTTATTCAGTGTGTGGATATTTATTATTAAAGTCATCTTGAATTTTTATTGACTGCTGCTTTAGAAATAAATCAGAAAATCTTTGCCTTAAACTGTCTGCTGATATATATCATAAAAAGTGGATCTTGCATCTGTCAGGCCTGTAAATTATGTTAATGAGCTCACAAACGGACTTAAACTCTTCGAGAGAAATCATCATTTTATTCTTCACAGAACTGGATACTGGTTTATATATATATATATATATTCATATATATTTATTGGAATATTCGCGAACCGTCACTCACTGCACAAAGAGACCAGACAGATAGTACATCTTCTTCACTATCGCAGTCAGGTTAGGATACTTAAGTAGGCTAACTTTAACAGTATATTATAAGTTGTTTATCGAAAGAAGTCTTTGAAATTTTGAATACAGCAGATTCATTTTCAAAGTCACTGATCTTTATCTTTTGGCATTCTTCTGTTACTTTTCTATTTTTTGGTCCGTAACACCTGAATGCACCCATCGGTTCTGCTTCGAATATTTTGTGAGAGCCCCTCCCCCACTACTGACCCATATCTTTAATTTAGTCATGGTTTGATATTCTCTCAACAAAAGGAAACCATGATTACATCATTCCCCAATAGGCATAGCCGGGTATAACCCTCTAATGATTCAGCTAAATTTAGAATATAGTCATATTCTAAATCGAGAAGATTGCATCAGCAGGTCAGCATGAGTCACTATGATATCATTGTATAATTTTCTCGAACTGCGCCATCCAGTTACTGAATCATAGTGTCATTGTGCAATCTTTGTCACCCTTTGGAATGTCACCCTTTGAAACATACAATGTATTACTTTCAAATTTACTCGGTGATTTACTTATTTGTTCACTTTGAAGGTTGTCAATCCTTGTCAAGGTTATCACATAATTTCAATTGAAACTCAAACGTTAGGAATAAGGCAAAATTAAGAGCAATAATGTGACCTTATATTTATCAATAGCTTTGTGTAAATGATGACATTGAAGATTTATTTGAATGTGACATCACCACTGATGCATCTACTATTAAAATCTTAATTATGATCAATTGCCCCTCTTCGCGTAGTGACGAATTTCAGAGTCAATCAAGACTGTACATCAATTCCGCATACTGGTAAATGTCTTTGTGACTAACATAAAGAAAAGGGATAGAATCATTTTCATGATAAATTGCAAAACGTTCACGTTTTCCCTCTTCAACGAGGTATAAATTGAGTATTTTGCTCTTCAGAATCAGAATGAAAAGTACATCCAAATATTAAAAAATCCTTCACACAGATTTTCTCAAAACTGAATTTTCCTACATTCGTCAATATGCGGAAAGAGGGAGGAATTACAATCCTTTCAACATTCCTTGTCCATTGGTCAGTTCTATTGATCGGGGACGGTATAGAGAGACTAACCGTAGATAAACAAGCCAGAAATGTTCAGTAAATGCTAGTAAGGATATTACAAAACTTTCAGCAAATCATGTTTTTTTTTTCCTTCAATCTTTTGCCTGAATTTCCCTGACATTTTTTCCATTCTAATATGCATATGGCACTTACTAATACAAATGGCTTATAGGGCATGTGCACCGCAATGGGTACATAATGTCATCCATACTAAGCTGTAGTAATACTGTAGCCCATTTAAGCATTGAGTAAAGCAATGGGTGGTTTCCTGAACCCATAAAGCACTAAGAGGTACAAGGAAAGTTCCTCAAAACAGATTATTTTTCTTCATTGTTGAACCTCCCGATCAAAAACTATGAGAAATATACTTCACCCGATACAACCTCTAGCATACATGGCTTCAGATATTATTCAGGTTTTTAAATTCTTATCTGGTAGTGATGCTTTGACTTCCTGGCATGTTTTAGCTAATCCTCATGTGACACATGGTAACAGTTTAAAGTTGACCAAAGAGTTGTCACGGATAGGTATTCAGCATTTTAGCTTTTCGCAAAGAGTTTTTAATGAGTGGAATGGTTTGCCTGAGTGGGTAGTTAGCTCCATTTCTGTTCATAATTTGAAAGTCAACATTGATAAGTTCTATGGGTGTCATTGATTTTTGTTTGTATTTTTCTTTTGTGGTGGTGGTGGTATTGGTTTGGGCTTTTTATGGGTTGAGTAACCCTTCTTGGCCCGTCATCTTGTTATGTTATATGCGGACATAACAGCACATCAATGAAGGTAACATTGTTCTCAAAATCATATATTTTTCACAGTTCCTTTTCCGACCAATCCCAAGTATTGCACTGCAGAGAAGTTGACTTGAAGCAAAAGAAGAAAGAACACAACAACGAGGGTGTGAGCGCCCTCGTATAAAAGCTTCGGCGAGAATACGCTCCAGATGAAGAGATGATTGCGTTCTAGAAAGACGACAAAAGTGTAAACCGCTAATGGAAGAGCCCGACTTAGAAGCATGGTGAAAGAGACCTCTTGTATAGAAATATTAAATCTGAGGAGAGAAATAAAGTACATCTAAGATGCATACGTAGAAACAACATGAGATTTACTAGAAAATAGTCCACACACCATGAAAACGGTTTCATCAAACTCGACCAACTTAAAGCATTTTGAATTTCAAAGCTTTAATATAATGGATTATGTTAATTTTTATGTCAGTGTGTGATATCAACAAGGAAAACCTACAAATCTTATTATGTTAAGTTATAGGTCAAAACTTAAAAGGATTAGTTCAGGGGTCAAGTAAGTTTATCATATATGAAAGATGACTGTTATAGAAACAAAATGGTGAAGAAACTACCTCGATATCTTATTCCGTTAAGGAGATATTCAAATTCAAAGCTCTGTCTTATCTGTGTAGAAGTGACTGGTGTAGTAAGTCTACTGTGGAAGGTTGGCGCCCTCACCCTTACATTCTTAGCAATTGTTAATATATTTGAAAGAAAAATTATTATACTTTTTACTATCCTAGGTGGTAAATTATAATTTTCCTTACTGGATTCTGTTTTACTACTTTCCTAACATTTCCAATGGTTTTTAAACCACAAAATCGCATGACAAAATATGATAGAATATATCAAGACTTTGAGGAATCTGAGGCTATGACATCATCATTTCAGTCGTTTCTACACAAATGAAACCAAACTTTCAACTTAAATATCTCCTTAACGGAATAAGAATTTTGAACGCATTTTTCACCATTTTGTTTCTTTTGAAGTCCTCTTTCATATAAGATGGACATGCTTGAACTAATCCTTTAATCTGACAAAAATCAGGTAAAAAAATTTATATTTCTAAGCATTACAAATTTTATGTTACTGCTCTCTCCCCATCCCCTACTTCTATGGGGTCTTGCTTAAAAAAATCAGATTAAACTTTGCCCCCTGATTATCCAATGATCTTCAAGCAAAATCTTTCACACAAAATAGTTTTTTCAGGCATTAAGGGCAATTTCATCTGCTTTTGAAGGCTTTTGTATAAAAACTACAGAAATCCTCAGCTGAATCGCTTTTGTTCACTGAAATTAACATGATTGATCTTCAACGTAAGCTTCACCAAAATTATTTCAAGCATTTTATGAGTATTGCACATGGTTTAGTAGTACCATACCATTACACACTGGTTATAATGAGAAAGAGAGCCTACACTCACCGACTACTATATCTATTACTAAAACACATGATCAACCTCGTAATCCATAAAAGAGGGCCGGCAAATGTAGCTATTGCAGTCAGTATGGCGGCCAAGAATAGATGGTGTGTTTCCAAGCCAATGTACCCGGCTGAGATATCCACCGTAGCTGCACTATTAGAATTTCCCTGATAAACACAAAAAGGAGAGGATTAGTGGTGGAAAAAATCTAAGGATCGGCGGTTATAGACGTGGGAAAACAGCAATTTGCAGGAAGATTTTTTTCTTTTTCATAAAAAAAATAATAAAAAAACAATTTGTTTGGGTGAATATGTGCTCTAAAAACAGCCTCTGTGTAATGGTGTGATGAATAGTACATTAAATTGCAAAGGAGGGCAGCATACAAAAATGTATTTACTACATTAATATCATTTCTGTCACGATTATTCATGTGAAGATTTTTGACACCTTTATTTAGAACCGTGGGAAATTTCATCATAATTAATTTCGCCTCTGTAAGATAAAAATACATAAAACCTTATTACTGAATTTCAATTACAGAATTGAATTAAATGTTGAAATGACACATGTACAGAGGGTGGTTGATGGTGGAGTATATCACCACTTTGATAGACCTTTTCAAACCGATTCTAGCTAAACATAATACATCAAGGAATATTCCCATGGTTTTTGTAAAATTTTATTTGTAAGAGCATACTTCTAGAGCCAGTTTGGCACAAAAACAGGTTAATATCATATTTCGTTCAGGATTTTTAAAGATTTTCCAATTGCATTTTAAAGTTTTTGTAGAGTATGCTGAATTCGAGTTTGATGATATTAGAGACAATTCCATTGCAAATGTTCATGTATTTCTTTGAACGTTAATTTGTTGTTTCTGTATGATTAGAAACAATTTTCCAAAAACTTATTGAAGTAGGGAATATTTGGTAATGTACATAAATACCTAACTTTCATCAACATATTTTCCTAGCCAGTTTTACTAATAAACTAGAACGATAAATACCGTCATGGTTTGCATGCCCATGCAAATTGACACCCATATTATATGACCCGGCCAAATATATAAATGGCATCCCATGTCCCACATGGCATCCCATGTCCCACATGGCATCCCATGTCCCACATGGCATCCCATGTCCCACATGGCATCCCATGTCCCACATGGCATCCCATGTCCCACATGGCATCCCATGTCCCACATGGCATCCCATGTCCCACATGGCATCCATGTCCCACATGGCATCCCATGTCCCACATGGCATCCCATGTCCCACATGGCATCCCATGTCCCACATGGCATCCCATGTCCCACATGGCATCCCATGTCCCACATGGCATCCCATGTCCCACATGGCATCCATGTCCCATGGCATCCCATGTCCCACATGGCATCCCATGTCCCACATGGCATCCCATGTCCCACATGGCATCCCATGTCCCACATGGCATCCCATGTCCCACCTGGCATCCCATGTCCCACATGGCATCCATGTCCCACATGGCATCCCATGTCCCACATGGCATCCCATGTCCCACATGGCATCCCATGTCCCACATGGCATCCCATGTCCCACATGGCATCCCATGTCCCACATGGCATCCCATGTCCCACATGGCATCCCATGTCCCACATGGCATCCCATGTCCCACATGGCATCCCATGTCCCCATGGCATCCCATGTCCCACATGGCATCCCATGTCCCACATGGCATCCCATGTCCCACATGGCATCCCATGTCCCACATGGCATCCATGTCCCACATGGCATCCATGTCCCACATGGCATCCCATGTCCCACATGGCATCCCATGTCCCACATGGCATCCCATGTCCCACATGGCATCCCATGTCCCACATGGCATCCATGTCCCACATGGCATCCCATGTCCCACATGGCATCCCATGTCCCACATGGCATCCCATGTCCCACATGGCATCCCATGTCCCACATGGCATCCATGTCCCACATGGCATCCCATGTCCCACATGGCATCCCATGGCATCCCACATGGCATCCCATGTCCCACATGGCATCCCATGTCCCCCATGGCATCCCATGTCCCACATGGCATCCCATGTCCCACATGGCATCCATGTCCCACATGGCATCCCATGTCCCACATGGCATCCCATGTCCCACATGGCATCCCATGTCCCACATGGCATCCCATGTCCCACATGGCATCCATGTCCCACATGGCATCCATGTCCCACATGGCATCCCATGTCCCACATGGCATCCCATGTCCCACATGGCATCCCATGTCCCACATGGCATCCCATGTCCCACATGGCATCCCATGTCCCACATGGCATCCCATGTCCCACATGGCATCCATGTCCCACATGGCATCCATGTCCCACATGGCATCCCATGTCCCACATGGCATCCCATGTCCCACATGGCATCCCATGTCCCACATGGCATCCCATGTCCCACATGGCATCCCATGTCCCACATGGCATCCCATGTCCCACATGGCATCCCATGTCCCACATGGCATCCCATGTCCCACATGGCATCCCATGTCCCACATGGCATCCCATGTCCCACATGGCATCCCACCCCATGTCCCACATGGCATCCCACCCCATGTGCCATTCCATCATATGTCCCACAGGGCACCCCATCCTATGATCCACATGGCATTCCACCCTATGTCCCACATCCCAAATGACATCCTACCTCATGTCCCACATGACATCCCATGCCTTGTCCCACATGGCATTCCACCATATCTCCCACATGGCATTCCACCATACAGTGTCTCACATAGCATTCCACCATATTTCCCACATGGCATTCCACCATATGTGCCACATGGCATTCCACCCTATGACCCACATGGATCTCCTCCTACATGTATGTCCCACATTAATCCAACCATTTGCACCACATGACATCACACCCTATGTCCCACATGGCATCCCTCCCTGTGTCCCGCATCAGTGGCTTTCCACCTGACGTCCCACATGGCATCCCACCTTATGTTCCACATGGTATTCCTCCCGATGTCATCCTACTTTATGTCCCATATGGCATCATGTCCCCATAACCTCCTACCCTATGTCCCACATAGCCTCCTACCCTATGTCCCACATGGCATCCTACCCTATGTCACACATGGCATCCTACCCTATGTCACACATGGCATCCCAACCTATGTCACACTCTATGTTACTCATGGCATCCCACCATGTCCCACATGGATTCCCACCCCATGTCCTACATGACATCCCATAGGCTCCATAAGAAGTCTCATCCTAGCTATCACAGTCCCTGATTGAGCATACTATGTATGAAAGTGTCAGTTCATATAATAACTTATATGCAAATGACTTGTTGAAATGGGGTGGAACCCCATGTCCCACATGACATCCCATATCCCACATGACATTCCATCCCATGGCAATCCACCCTATGTCCTGCATGGCATTCCACCACATATCCTACATGGCATTCCACCTTGTCTCACATGGCATCCCACCCCATGTCCCACATGCGTCCCATAGGCTTCATAAGAAGTCTCATTCTAGCTATCACAGTCCCTGATTGAGCATACGATGTATGAAAGTGTCAGTTCATATAATAACTTATATGCAAATGACTTGTTGAAATGGGGTGGAACCCCATGTCCCACATGACATCCCATACCATCCCACGTCCCACATGACATTCCATCCCATGGCATTCCACCCTATATCCTGTATGGCATTCCACCAAATATCCTACATGGCATTCCACCATATATCCTACATGGCATTCCACCACATATCCTACATGGCATTCCACCTTGTCTCACTTGGCATCCCACCCCATGTCCCACATGCGTCCCATAGGCTCCATAAGAAGTCTCATTCTAGCTATCACAGTCCCTGATTGAGCATACGATGTATGAAAGTGTCAGTTCATATAATAATTTATATGCAAATGAGTTGTTGAATAAGAAAAAAAAAGGTGGAGTCAAATAAATATACCTGACATAGCCCTTGGTGTATACCACATGGTATATATTATATAATATGTCCCTCATAGCCCCCATCCATGTCCCACATGGCATCCCTCCCTATGTCCATATGCAATCACATCCTGTCACACTCCCTGACTAAGCATTCTAAATGAAAATGTCTGGCCAGTTCATATACTGTAGCAACTTTATGCAAATGACCACAATAATAAAGGTGGAGTCTAATAATCATGCCTGATACAACTGTTGGTGCTCAAATATTTTGAAGAATTTTAAGGATATTAAATCCCAAGTGCTACAAGAGAGACGCTTGAGGACCTCTAAAGAATATTGGAAAATTATATCATTTTACAGTCATCTTCTAAGAAAGTATTAAATGATTTGTAGACTTTATAAGGAAACTAGTCTTCAATCTGTCTTTGAAAAACAATAAACATTTGTAAGAAAATTCTAACCCTCCATAAGGATATCTGAAGAAATTTTAAACTTTTTTTGAGGATCTCTGAAGAAACTTTAACATTTTCTAAGGAATTCTCAAAAAACTTTAACATTTCTGAGGAAATCTCAGGAATAAACTGTGGCCTGACGGACGGCTGGCCGGACTGACAGATGGACGTAATCGCCATTATATAGGTTCGCAATAAGCTTCGCATACGAACCAAAAAGGATGATAGATTTTAATGAAATACATCAACTTTGTGGGAAAATGTGTTGCTGTGATGTCATACTGAGCCTTTTCCTATTTGTTTATTGGCATTTTTTGTGAACCTTAAAATTTAAATATCTCCTGGTAGGAATAACATATCAAAATGATTTTGGTAATAAATTGTTTCTAAAATTTTTCTCTTTTTTATGAAAGGTTACAAAAAAACATGGGAATATTCCTTTAGTACTTCCACCAATCAACTGATGGGGCAATTTCCTTTCTTTCCCCCACCAATCAGGTGCAGCTTTGAAGAAACAAGTGTATCACACATATGATACGTGATTGAAAGAAAAAACAAATTCATATGCTTGATCACATACTGTGCATGAAATGTCCAGACAGCAAATTGCCTCAGTATTTGATTGGTCGATAATATTTCCCCAGCAAACGATTGGTCCATTATGGACACGTGAATTTCAACCATGTAGCATTATTTTAATACTTTTCCAGAATTTACCAATTCAAATTTGCAAAGATCTGTAGTGTTGGTTAACCTGTGCCAGAGAAGTTAAATTACATTTAAAAAATTACCTCAGTAGAGATGGGTTATAGAGCTGGTGTAGCAGTAACAGTGAGGGACGGGGATGGGGAGGGGTAGTGTGGCATTGTCTGTTGTGACAGGAAAAAGGAGGTGGGTGTCAGATGAGGGTGGTAGTGGGATGGTGTGGCAATATCTGTTGTGACAGCCTGTGGGTGTTAGATGGGGGTGGTAGTGGGACTGTGGCATTGTCTGTTGTGACACCCTGTGGGTGTTAGATGGGGGTGGTAGAGGGATTGTATGGCATTGTCGGGTTGTGTGCATGAAATGTCCAGACAGCAAATTGCCTCAGTATTTGATTGGTCGATAATATTTCCCCAGCAAACGATTGGTCCATTATGGACACGTGAATTTCAACCATGTAGCATTATTTTAATACTTTTCCAGAATTTACCAATTCAAATTTGCAAAGATCTGTAGTGTTGGTTAACCTGTGCCAGAGAAGTTAAATTACATTTAAAAAATTACCTCAGTAGAGATGGGTTATAGAGCTGGTGTAGCAGTAACAGTGAGGACGGGGGATGGGGGGAGGGGTAGTGTGGCATTGTCTGTTGTGACAGGAAAAAGGAGGTGGGTGTCAGATGAGGGTGGTAGTGGGATGGTGTGGCAATATCTGTTGTGACAGCCTGTGGGTGTTAGATGGGGGTGGTAGTGGGACTGTGGCATTGTCTGTTGTGACACCCTGTGGGTGTTAGATGGGGGTGGTAGAGGGATTGTATGGCATTGTCGGGTTGTGATAGCCTGTGGGTGTTAGATGGGGGTGGTAGATGGACTGTGTGACATTGTCTGTTGTGACAGCCTGTGGGTGTTAGATGGGGGTGGTAGTTGGACTGTGTGTCATTGCCTGTTGTGACAGCCTGTGGGTGTTAAATAGGGGTGGTAGTGGGACTGTGAGGCATTGTCTGTTGTGACAGCCTGTGGGTGTTAGATGGGGGTGGTAGTGGGACTGTGTGGCTTTGTCTGTTGTGACGGGAAAGGGAGGTGGGTCTTAGATGAGGGGTGGTAGCGGAACTGTGTGGCATTGTCTGTTGTGACAGGGGAAAGGGAGGCGGGTGTTAGATAGATGAGGGGCAGTAGATGAGGGGTGGTAGATGAGGGGTGGTAGATGAGGGGTAGTAGCGGGACTGTGTGGCATTGTCTGTTGTGACGGGAAAGGGAGGTGGATGTTAGATAGAGGGCAGTAGTGGGACTGTGTGGCATTGTCTGTTGTGACTGATGGGAATGGGAGGTTGGTGTTAGATGGAAGTGGTAGTGGGACTGTGTGACATTGTCTGTTGTGACAGGGGAAGGGGAGGTGGGTGTTCAATGCTATTTTTATAGATGACATGGTGGATTAAGAAAGGTTTGTGGGTGGGTTGTTGTGACAAAGTTCTGCAATGGCGTTGAAGGGGATGTGTAATGTCCTAAGGAGCGTGTGGAAGGGGCACTAAAGCAAAAATAAGGGAATTAATTCACTAAAAATCTGTCATAAACATTCACATACCTGAGCATAAAATGAAGCCTGACCCATCCATATAAACAACAACGTCATCTTCCAAGGTTCCCACCGTAACCATGGCAACAGATGGACCACAATGCAATGCTGCAAAGCGACCATAATGGCCACTACAGCACTGTTATGAGGCCTCATTAGTAAAACTATTAGCACCACCATCGCTTGATATAAATCCCTCGCTGAAGAAGACGGCTTTGATCGCCAAGGGTTTGTGTTTGCTGCTTGTAAAATATCGACCGTATGATCCGATGATCCGAAAAAGTTAAATGCTGCCTTCAATAGCATCAGAAGCACAATAAAATATGTGAACCATGCTTCATATATCCCTCTGAAAATGAAATTACAAAGTTTTTATGGTTCATTTCTAAAAAATATACAGGAGATATTGAATCATTATCAAAGCATCCATGGCATCAATATATGAATCTAAAACATATGTTTCATAATCGTTCAGCCAATGAATGAACCAATACACTATCATTAAATGTACATACCTCAATACCAACCAATTGATAACCTTTATTATTCATCAATCAGTCAATATCACTGAATCAAGCAGAAACTCCCTACTTTGCATACATATTTTGTATAGATTTTTACTTTTTTGCTTTCTTTTGATTTTACAACTGTATATTCAGCATACGGTGTAGTGGTCATCATGAAAGCACTGTAGTTAAAAGAGCTAAATCCATAATAGAGCCATGAAGGCCCATCATCCCCGGTTTTCATGATGTAAGCAGATGATAGCACATGACTCCCCCTGGACAGGCCCATCGCGTGGCAACCCCCCAGCAGTGTTGGCACTCACTTACAGCTGAGTGAACTGGCACAAGTAGAGTATAGTGTCTTGTTAAGGACACAATGTAGCACTCTTTTCAGGAATCGAACTCAGTACCTTTTACATATGAGCATGACCCCTTAAAGGATTAGTTCAGTGGTCAAGCATGTCCATCTTATATGAAAGAGGACTTCAAAAGAAACAAAATGGTGAAGAAAGCATTTAAAAATCTTATTCCGTTGAGAAGATATCGAAGTTTAAAGTTTGGTATTATTTGTGTAGAAACGACTGAAATCAGACTAGTTGTGATGTCATAACCTCAGATTCCTCAAAGTCTTTATGTATTCTATCATATTTTGTCCTGCGATTTTGTGGCTTAAAGACCATGGGATATGTCAAAAAAGTAGTCAAACTTAATCTAGGAAGGGTATTTGTGATATACCACCTGAAGGAAGTTTGAGGACAAATAATATAACTAGTGAAAAAATTAACTTTCTTTAAAATACATAAAGACTTTGAGGAATCTGAGGCTGTGACATCACAACTAGTCTGATTTCAGTCGTTTCTACAGAAATAATACCAAACTTTAAACTTGAATATCTCCTTAATGGAATAAGATTTTTGAATGCTTTCTTCACCATTTTCTTCCTTTTAATGTCCTCTTTCATATAAAATGGACATGCTTGACCCCTGAACTAATCCTTTATCCACTGAGTCACTGCACCTCACTTGAAAGCACTGGAAGAATGAAATAATTGGTATTATGCTCATAGATCCTGACATTAGTACACCCCACCCCAACCTAATTAGAAACTGTATGGCCCTAGAAAATAAATCAACTTTTATCATTCCTTGAAGTACACAGCTCCTCCTTTTCTAATTTCAAAACAATTGAAAAAATTCTTACTTCTCAGAAGATATGAATGGAAATGGAAGAAGTACAGCCTCTGTAGCGAATCTGTAGAGGTATGTTGAAGCCAACCCCACAGCCAATAAGGGAGCTGATGTATGGTGTTCCTTCACTTGAATTATGTAGATGATGAAGCATGATACCGCCATTAACACTGACAGATACAATTGGTTCTCGGGCCTGGAAGAAAAAGGTCAATTTTTAACATAAGTAGAAGCTCTACAAAGTTTTTTCAAGTACCTCTCTCTGAATTATTGGAAACATTGTTGTATTGAATTCTCAATGTGGGATATGGCATGGACTTTGCAAGTGGAGCTGTGACCGTTTAGCGTGTACATGTTAAACGTTCGCAAATGCACTAAACGTTTACTAATTATTGAATTGTTAGTGATCGTTTTTCACAGTCAAGTCTTGCTTTTGAAAATTAATATGATTCATGATTCAAATCACACACATTCGGCTGACAAAATTCCAATCGATGACTTTTACAAACTGTAAACCGGTTTAGCATAATCCATTTCAAATGCGAGAATCACAAATGTGCAGTAATGACCTATGAATGGGGTTATTTTGCACTTTGATTTCGCCAAAATCTGAGTAACTTGTGAAATGCACCACAAATTGCAAGAACATCTGAGCATGTACCTAATATTCTTATTCAATGAGAAAAGTGAAATGACATTTTCAAAGAAATATGAAAGAATTGTTTGGAAGTGCAATTATGACATCACAGAGATTGCACCTGTCACTTTTCAACACACTGGTGAAGTGCAATTATGACATCACAGATATTACACCTGTCACTTTTCAACACACTGGTGAAGTGCAATTATGACATCACAGATATTACACCTGTCACTTTTCAACACACTGGTGAAGTGCAATTATGACATCACAGATATTGCACCTGTCACTTTTCAACACACTGGTGAAGTGCAATTATGACATCACAGATATTGCACCTGCCACTTTTCAGCACACTGGTGAAGTGCAATTATGACATCACAAATATTGCACCTGTCACTTTTCAACACACTGGTGAAGTGCAATTATGACATCACAGATATTGCACCTGTCACTTTTCAAAACACTGGTGAAGTGCAATTATGACATCACAGATATTACTCCTGTCACTTTTCAACACACTGGTGAAGTGCAATTATGACATCACATATATTGCACCTGTCACTTTTCAACACACTGGTGAAGTGCAATTATGACATCACAGATATTGCACCTGCCACTTTTCAGCACACTGGTGAAGTGCAATTATGACATCACAGATATTGCACCTGCCACTTTTCAGCACACTGGTGAAGTGCAATTATGACATCACAAATATTGCACCTGTCACTTTTCAACACACTGGTGAAGTGCAATTATGACATCACAGATATTGCACCTGTCACTTTTCAAAACACTGGTGAAGTGCAATTATGACATCACAGATATTGCACCTGACACTTTTCAAAACACTGGTGAAGTGCAATTATGACATCACAGATATTGCACCTGTCACTTTTCAACACACTGGTGAAGTGCAATTATGACATCACAAATATTGCACCTGTCACTTTTCAACACACTGGTGATATCTTTTAAGTGCACTCCTAAATGGAATAAGATATCAGCATGGTTTTTCACCAATTTGTTTCTTTAATTGTCCTCTATCAATAAATGAACACAAAAATACATGGAAATATTCCTTAAACAGTAACTATTATAATTATAGAACAATAACAAACAACTTACCTTACAAACCAATCTCCTATGTCCGGTAACTGAGCCCACTTAATACCCGTCTGGTTCCACGACCTTTGAACCCTCAGCAGTACCAAACAAAGGAATGTAACAAAGAGCACATGCAGGGGTGATGACCTTTCACCCTTGGCAATAATGACGACTAGTTCTAAGAATATTACGAGTAGCAAGGTGGTGGTCAGGAAGTACCACGTCTGGTGTTCTTCTTCATCAAAACTGCTGGATAAGAGACTAAGAGCATGGATGACGGAACCAACCACAAGGCCAATCGCTCCACCAGAAGTGAATGGGCTAACCTGTTAGGTGGAAAGTGTAAAAAAACAATCTTTTAAATGATGGTGATAATCTAATATTTGTTATATAGCAATCACGAGTGCTTGATTTTGAGTGGTTAGGTTAGTGAAATATAAAAAATGGTGCATTGTGAAGAAAGCTAACTCAATTAAAGGAAAACAATATGAAAGAGCGGTAAGTTGTTAAAAGGAATATTCCAGTGAATTTTCATTTTCATATATATGATTGAGGACTATTAAAGAAGCAATTTGGTGTAAATATTATGTTGATACCTTTTTCTGTTGAGGAGTAATTGCATTTCAAAGACTGCAAGTGTGTTGAAAAGTGACCTCACAGTGTACAGTGTGATGTCATAAAGGCAAATCTAATACAATTTTTGTGTATTTTTTTTAAAAATTAATTGCCTCTTCCTAAATTACCGGAAGCATATTTTGTTTATTTATTGAGATGGGGCATACCCTTTTTTAAGAATGTGATTTGCCCATCTACTCATGAACCTCACACCTTAAACAAAAGAAACACATTTTTGTTTTTGCTTCATAGAAAATACATAAGAATTGTCTTGGATCTGTCTTTGGGACATCACACTGTACACTGCAAAGTCACTTTTCAACACACGCAGTCTTTGAAATGTAATAACTCCTAAGCGAAAAAAAAAATCAGCATGTTTTTAACACCAGATTGCTTCTTTAATAGTCCTCTATCATATATATGAAAATGAAAATTCACGGTAATATTCCTTTACGTAAAAGGTATTTCAAAATTCTTACTTGATCAAATTTATGTTGTATACCTTTTTTAAGAGTTTTATTTTCATTTTATTTTATTTTTGGCATGCACCCCTTTTAAAATTCTGTGGTGCATGAAATCAAATGATCAAAAGATTATGGAGACTCGATCTGCCCAAGTGCCCGCTCATGAAGTGTTTGTGCCCCCACCCCTTTGAGAAAAGTCCTGGCTATGATCGTGATGAGGAATGACTGTGGTTCTGCATATCAGAATGCAAAAGAAGTATTCAAGTCACAAATAAACAAAAAATAAAGTTTTCATGCACCTGAAGAATGTTTTAAGATGTTCAATTGTTTGTTTTCATTCATCTTGAGAATGTTTGATGATGTTCAATTCTTTGTTTTCATTCATATTGAGAATGATTTAAGATGTTAAGCTGTTTGTGTTTGTTCATCTTGAGAATGTTTTAAGATATTCAATTTGTTTTCATTCATCTTGAGAATGTTTTAAGATGTTCAGTTGTTTGTGTGTTTGTTCATCTTGAGAATGTTTTAAGATGTTCAGTTGTTTGTGTTTTTGTTCATCTTGAGAATGTTTTAAGATGTTCAGTTGTTTGTTTTTGTTCATCTTGAGAATGTTTTAAGATATTCAATTTGTTTTCATTCATCTTGAGAATGTTTTAAGATGTTCAGTTGTTTGTGTTTTTGTTCATCTTGAGAATGTTTTAAGATGTTCAGTTGTTTGTTTTTGTTCATCTTGAGAATGTTTTAAGATATTCAATTTGTTTTCATTCATCTTGAGAATGTTTTAAGATGTTCAGTTGTTTGTGTTTTTGTTCATCTTGAGGATGTTTTAAGATGTTCACTTGTTTGTGTTTTTGTTCATCTTGAGAATGTTTGATGATGTTCAGTTGTTTGTTTTTGTTCATCTTGAGAATGTTTCAAGATGTTTAGGTGTTTGTGTTTTTGTTCATCTTTAGAATGTTTTAAGATGTTCAGTTGTTTGTGTTTTCATTCATCTTGAGAATGTTTTAAGATGTTCAGTTGTTTGTTTTTCTTCATCTTGAGAATGTTTTAGGTTTTTCAGTTGTTTGTGTTTTAGTTCATCTTGAGAATGTTTTAAGATGTTCAGTTGTTTGTTTTCATTCATCTTGAGAATGTTTTAAGATGTTCATTTGTTTGTTTTTGTTCATCTTGAGAATGTTTTAAGATGTTCACTTGGTTGTATTTTTGTTCATCTTTAGAATGTTTTAAAGATGTTCAGTTGGTTGTGTTTTTGTTCATCTTGAGGATGTTTTAAGATGTTCAGTTGTTTGTTTTTGTTCATCTTGAGAATGTTTCAAGATGTTTAGGTGTTTGTGTTTTTGTTCATCTTTAGAATGTTTTAAGATGTTCAGTTGTTTGTGTTTTTGTTCATCTTGAGAATGTTTTAAGATGTTCAGTTGTTTGTTTTTGTTCATCTTGAGAATGTTTTATGAGATGTTCATCTTGAGAATGTTTTGATGTTCAGTTGGTTGTATTTTTGTTCATCTTTAGAATGTTTTAAGATGTTCATTTGTTTGTTTTTGTTCATCTTGAGAATGTTTTAAGATGTTCATTTGTTTGTTTTTGTTCATCTTGAGAATGTTTTAAGATGTTCATCTTGTTTTGTTGTATTTTTGTTCATCTTTAGAATGTTTTAAAGATGTTCAGTTGGTTGTGTTTTGTTCATCTTAAGAAGGTTTTAAGATGTTCAGTTGGTTGTGTTTTTGTTCATCTTGAGAATGTTTGATGATGTTCAGTTGTTTGTGTTTTTGTTCATCTTGAGAATGTTTTAAGATGTTCAGTTGGTTGTGTTTTTGTTCATCTTGAGAATGTTTGATGATGTTCAGTTGGTTGTGTTTTTGTTCATCTTGAGAATGTTTTAAGATGTTCAGTTGTTTGTTCATCTTGAGAATGTTTTAAGATGTTCAGTTGTTTGTGTTTTTGTTCATCTTGAGAATGTTTGATGATGACTTACACAACCAAGTGGTTTATCAACCTCCTAAACATGAGAAGGATCAGCGAAGCTCCAAACATGCCAAATAAACAAACAAGGGTTTCACATCGCCACATCGACAACCAAGAAAGATTACACAACAGCTGGCTTGTGCTTCCCACTGGACTGGTACACACCACAAAATGAATGGTAAACATCACCAGACAACACGCGATGAAGATGGTAAAGAATCCTCCGCAAACAACTGGTGCCAAGTTTATAAATTGGGTCGGCGTGACGATGGATTGATAGGTTGTATGCACCAGAATGAAGAAGACCTGTTGGAATCAAAAATATATTGAGTTTTAAAGAAAGACAAAAAAATCAAACAAAATGGGCTGGTCAAATTACAGTAATTAACCACTAGAGAGTTCTTGCAGGCCCCTGTGCAGCTTCTCAATATCTTGTTCCCTTTATGAGATACTGAGGTTTATTTAAAGATGTCCTACAGTTTTGGTACTAAAAATTCCATGTTTACGAGGCTGAGTTCACACACTCATTTTCTTCATAATTGTAAATGTATCTGATTGAAGAAAAATATTAATTTGTCTACCAATTCTTAACTTATTTTTACTCTGTGGTTTTGGCCACAAAATTTGCAAGTTCAACACCAAAAACTTAAATGAAATGCAAAACGACTTTTGAGGAAACTGAAGATGTGATGTCACAAACAACAATATCCATCAAGGCAAGGGATGAAACAACCTGGTTGTTATACCAGTGGGGATGGGGGACACGAAGGACAAGTCCCCCAATAATTTGGTTGGGGAGACGAATATCATTATGTCCCCCCTAAAAAATGAAGCCTTATATAAAGCCTGTATGGGTGACTACACCACTGTCTGGTTCGTCCCCCTAATGTTAAAAGGAAATTGCCACCACTGCAGGGGAGGAAATGAAAGTACAGGACAACAAAAGGATAATCTTCATAAGGAATAGTGTCGAGACCTTAACCATTATTCAAAGAGCTACAAATATTCTTATTGCATCTCCAAATATTCTTCACTTATTTGATTTATTTTTAAATCAGTTTTCAGTGTAGAAAAACATCTTTTAAAAGCAGGAAAATATTGCAACAAAATTTATATTTGTATTTTTTCTTTCTTTGTCATTTTCAGATCTAAATGGAAAAAGTTCAAAGCCAAATCTATCATACATAAAATTACCTGCCAAATAATGACTATCCCACAAAGCATTGCGTACGTGTCATATTTAGCCAACGAAGATGATACTTTATGCTGCATGGCAAGCTGAGTCCGCCTGTACATAGCAATGACCTTTTTTGTCAGGGTGTCAGCTGGGGTGTAGGACTTATTCTTGTGAAAAGCTAACCATTTGCTGTGGAGCTTCAGGGCTTGTTGGTAGAGCTCAAAACTCGGCTCTGAAATGAAACCAAAATTTGAAATAATCTTTCATGCAAAAACATTTTAAACTTAGAGGATTAGTACCATGGTGAGGCAAGCTAATCATATATGGGAGGATTTTGAAAAAAAAAAATTTTGTGTAAAAATGACTGGAATGGAAAGTGTACTGTAGAAATGTGGCACCTAATCTTCACTTTCTTCACAAATGTTAAAAGAAATTGTAATTAATTTTTGACTGAAATTTTTTTAATTGAATTTTTCTCTGCAAAAATTCAGGTGGAAGTTGCAATAAAGTTACTAGATTCTGGTTTACTACTTTTCTAAGATACATTAACTACAGTGTCCTGATATCTATACATCTACAGTCAATTCATGGCAATATCTCGTCCGATCTACGTCCAGTCCCGACATGTTATGATATGTAATGGGTTACTGTATAATTACACTTCTTTGTGGCAATATAGGTTTTTTAATTTTAGGTTTAACGAATGTTTGTGGCAATATAGGTTTTTTAATTTTATGTTTAACGAATGTTTGTGGCGATATACTAGGAAGTAACCTGAAAAGTATGCAACAGTGTGGATAAGCTCTGTAAAAGTCATTTGCCAAGGGGCCTGAAAATCAAGCGCTTTACCACTAATGTTGAATCAGTTCTGGCATACGGTGCTGAAACCTGGACAATAACATCAACACTGAAAGAAGCTCTAGATGATTGCTATACCCGCCTCTGGAGAAACGCATTAAATATCCCATGGAAATCACACACCACTAATAAAGACTTGTATGGGAAGCTACCACCAAGGCTGAGGATAAAAAGACTAAAGATGACAGGACACTGTGTTAGGAGAAAAAATGAAATTGCCTCCATGGTTCTTATGTGGCAACCCAAGTATGGAAAAAGAGCTACAGGGCAACCAATGAAAACTTCTTGCTTGCAGAAGATACTGGTTTTAAATGAGCAATATATCAAAAACTACATGCTGCACAGAGGGTATGCTGCACAGAGGGGTATGCTGCACAGAGGGGTATGCTGCACAGAGGGGTATGCTGCACAGAGGGGTATGCTGCACAGAGGGGTATGCTGCACAGAGGGGTATGCTGCACAGAGGGGTATGCTGCACAGAGGGTATGCTGCACAGAGGGTATGCTGCACAGAGGGTATGCTGCACAGAGGGTATGCTGCACAGAGGGGTATGCTGCACAGAGGGTATGCTGCACAGAGGGGTATGCTGCACAGAGGGGTATGCTGCACAGAGGGGTATGCTGCACAGAGGGGTATGCTGCACAGAGGGTATGCTGCACAGAGTGGTATGCTGCACAGAGGATATGCTGCACACAGAGGGTATGCTGCACAGAGGGGTATGCTGCACACAGGGGTATGCTGCACAGAGGGGTTTGCTGCACAGAGGGGTACGGAAGGGTATCACAATAGTCCAACCTTTATAGTGGCCATAAGCTAGCAAGTAAGCAACTTGTTGTCAACGGCAACAGCAATCAAGAACAACATAATAAAAACACACAAATTTCAAAATTCTGAAAAAGCTACATTTTACCTTCCTGTATGTGCTCAACATTAGAATTCAAAACAGTTGCCAGCTGGTGAGAGTTAATTTGCATAGCTCGTAGATGATTCCTTGACGGCAGTAGATCTTTGAAAACATGAGACAATGCACGTCCCAGGCTGTTCCTTGGGATCGGCAATCCCATCAGGAGTGAAATTGTTGGTGCTAGATCAATTTGTTCTGCATGAGAGGAGCCCTCTGACATGGATTCTATGGTAAAGAAGACAAAGCAAATGATTGATTGATTGAATGATTGATTGAATGAATGAATGATTGAATGATTGAATGAATGAATGAATGATTGAATAATTGATTGATTGAATAATTGAATGATTGATTGATTGATTGACTGACTGACAACTGACTGACTGACTGATTGAATGACTGATTACTGACCGACAGACGGATCAAACGATTGGTTAACTGATTGAGACTTTTCACCACACTAACATAGAAAACCAATCATGCCAGAGAGGTTAAAATTATACCGAAAATAAACAACTGAAAAAATTAATATGTGGTTTACTCTTAAGGAAGGTTAATTAAGAGAAACAAAAGATAAGCAGGTTAGAGAAAAAAAGAGTACTGTAAGCACAGAGATGAAGGAATGGGTCAGGAGTTTTGGCTTTTGATGAATTTTCAATTAAAGCTAAATTTGTGGTGGGGCAGACAGCTCAAAGTCTGTATGTAATTTTAATTTCTTTCCTAAATCTTAGTCACTAAAAATGATGGGAAAGTTTATATTCCTACTAGAACTTGACTGGGGGTATTATAAAGATTCAAAACTTCTGGTCAGAATTTGAAGCACCACTTCAAAGAATTAGGCCTATAATAGACATATTAAAAAAAGGTTATTAAAAAAAAGGTTAACAAAAGAAAATATGGTTACCTTATAACACACATCACAAATTTCCATACAAACTTACATGTTGATGCCTATGACTTAAAAAAAGGCTGTAAAATGGTCAATTTGTAACAAATTTTGATAAAATTTATTTTCCTACATTTTTCAATTTAGTTATTGTTTGTTTTAATATATTTCAGGGAAAATCAATTTAGTGAAAAAATAATGCAGAGAGGGGGTGGGAAGGAGGACTAAATGGTTGGATGACGTGGAGTTTGTTATCAATTTGGGAGTCCCATGAGGTTTGCCAGCGGTCACGAACAAGGGAAGTAATAAGCGGTTTGATGTCAGATAGGGTTTTGGGAAAGGGGTAGGGGGAAAGGGTGAGGGCAAGCTTAGCAGCTGCATCAGACCTGTTATTGCCAGGGATGCCAACAGGCTGGGTAACCAGAAGAAAAGAATATGTTTCCTACGGAGTGGAGCTAAAGGAGTTTACGGAGGATGATGTGAGATGTGGGTTATCCTATTTAACATTGAGTGATGAAGTAGGGACAGCCTTGGAGTCAGAAAAGATAGCAAAGTGGCTGAGCGGAGAGTATTTAATCAAGTTGAGGGCAAGAAGGATGGCCTTGGCCTCGGCCAAGAAGGTGGACATGTAAGTCAGAAAGCCTGCCACTGAGGGTAATGTCTTGGATGACGGCAGCAGCAGCTGTCTTGTCGCCTTCTTTGAAGCCATCAGTATAGATGGAGGTATAGTTTGAGGTCCAGGTGGATAGTAGGGAGGGGGTGGCCCAGGGAGGTAAAGTGGGTCAGGAGAAAGTGCTGAGAGTAGTGGGATTGATGCCGAGATGGAGAAGGTCTGATTTGATGCATAAGCTGAAGGGAGGGGATAGGGTTTTATTCCTATCAAAGAGGGTGGAGAAATTGGGGTATCTAATGAGGTTGTAAACAGGGTTTATTATTGTTACTTCTCCATGTCCATATAAGGATGTTTCAGCTGACATCATGACATCACATGACTTTGTTTACATCGCCATTTTGTAGGAAGACTGTTGTCTGCTGTACACTTACATACATTTGCATGTTGTTATATAAGATTACTTTTGTAAGTAGTATGTTGGAATCTTGCTGTGCTGTTGGTTGCACAAACTAATAGATGTGCTTAGAATCCACTGATTAAGATTACTTGAAGTACTTGGAGGTTACTTGAAGTAATTTTTTCTTAAAAATAACATTTTATATTAAAATAATTCATCTGGTCACTTCTTTTTAACCAGCACATGTTTATATGCCCAGCACGTGTTTTACATGCCCAAAGTGTGTTTTCATTACTAGCGTTTGCCAGTGCATGTTTTAGATCGAGTCTGTTTGTTTTACTTGTGATGTGACTGAGCTGTGTGAAGATCAGATGTGTGAAATACTCAACATGCAAAACTCTGCACTGCAAAATGGCTCCCAGTTGAGTTAGAGTCAGGTGATAAAATCCCTCAATACCTTTAAATAATGTATTTATAAAATACATTTTTTATTTCTCTATATCATTTTAAATCCATATAGTTTGTTGGTTTGATGAGGGCTTAACGGCACCATGACAATGAGGGTCAAATTATGCCTGAGATGTTAGATCATTCTAGAGGTAGGAAGGAAAAAAAACAGGGGGAGATTGACAGAAATACAAGAACTAAAACTCAGAAAGTTGGAATCGAGAGAGGTGCATGGGTGAAAAAAGTAAAAAGAGACAGGGGAGAGGGGGAGGGGGGATGTGGAAGAGGAGGACCAAATATGGTTGTAGAAGTAAGCAAGATGAAGGAAGGAGATAATTTTATCAGGAGGGTTTTTCTGGAAGAAGTCGGCAATTGAGTTGTGGGGAGCGAGGGAAGCTCTGGGAAGCTTTGTACAAGGGGCAAGCAAGGAGGACGTGGTGGACTGTGAGGGTGCAATGGCAAATGTTGCAGAAGGTTGGGGGGAGCCAATATAGTTCATCAATACACCCATCCCTCTGAAACAATACACAATTAAAAAAGAAGTGATTGATTTCATAACATAATGTGAATGAGAACGCTGTCATACCTTTACTTTTTTCTAAAGCAGAGCTCAAGAAAATGAGTGGAGTGTAAACCTCGTAGTGGGATGCTCCCCCATGACTGCCGACATCACTCATACCATGATCCCCACACAAGATTAGCATTGTGGGTAAATTGTCTTTCTTAGCTTCATCCTGTGAAAAGCATATAAATGTAAATAATATCAAGTTATAATTGTGTAGTAGAAAATGTATCAAAGATCTGATTATCATGCATACATATGGTCTTTGCCAAAACTGAAAGAATTTTAAGGAATATGCCTGTGATTTTCCATGTAAATTTATAGGAAACAGAAATTGGTGAATGAAAAACATATTGATATCTTATTCCAAATTAGAGTTATTGCATTTCAAAAATTTCACTAGTGTGTTGAAAAGTGACCTCACAAAGAACAATGTGATGTCATAGTTGCAGATCCAAGACAATTTTTATATATTTCTATAAAATAAAGTTTTTTAAAAATTTAGAAAGAGGAAATCAATTTTCAAAAAAATTGTACAATTTTCAATTTGAACTTTTGAGGTTTATGATTAAGACTGAAAATGCCAACTAACCATTTATCAAAGCTCAAACAGAGAACTCTAAATTAAGAATGAAATAAAACCATGTTACCAATGGTTAAAGGATTAGTTCAGTGGTCAAACAAGTCCATCTTATACGAATGAAGACTTTAAAAAAAAAAATGGAAAAGAAAGCATTCCAAAATCTTATTCCATTAAGGAGATAATCAAGTTTAAAGCTCTGTCTTATCTGTGTAGAAATGACTGGTGTAGTAAGTCTACTATGGAAAATTGGCACTCTCATCCTCACATTCTTAACAATTGTTAGTATTTTAAAAAAAAAAGTTTATTTAATTTTTTCACTATTGAAATTATTTTTCCTTAAACTTTCTTCAGGTTTTTATAAATACCCTTCCTAGATTCAGTTTTACTACTTTTTTGGACATATTCCATGGTTTTTAAGCCACAAAATCACAGGACAAAATATGATAGAATACATAAAGATTTTGAGGAATCTGAGGCTATGCATTACAACTAGTCTGATTTCAGTCATTTCTACACAAATGCTTCCAAACTTTAAACTTAGATATCCCTTTAATGGATTAAGAATATTGAATGCTTTCTTCACTTTTTCGTTCCTCTTTCATATAAGATAAGACTTGCTTGACCCCTAAATTAATCCTTCAAGAGGAAAACCAACATCATAGTTAATGCATGGGGAAAACAAAAAGTTTTAGTTGATGTCACAAATTTCAAATGCTTTTGAAAAGTCAGGCCTCTAGAAATCAAAAAAGCTGTAAACTTTTTCTAACATTTTTTGATAAACTTATTTTCATTAGTTTCGATTAATTCTTAAACAATCTCGACTTTAAATGTCAACAGACCTCACAACATCTTTCTTTGCAAGTATTTACCTGTTTAACAACAGAAGTGTAGATCTCCTTGATAATGTTATCCATTTCTTTGAGCTTTGGACCAATCAGAGGGCTGTTAGGACCGGCTAAATGACCGATGTGGTCCAATCCCAGGTAGTGCAGAATCATGACGTCCCACGACGGATCCTTCAAAGGCTGGGGTCACGTGTCGGGTCACATTCTTATCAACCTGAAATAGAAGAATCAAAGAGTTGTTTTTACTAAAGCAGTGCTACCACACTTTAAAAAAAAATGAACAAATTCCTGAACTGAACCCTTACTGTTATCAACCTGAAATTAAAAGAATCAAAGAGTTGTTTTTAACTTAAAGCAGTGCTACTACACTTTAAAAAAAATGAACAAATTCCTGAACTGAACCCTACTGTAAACTTTCTGAAATTTTAATACTTTTTCCTGAAATTCAGACATGAATTCAAATATGAAGTGTAACTTTTGACGTACAAAAAAAAAAACGTTTAAGTTAAAAATTCTGAAATGAGATGGATTTATTTCCACAAAAATTTAATAGGATGGACAGGTACCCTCTTTATCATAGAAGACATGAAAATATTCTTATAACCATACATTTTACGACACAAGACGTCCCAAGTTTTCCTGGTCTTTTTTTTATTTCATTGAAAGGGTAATCACTGACATGAAGCGATGTTTGAAAAAGTTTTGTTTAATTTTATTTGAATGTTTTACAGAATGTTTGTGATTCTATCAAAATATGTTAGGATGTGATGAATTTAATTTAGTTTCAGGCAAATAATTTTCAAGAACAACATGACCTATAGTAATACCTCTGTGTAGTCCGTAACATAAAATGATGTTGTTCCATCCGTCTGCTTAAAATGCCCTGGAAAAAGTTTCATCCATGTGTCATCCCCATAAAAGTAAATTGACTTTCCCTGACGGTGAAGCTGAGACACAAAGTTGTCCTCCATAAATTTGGCCGATTGCAAGTTAAGAACAACCTCGATAAAGCCAGGGATGGTGCCTGATGTCAGCGCCTATATAGATATAAGATTTGAAGAAAGGTTTATTAACCAAAATTTACCATTTGATGTGTAAATGTTAAACAAATATGAGATGTGTTTAACAATTGTGAAATTACAAAATAAACAATTACAAAAAATTTTAGACACCCTCTCTTGAAGTGTTGGTGCCCCCTTTTAGAAACATCTTGGCTAGGTTGACCCCATCTCGTGCTCAAGAGTCCTCAATGTTATAAAGACTTGCTCATCTGCCGTAGACATCTGGAACTTAAAGGTATATATGGACAGGTAGAGGCAACATTAGTTGAATTGATTTAAAATCCACTAAAAAGATAAAGCGAGCAAAAATAAATCATCAAAATCGGCTACAAATTGGCAATTTTAAACATTTTGTAGATTTTTGTGTAAACATGGACAAATATGCAAATTTGTGCGCAAATATGGACAAATATGCAAATTTTTGCATTACTCTTGTGATGTATGAACTGGACATAGTCTACATTTTCTTAGGTAAATGAATTGTTTTTTAACCCTCTGCCATTTTCTTTGAAAAAGGGGAAGATAAATTTTAATGATGAGGATTTGATCATTAACCACACCCCCAACCAACCTTAAGCTGGAGAGGGCATTTGGAACATTTTAAGGAATGAAATCAAGGAAGAAATATAAAGAAAAACAACAGCATTTTGAGGTATGTTCCTGTATCACACTTTTTCAATTTATTAAAAAAAAAATCAAACTTGATTATTAAACTCATAACCTATTGCTCTTTTCGGTACATGATTGAAGAGAAAAGTTTTGCACCAGTCCATAGACCTTTAATAAATATTTATTCATCAGAAACTCAAAGAACAAACTGTTTTCCAGTTAGATATTTATTAGAGGTAAAATAAAAGCCAACAGATATTTCTCATATCTACAGTAACTACCCTCCTTCAAAGAAATGTGATTACAAAATTTTAAAACAAGTAATTTAATTGCCTGGGTACAACCAACTTTTAGTGTTTATAAGGCAAGTCAATTGGATTGTAGTTCGAATGAGAAAAATATGATGACCATTTCTAATCTCCTGTTTTGCTTTTCAGAAAATACAAAATGTTCCCCTCCTATGTTCTGCAGACTTCAAGATGCCCTTCCTTCATCCCTGGGCACATGTTCTAAAGAAAATTCTGTGCTTCATAGATAATTATTACAGCAAAAAAAAATTCAACTTACCTTGACCCTCGGCATTGTTACTGTAGGTGGTTGTGCATGAGCCATAAAACTTCTGCTATGCCCTTGATCAATCAATCTCCTTGTGAACTTCATATACTTTGCTCCTTTCGGACCAAAAACAAAATCAGCTCTCAAAGCATCAACTAAGACAATCACCAATTTGCCGATAGTTGGTTGGACGGGTGAATCTTGTGGCAAAAATTTGCTATTGACCTTCGGAGCTTCAGTTCTACTTAACTTGTAAGATGACTCGTTTTTTAAAGTATCTACATATCTTTGGAATGCTCTGGCAGTTACATCTGCATCTGTGGGTTCTGGTGGTACGTTGTCAAAACTTGCGGTGCCCGGGAGACCTGTGCGGATGGGCAGGAAACCCTGAAGGAACAGAACCAGACCAAAGAGTTCTCCAAAGAGACACAAGACCAGAAATACTCCTTTTTGTACCTCCATTTTAAAGCATTCTGCAAAAAAAAAATGGAGAGGAAGAAAGCAGGCTGAATGAAATCTAGGCTTTGTTTGACTGGAAGATATATCTAGCTCACAGAATAACAACTCCAAGACTTTAAAGTACTTTAAAGTACTTCAAAGTACTTTAAAGTACTTTAAAGCACTTTAAAGTACTTCAAAGTACCATCAACATGCTACATTTGCTTACTTTATCAAAACACATTGCCATCCACATACAAAAATATTTTGACCAAAAATTAGTCGGGCACCATACTGTGTCATAAGTTTGTCATATGGATGATATTCTGCGTGACTTTAACCACACTTGAAATGGCAATTGCAGAGGTAAAAAGTGTGATAGGTTGAATAGTGTAGACCTTACAACATTGAAGAGACCCTCGTTAAAAATGTGACGGCATATATTCCAATCTTCCTATTAGCTAATTAGATGCAACTTTTCGACCAAACGACCACCTTTAACAGAAGTAAATGTTTTTACCACCATTCAACCTCCACTTCTTTCAAATGTCAATCATGCTCATTCCCCATAGCTCAAATCTGCATCTCATCACTAACCCCCAATCCCCTCAAACCCCAATATCAATTGGCCATTTTGAAATTTCAAGGTGAAAGTGGCCCTTATGTTCGTATTACTGTAAGTCAGTCGGTTTTGTTGTGCCGGAAAACATATAGCCACCAAAATCATTCAAAGTGGACAATCTTGACCATATTGGTAAATTTAACCCAGCCTAAAGTTTGTTGATCTTTTCATGTTTCTGTCCATAGCGCTGTAATAAAGTTTGGAGATAAGACAAACTACATTTTTTGATTCCTTATGACCAGACGAGTACTTTGGTATACATTTCAAAAATATTGGGATATTTTTCAATTTTCCCGTTTGGCATTAATTGATCCCTGCCAAAAATGCCTGGAACTTTCAAGAGCGTAGCCCAAGCCAAATTTGTTCAGTATCCATCAGTCATGTCAAAAACACTTAAACCCTTGTCCCCATGATTTAGTCATGGAACATTAGCATTGGTTCTCTTCTACCCCCTCAAATCCCAATTTCATTAGAGCCCCACCCCTCATCCCAATCCCATTAATACCCTCACTCCTCCTAATAAACCCGACCCTGCCCATGTACACATTATTCTTGGAATAATTGCTCAACATTGTCAACAAAGTTTAAAACATAAAAAACTACACATAAGTAACTATAGAATGCAGGTTCACTCTCGTAAAATAACCCGACTCGCAAACTTCCGACGTGAATGGGTGTAATCTTATAAATTATTAATAAATCATAAGTGTACTCTTTAATGGCTTTCTACACTTTCCCCAGCTGTGCAGCGAAGTCACACAGATTGTAGGCCTATCTTAATTAAAGAGCGATGCATATTCATGATGGAAGAACTTTAAAATATTTTAAGTCAAAACTATGGCATATCCCTGGCTGGGCCACAAAATCGCACAGATACTGTATAAGCCTACTAATCTTAAGAAAGATGCATATTTATGTACAATAATAGTGTCAATGGAGCGTAACTTTGCTGCCAGCAGCCAGGTATATACTTTAAAGTGAACCTGTATTCTATAGTTGTACAAAAAAAAGCAATAACTGTCTGTAAATTAATGACTGGTGTTCATACAGACACATAACACATTTATAAGTGCTACAATAGAAGCTGCTAGAAAGGGCTAGAGTTGATGCTTACAAAAATAATACTTAGGCCTGCCTAAGCCTACCAAGGTGCAACTAAGCATGATCTTCTGGTTACCAGAGAGGTGGAACTTGCAACCAATTATGAGATAACTTGGTGCAAAATCAAAATGGCCGGCAGCAAGAATCTCCACATCACAGCATTCTATTGACCTCTTAAGGGGGATGAAATTAGCCTTGTGGAATTAGAAAGATCCATTTCCAGACAATTATAGTCGGAGACTTCAACTTCCCTAGCTGGAATTGGCTTGATCATCAGGTGAGAACTTGCAGATACCCATCTCTTTATCACAAACATGGAGAAATCTTGGATGATTATGGTCTGATAATGGACAAGGAATGATCGTGACCTGGTATCGATCATGGTCTGATAATGGACAAGGAATGTTCGTGTCCTGGTATCGATCATGGTCTGATTATGGACAAGGAATGTTCGTGTCCTGGTATCGATCATGGTCTGATAATGGATAATGGACAAGGAATGTTCTTGACCTGGTATCGATCAACAATCCTGCACTAATAAAATATTGTGTCTGTAGTTCCTGGAGTCTCTGACCACCACTGTCCACTAGTCCAACTTGACTTACGACCTCACACAAGGCAAGAAGTGAGAAGGAAAATCCCTTTGTACCACAAGGCCAATTGGGAGGGTTTTGCAGAGGACATGCAGCTCATGAACAAGTCAATCAAGTCTAAACATGCATCTGCTTCACCCAACGAAATGTGGCATCTTGAGACTGGCACAGAGAAAGGTGTTGGATCCCACATACCTTAGAAGATAAGACGGCCCAAGACAAACCTCCCATGGATCACCGGGGACATCAGACACCTACTAAAGAAAGAGGATCAGTGATCCAAAAAAACTCTCAACCAACCCCTTACCCCACCCCCCCTCCCGCCCCCTTTTGGAAGATGAAATGGGTAACCTGAAGAGACAAATACAAGCTAAGATGAGAATGACCTACTGCAACCACCTGAAATCCTTATTCACAGATGAAAGTGATCAAAACCAGTTTGATGGCATGAAAAGATTCTGGAGGTTTGTGAAAAGCAATAGATCTGACTCCAACGGTATTCCCTCGACTGAAATCAGAAGGACAAGAAATAACCGACTCAGTTGAAAAGGCTAATATCCTTAATGCCTATTTGAAGAAGGTTTTCACTGCTGAGACTTCCCCCCCTCCCTCTTCCATTATTTACCAACAACCTCAACCTTCAGGACTATGCCGGATATCAACACCAAAGGAAGGCATTGTAAAGATGCTGAACAAGTTCAAGGACCGCTAAGCCCCAGGACCCGATGGTATCCCAGCATTAGTTCTGAAAAAACTATCAACTGCAGTGGCTCCTTCAATCTGCTTCATTTTCAAGCTCTCTTATGAGACAGGTGAAATTCCTGACAACTGGCTACAAGCCAACGTTATCCCCATCTACAAGAAAGGTGACAAGACAGATCCTGGAAACTACTGTTCCATATTGCTTGTACATCTTGTTCCCACTTCAGCATGGCTTTGGAGACAAGAGACCCTGTGAGCTCACAACTGCTTGGCTTTATCTGTGACCTCTTGTCACTGATTTCAGCAAGGCTTTTTACAAGGTTGGCCACAAACTCGAGCAATATGGTATCAGAGGACGCGACAACATTTGAATCTCAATTTCCTTCACAACAGGTCACAGAAAGTTCTTCTTGATGGCTCAAAGTCTTTAGAGGTAGAGGTCAATTCAGGTGTTCTTCAAGGATCAGTCCTAGGACCCTGTCTCTTCCTCTTTTACACCAATGACCTCCCAGATAGTATCTCCTCTTCAGTCAGCCTGTTTACAGCTATGACACCATCATGTACCTGACAACCGAGTCCCAACATGATTCAGATTAACTCCAGTTGGACCCTGACAAGCTAAGCAGCTGGTGCTCAAACTGGCAAATGGAACTGATTGCAAAGAAGTGCCAAGTGATGAGTTTCCCGAAAGAAAACCCAACTTGTTCATACATACACTCTCAACAACACTGCCTTAGACTCAACTCCTTTGACCAAATACCTAGGACTCGCCATCACATCTGACCTCAAGTGGAACCATCACATCTCTAACAATGTCAGAAGGCAAACAACACCCTGGCTTTCTTAAGACGGAACCTGTGCATTAACTCCTGACCTCAAAACAACAGCCTACAAGGCACTTGTACGCCCCAAGCCAGGGAGCATACCATATGCAATCCAATAGCAAATCAAAATGGCCAAGTTGAACAGAACACCCAAATTTACGTGTCTCAAATGATAAAGTATTCGTTCATGAAAGTGTTAAAAAATTTACTGTTTAAAATATTGTCAGATAATACTATGACCTTACCTAAATTAACTTAAAACTTCCAAAACCATAGCAAAATAGCATGTTTATCAAAAAGTTGTCCAAAAATTATTCTTTATCCACCAGTAGTGCTTGTCCACCACATATAAAATGACTAACTGCGTATTCCTGCAAATTTGTGTACTTGTAATGCACGGGTGTACAAAATTAAATGGGAGGATACAAAAACTTTTCACGGGCGCTCACGCGATGGTCTATCACGATGGGGAAAAGTATTCCAAATTGAGTCGTGTGCAAGAATGATCTACAAATTGAATATCTTATGAATTGATTTATTTGTTTGTTACTCCCAAACTTCTTGCTGCTTTCTCCATGCTGGTTTTGCATAAGGACTAAGCATAACAGTTCAAGTTATGTTAAGTTCCATTTAGATGTGCGGTACGCGTACGACACGCTTGGAGCTGAGAACGCACGGTACGAGATATGTCTGTGCAAACAAATGCGTTTCATGAAAAATTGGGCTGCCATCCAAAAAAGTGACAATCATTTGCGAATGCTCTAGCATTTCTGTTTGTACTCGCGATCACAGATGGAAGCGTGCATACGTTGTTTTGGTTAAACGCAGATCATTTCTTTTAACAAACTTTTTTTTTTTTAAAGAGCGAAAACTTTGTCTACAGAATGGCCTATCATAAATTTTCTTCAATAGATTACTAACAATGGAATCAAAGTATTTATGGTTGAATTTTTAGATGAAAGTAAGAAAGTTTTCACATCACAATTTGAGTCACACTAAATTTTTAGTGCAACTTTTTTGGACGCATGTTGTAGCCCATTGACTTTTACTTTAGTGTGTGGTTCGGTTTTTTCAATACACGTGCGTTCACGCCCTAATCCAGAGGATTAGGTCACTAGGTGATTTGGGCATGAATATTTGTGCTAGTACGCCCCCCTGCTAGAGTATTGCTGCACTGTAGGGGACCCCTACATAGACGGATGCACACACCAGCTGGAAATGGTTCAAAGGCGTGCCGCAAGATTTGTTCTTAACCGGTACCACAACACCTCTAGTGTATCTGACATGCTCCTCCAACTTGGCTGGCCCTCACTACAGCCTACAGGAGAGAAGAGAAAACTATAGACTGACCATGCTATACAAGATTCATCACAGACTTGTAGATTTCAACCCCTGGACTCTACCTGACCCCCTTAAACAGACCATCTCAACATACCCACACTTACCCCTACCAGATGCCCCAATCCAGAACAGAGCAATACCGACAGCCATTCTTTCCCTAGACAACATGTGCTTGGAACCTCCTACCTCAGGAGACTGTCATGGCCCTGTCTGTGAAACTTTGCATCAGCACCAGATGAGAAGAAGTGGCAAATCACTCTGCTCAAGTTGTTTTAGGCCTAACAGTTATGCACTAGTCAATTGTGTGACTCACCAATACACCCCCGGACAAGATGAGTCATGGCACCAAAGTGTGTGGACAAAACATGTACATTGACGCACCCTTCAGTCACTTAGGTGACTGACATTGTTTTTGAAATGACTTACCCAAAATCAACCACCTCTGTACAATTTACAAAGTTAATGGATCTGAAGTAAATGACCACCCCGGAGTCAGTCTGACAATTTGGTACAACAACTCACATTTTATGAAAAGGATTAGTTCATTTTGGAGCAGTTTCAGCGAAGAGCCACTAGACTTATTCCCGAAGTAAAGAATCTCTCTTATTAATCTAGATTGCGATTTCTTGGTTTGACCAAGCTTGAGTTGAGAAGAATACATGGTGATATGATTCAGATTTTTAAGTTCCTATCTGGTAGTGATGTTTTGACTTCCTGTTATTTCTTGCATGTTTTAGCTAATCCTCATGTGACACGTGGTAACAGTTTGAAGTTGACCAAAGAGTTCTCACAAATAGATATTCTGCGTTTTGGCTTTTCGTAAAGAGTTGTTAATGAGTGAAATGGTTTGCCTGAGTGGGTAGTTACCTCCAATTTTGTTCATAATTTCAAAGTCAACATTCATTAGTTCTTTACTAAGTCTGGGTGTCTTGGATTTTTTTTTTTTTTTTGTGGTGGTGGTGGTGTTTGTTTGGGCTTTTTATGGGGTGACAAACCTTTCTTAGCCCATAATCTTGTTATGTTATGTTGCCAGGGTAGTAGGGATGAGTCATACAACTGACAAGTGCATTAGGCCTAAGTTATTGTCACAACCCACGTACACTTATGTTATCACTGGGACATTTGTTTTGTGTATGTAGGTTATTGCAGATATCGTGTTTCCGACTAGACTCACACTGAAGCAACCCATATTTTCCTAATGCGATAAACTTATGTTCATTCTGCACAGTGTGATGGTTTTTTACCTCTTCTATGAGTTAGCTGTAGAAGAATTTTTAATCAGCAACTTTTAAAGGGAGAATTTTAGTTGGGTATTTTCCACCAATAATTTGTTGGTCGCCATGTTTCAAAACTTTTGTCGAGTGTCACACCTGCACATTTGTACTCAGGGCTTCTTCATCATACTAACTGGTGGAAAAATTTGTGTGCAGTATCTATGTCGTCTATAAAATCAGCAAATAATTATTTAACCTTTTTCTGCTTTAGAGCTTTTTTAACAAAAGTGAATGATAAGTAGTTGCATTTCTTTGCATAATTCAAATTATTCTTCTACTTGTATTTCCATGATCAGACGAAAATCTATAATCAACACCGTGTAGAAATTACAAATGCCATTGCAATTATTATCAGGTGGTAGTCACATGACTATCATTTTAAAACTTTGACATCCTCAGTACAAACTTAACACTGCAGAGTGCAAAGAATGGACAGAGAGAGTGTGCCAAGAGTTATCTGATTTTGGTGTTGAAGGAATAAATTTTCACACTTTTTAGCTGAAGAAAATATAGAAAAGAAGTTGTTGGAGAATTGTTTGAGTGCAAAGCTGGACAAGCAAAAGACAGGTAATTTGAAAGAAGATTTTCATGCCGGAAAACGTAGCAGAGCATCGTAACTCAGAATGAAATGGGCCAATTCCTGAAAATATGTGACCTACCCTTGTACCCACCCTTAATCCCAGCGAGCTAACCCACCCCCAATCCCAGCGAGCTAACCCACCCCCAATCCCAGCGTTCTAATCCACCCCCAATCCCAGCGAGCTAACCCACCCCCAATCCCAGCGTGCTAACCCACCCACCCACCCACAATCCCAGCAAGCCTACCCAACCCCAATCCCAGTGA